>BSBM01000195.1:32702500-32865000 GCA_027924585.1 Larix kaempferi | reverse complement strand
CATCGTTGTGGTCGTCATCACCATCATCATCATTCATCATCATCATCCCTACAACTAACACCCTCTCCTCTCTCTCTCTCTCTCCCTCCTCCTCCTCCCAACCATTACTAACCCCCTCTCTCAGTCTCTCTCTTTGTCTCCCCCTCACCAACCCCCCTCCTAGCCCTTACCCCTAACTAACCCCCCTCCTAGCCCCTTATCCCTAACTAACCACCCCCCATCTGTAATACCTAAGCCCCAAACACCAAATCCCTATTTAACCCCCTAACCCATAGAAACTATTAAATAAACTATTGAATAATGTTTTGATGATTACAATAACGCTAGCGCATTTTTGCATGAAGAAAAGCTCTCTCGTTTTGTGCAAGTAGGCGTTATTTAGCCGTGCACCAAACATATTAAATGCCTACGATTATTTTTAATATTCCAAAAATGCAAGCGCGTTTTGTTTGTCCATAACACTAGCGCGTTATGTCTGAATATAGTGCAAGCGCATTTTGTCTGTGCAAAAATTTGACAAAATGCTTTTATACTTGAAATCCTGCATTTTCTCTTCCCGTCTTCCCGTCTCCCATACAACAGGATACTTCACAATCATTGTTCAAGGCAATTGAGGAAGCTCAAGACAGTCTATGTTCACAATCAACAAGCTTGAAGAGTATTCTATAGGTAACATTTGGAATTGAGGATTCCACATTCACAATTAGCAAGCTTCAAGAGGATTCTACATTCACAATTTCAAGCTTCAAGAGGATTCTACATTCACAATTTCAAGCTTCAAGGGGATTTTACATTCACAATGTCAAGCAAGCTTGATGAATCTATATTCACAATTGAGGAAGTATCTATATTGAAAATTGAGCAAGCTTGAAGAACCTATATTCACAATTGATAAATAATTTGGATATTTGAATAGTTGAGCACACCTCTAGAATCTATTTTCTTAGTATTGCTCATTGTGGTCATGGGGAATTCATGCAATCAAAAAAAGAAATTGGCAAGGAAAGAGAAGCCTCAAGAAACCATGGAAGAAGTTAGAGAATAGAAAATATTGGACATGTGGAATCGAAGGAATTCCATGGAAACTCATCCAATTCCAACTGTAGATGATGCCACGGTCATTCCTACCCATCCACCTCAAGAAAAACAAAGAAATTCACTAGAGGGGCCCTCAATTTCAACAACATTTGATGAACAAGCACCCAACATTTCAATTCCCACATCAAGTCAACCTCAAAATATGGTAGTAAATGACTTGTTGGGTAGTGGTTATACAAGCGATGAAGTTAGAGAGGCATAGAGTGGAGGATTTACAATAGAAGAAGCAAATTTTATGGAGACCGTCCAAGAGAATGAAAGACAAGAGGCTCCTATTGAAACACCAGAGTGTCCTGGTGATGTTGTACATACTCCAGTTCCAACACCCTTACCTCCATTAGAAAATGCATGCCGAAGAACTCCGAAATGTATACAGGTTGATGAAACTCTCATTAGTTCACTTGAAGGTACGTTGTCTAAACGTGCTATTGCTTATCAAACTCGACAAATACGTGATAAATTTTTTGATTCTAAATATGATGGGGACAAGTGAAAATTATTTTTATCATTGTTACAATCTAGGTCTATGGTTGTTGTTAGAAGAACGTTAAAGATAAAGATGACCAAAAAGTTAGAACCAAGTTCTCATATTGTCAAAAGTTTAGTAGATGCATTTAGTAAAATTGGAAATAAATCTTGCTCAAAGGATCGCAATGCACCTCGTCGTGTGTTGTCACAATCAATCGTGAACAAAAACACTAGTGCACTTGATTTTCTCTTCCAAAATTATTAATTTGAATGTTAAGACACTTCGTAGGTATTATGTTAGAAGAGAACAATTTGAAACTGATCAAACAGATGTTTGGGCCTCCATTGGAAGGTTGCCACGCTCTGATATGAAGCTCATTGATTCAGTAAAGGGATTAGTGCAAGTTTTTTGACATGACAACACTAGACCTTCTTCCAACCAAAAATATGTATTAAAATTGAGAAGGGGTTCAAATGATCGTGAACCACACATTAAACATTTTCTTGATATGACACAAACAAAATTTTATGAGAGATTTAGGAATGAACTTGACTTGGGCCAAAGATCCTTTGAAAAATGCAAACAATGGCATGTTAAAATAAACACAATTTGGAACACATGTTGTTGTCGATACCACATTGAGTATGGTTACTATTATTGTTGGGCCTGGCCCAAGTGGGGAAATTTTGAACAACGTTTTGGGAACAGTGAAGCTGAGCACAATCCGGCATAAATACTTTTTTTGTATAAGTTTTGGGGTTGATGCGAAGTTGCACGCAGCATAGTGTCAGAAGAGCTGCGAAGATCAGTGCTGCGAGGATGCAGTGCCGTGAAGTGTCTAGTCTACAGGGATCTAGCAGGCAGAGTGTTGGACAAGGAAGATGGCATGTGTTCCAGGTAGACCATCGGTGGTCTAATTTTGGTAAAGATGCTTCAGGAATGCTATGCGGTGGGCAGGAGCGGATCGGGAAGAAAGTGACTGGCTGCACACACAAAAGATACCACTACCTGAACCAGTCGCACGAGGCCACTAGAGGAAGAACGGCTCAGCGAAAGCGACCTATTGACACGCGTGCGACAGGAAGGCCGATAGCGACATGGGCATGCGCGAAGGGCAGGCTATGATGGAAGATTCGCTACCAGGCACCAGCTAGCTTGATGAGCTGGAAACTATAATCATTTTGTAAACCTAAGGGTTTTTGGCTTGTGGATTGTAAAGATATGACTTATGGGCATGATCTATAAATAAGGCACAATTTTGTATGGGAAAGGGTTAGAAGCTCTCGTTTTGATTAGTATCGATTATTGTAGAATCTTAAGCTTGAAAGCGTTGTAAAGGATTTGCAGCTGAGTGCGCAGAGACTTATCTGAGAGAGAAGAGAGTCTGTAGCTGAGTGCACGGACTAAGAACTGTTGTACCCTTCCCAAAAAGAACAATATCAACAACTGTTCTTGTGGACGTAGCCTCCATCTCGGGGGTGAACCATGTTAAATCCTGTGTAGTGCGATTGATTGTGTTAGTGTGTTGTTCATTTGCTTAGTATGGATGTTTGATGCTGTGTTGTCTATTATGTGATTGCTTTTATATGTCTTTGCCACAGTTAAGAATGGGAATAATATCTTAAGCAATGCATGAGTGGATGAATGTTGAGTATTCAGATCGTCCAAGTCTTTGAATGTATGAATCTATGGATAATCACGTAGTTAAGCACTGGATTTGAGCATAAGTGTTGGAACACACAGTACTATGTTATTTGTTCAAGTAAATACACCATAAAGATAGTATTTAAGTGTTGATGAATGGATCGAGATTGTTAAGTAAGGATTGATTAGAGTAGATCGATTCCTGAGTAGATGCACGGTCTAGTTGATGTGCCGACCCATCTTGAGAACTACGAGATAAGTTTTCCATAGCTTATCGTAGTAACTTGAGGCAATTCTAACACTACGCAGTCCTTGGATGCACTAGGTGCAGGGAACCACGGTTTGATGAAGTATCCACCGTGAAGCATAGACTTCGCGCGGTCATCTGTCAGTAATAAGAGTTCCTTATTGCACTCTCCATCAGTTGTTGTAAACACTCACATCACCAAGTTGTGGAAACCTGATTCTGCAACCACCCCCTCAGCTTCGCCTTGGGTGAAACCTCAGACTATTAGCAGTCTATTGCTGAAAGGGCCGGTGAATAGGGGTTTTGTTGGTTCTTAGAACCATGAAGTACCTGGGTCTACGTTGGAAACCTCTAGCTCAGTTATATATGCCAAGAAATGGTTCCATTGCTCAGCTAGGACCAGTGATGTGATAGTATATTTGGAAAATTAATGTGTGAAGAAGAGTATCCGTTCCCATTGGGTTCAGACAATTGGCATCCTGAAAAGAAACAGATCTAGGATTGGTGTGACAAGATCAAAAGAGATTTTACAAAGAAATAAAACAAACATCCACGTCTATTTGACGTAGCATGGATGAACAGATATTTGTGGCAAGATATTCATGATATTTTTTGGGATTCATTTGGAAACAAGTTGCACGAGTGGATATCGTGACTCGCAGAAAAGAAAACCTATTTTCAAGGAGGAGTACCTACAGAGTGGACTCTAGAGCTCACAGCGCAGCTCAAAGTAATAGACAGCCCATTAATGCAACCAGTCGACTTCTGGGTCAATAGCATACTTGAAGGATTCATAACAGAATTTTCTCTAGACATGCTGAAGTCCTACAGTCAAGCAGAAGCATACCTTTTCGAAGGATTCAGAGGTAAATTCTTGAACAATCTAAGTCTATACATTAAAATGATTTTAGCTGAGAAAGGCGTTTTAAGGATGCAGTAATATTTTTGAATCTTGACATGGTGGAAAGTATATATAGTGATTCTAACGAAGATACCCATAACTTAAGAAGTGGAAAGAGATATAATTTTAATAAAGAAAAGAATCCCAGAGGACCTGGACTCCATGTGAATACCGAACTTCCATGTGACCTTAACAATCAGACCACACCATCATCTACCACCATCCATCCTATCATGCCTCAGAACCCACCGGTTGCAAATACCGCGCAACCCCTATCTCAGAATCAACCTGCTGTAAGTGTAGCACATCCGAGTCCACAGAACCTCAATACTAGTAACACCGCAGAAGTAGGTGCTCAGGCCATTCCGACTCAAACTATTTTAGATCTGAATAGACAATCTCAGAACATCCCGTAGAGTAGTAGTCCTAGCACTATCCCGAGTACCACATTTATTTTTTCCATGCAGATAGTCAGCACTACTCAGAGCGCTGCACCACCAGGAAGGAAGATCACAGATAATGATATAAAACTGCCGATATTCAAAGGAATGGGTATAGACGACCCTGATCATCACTAGTTTCTATGTGAAGCCATATAGAGTGTAAAGCAGATCCAGGATGATGCTGTGAAGAGAGTGCAACTCATCATCACTTTCAAAGACCGCTCCTTGCATTGGTTTATGAAATATTCTCAGGCACAGCCAAGAACCCTCAAAAATTAAGGATGCGCTCGTCGCAGAGTTTACGAAGCCAAAATCAGAATCACAGTGCATAACAGAATTAAAGGAAATCAAGCAAAAGCCTACTAAAATGGTCTGGGAATTTGACCAAAAATTTAAGACACTATTGGATAAAGTGAGCTTTGAGATAGCTCCGCAACAACATAAGGAATGGTTCATCGCTGCGCTGTTGCCCCACATCAGAAAATCATTGATGCAATAGAAGGTTGCATCACAGGCAGAGGCCTCAGCGATCGTAATGAAGCTGGAGGCTTTGCCAATTGGTGAGACTAGTTCTTTGATGTCTCAGATCTAGAACCGGTTGGCTACCTTGACATTAGAATTACAAGGTATGAAAAATGGAAAGGAGCAAAGATACGAACAAAGACGCAAAGTTTGGTGCATAGGATTTAAAGGAGAGGGCCACACCAGACAACATTTCCCTTTATTTCAAGATTATCTTGATAGTCGTGCACCAAACCTAATAAATATGAATCACAATCAGGTGCCATGGTGTGAAATCTGCAGAAGCAGAGGACATAGGCCTGAGGACTGTTATCTCATCCAGAAATACGTAAAGACACCTAAGATCTTGTACTGTAATTTATGTAAATTAGTTGGACATGACGACTCCAACTGTCGCACATATGAGTTGATGAATGAAAGAAAGTGCGATATGGAAATGATGCGAGGTTCTGGCATGTACCACGTCCAAGAAGAAAATCAGCCGAAACAAGAGAACACCCACTATGATCAGGGAGGATATAGAGGCCGTGGTGGTGGATACCGTGGGAGAGGAAAAGGCCCAGCACAAGGAAGAGGCCGCGACCAGGTAATCTTTTATAGATGTTGCTAGCCAGGTCATGTTTCTAGAGATTGTACCAACCCATGCACTACATGTAGTTATTGTAAATCATTTCAGCATGTTATTGAAGACTGTCCTATACTTGAGGTAGAAATGCAGAAACTAAGGAGGACAGAAGCACTGAATCCCAACATTCAATTGATCGTGGTAGAGAGAAGAAATGTGGATCCAAGTGTAAACATGGTAACACGTAGTGGTGCTGATACAGGAAGAGATGGAGGTGCAGAAGCTTCGAATTCTGCAACACGCGATCCTAAGCAGAATTCTGGTGAACCGGTATGGATTAGAAAAGCCCTTGGGAAAGCACTGGGTCTGGACTTACAGAAAAATAAGGGAGCATTTGAGGAAGCATGGGACATGCTCAGAGCACCGGAAGTCGGCTCCCTGAGAACCTACTTGTGTAGTGAAGTACCGCAAAGAGAGGATATGACAACAGCATATGATCAGACAAGTACTACGACAGACACAGGGACCTTTGTTGCGCAGTTCTTATGGAGCTGCATGAAACTACTGAAGAGCGCAGATGCTTATGTGGAATTTGAAAAACTACTGAGGCAGTATGAGCCACATAGTGAGAAGGGGGTTTCCAATGGCACAGTCCATAATATTAGGAGTCCTAAAAGAATAGGGAGGGAAATGAGGCTCACTGCACAAATTGGGGACTATGAGATGGATGAGATGATTCTTGAGCTGGGATCAGAAGTAAATGTCTTGACCAAGCAGACATGGCATCAAATGGGTAAGCCAAAGTTACAATGGTCACCCGTATTGTTAAGAATGGCTAATCAAGGGATAGTTATACCTTTGGGGAGGTCACCTAACACCATTGTTGACATTGATGGAGTATGCAGCTATGCAGATTTCCAAGTGATTGAAATCATGGATGACAACCATCCTTATCCAGCGTTGCTGGGTATCGATTGGACAATGACTAATTCTTCCATTATTGATTCAAAGACTATGAAAATGATATTTGAAGGAAATAATATAAGGGTCATCGCACCATTGGATCGTTCGCAAGGTGAACGATCTTATATTGAACCGATTCAAGAGGAATCCATAGCCCAAGACTTGGACCATATGTACAAGATGATGACCAATGCTGATGATTATATCAATCCAACTACGGATGGAACACTCAATTGGCATTGTGACAGCTCGTGCATTTCAGATTCTGATGCAGGACTAGAAAACTGGAAAATAAGATTGCATGAAGTATCTACCAGGAAATGCACACAGATCACCAAGTCATTGCGCTGGATTGGAAAGAAGGTAAGCCCAATCCCTGGCTATGATGGTTTGTCTAACGTTTATTCTTTTATCAATGAATATATTGTAGCAATTGCAGAAGAACACCGCTTACAGGAATTAGACATAGCATGGCGCGATACACCTGCCAGATGGTGGGCCACACATAAGTAGACACTGACAACATGGGATCAGTGCAGAATTAAGGTGAAAATCCGGTTTGCTGATAAGGTTACCCTATCATTTGAGAAATATAATGGAAAGATGGATCCAAGAGAGCATATTCAAGTCTGTTCAGAAGCATGGAGGGAAAGGCCACAGACAGAATGGGTACATCTGTTTGTGCACACATTGGAAGAGCCGATTCCAAAGAAGTGTCACCTAGACCTGGAGTGCCCAGAGGCACAGCAGATTGGTCTGTCCTAACTGCGAGCTTCTAGCAATATTTCAGTTTCGAAGATGAACATCTGACTATCAATGATGTGTTGCAAGTTATTAAGAAAAAAATATTCGCACCAGATTGCACTCAGGGAAACATGACACTGGAAGAATTCTTTGGAGCAAACAGTGTACCTGCACGCCTATAGCCTAAATGGGAGGAGCAACTAGAACATGCTCTTGATTGTTATCACATCGATGGAGAACCTGAGGATAAAGAAGATAGTGATGAGGAGGACCTATGCAACATCCAGATACTTTATTCAGAGGGATCGTGTGAGGCAAAAGGACCTCCACTAAAAATTCTAGATATGAGTGGACTTGTGAAAACAAGAAAACTGAACATTGGCACCAGTGAAGAGCCGAAGTTTGCAGCTATAGGATATTACTTGGATGAAGACACAGATGCGGATATCGCGGGCATATTCCAGGAATATCAAGATTTATTTCCAACCAAGTTCACAGAGATGAAAGGTATTCTGGGAGACTTAGGAGGGATGAACATCCCTCTGAAGCCTGGCATGAAGCCTATGAAGCAGAGACCATATAGATTAAACCCGCGCTATAAAGAACGAGTTAAGGAAAAACTCGATAAGATGCTTGATGTAGGGATCATTGAGCCAGTTGAAGAATCTGAGTGGATAAGCCCGATGGTTATCCAGGATAAGAAAATGAAGGGTGAGATCAGGATTTGTGTGGAACTGAGAAAGCTGAATGATGCTTCAATGCATGACCCATTTCCTACATTTTTTATAGATGAAGTGCTAGACAATGTTGGAGGAAATGAGGCCTATTCTTTTATTGATGGATTCTATGGCTACCATCAGATCAGGATTGGTTGCATAGATAGCCACAAGACTACATTTGCTATGGAATGGGGGTCGTTCTAGTACATAGTGATCCCTTTTGGTTTGAAGAACACACCTGCCATATTTTCTTGAGTGGTCGTCACAGCATTTAAGGATTTTATCCATAAGTTCTTGGAGGTTTATTTTGATGATTGGACCATTTTCGGTTTATTGAAGAACCATGCTGCGAACCTCAGGATGATGCTGGAAAAATGCAGACAACATCAAATCTCACTGAATCTAAAGAAATGTGTTTTCTGTGTTCCCTATGGAATTTTGTTGGGACACATTGTGTGCAAAAAGGGCTTGATGGTTGATCCTGCGAAGATCGCAGTCATTGTAAACTTGCTTACACCAAATTCAGTCAAGCAGTTGCACACCACATTGGGCCATACCAGCTATTATAGGAAATTCATAAAAGGGTATGGGCTGATAACCATAGCTATGGAGAAGCTGCTGAAGAAAGATGTACCATTCATTTGGAATGAGGACTGTGAGAAAGGATTTGACACATTAAAAGAGAAGATGGTCATTGTGCAGATCCTAGTTTTCCCAGACTGGGAGAAGCCATTTCATGTACATGTGGACGCTTCATGTATAGCATTGGGCATTGTTCTTGATCAGCCAGGAGAGGGAGGTATTGATCATCCCATTGCATTTTTCAGTAGAAAGTTATCATCTGCTGAGAATAACTATACCACCACTGAAAGAGAAGGACTCGCAATGGTATATGCGCTATAGAAGTTCAGGCACTGCTTGCTTGGTGCACATTTCTCTATGTTCACTGACCATTCTGCTTTGAAATACCTGGTCAATAAGCCAGTGTTAGGGGGGTGCATATGCAGATGGTTACTACTCTTTTAGTAGTATGACTTTGAAATTGTGGTTAAGCCGGGAAAGTTGAAATTGGGACCTGATCATCTGTCAAGAACTGAGTCAGGAGAGGAACCTACGAACCTAGAGGACAATCTGCCTGATGCACAGTTGTTCGCTATACAGGTTGCTGACGATTATTATCAGGATATCATTGATTTTTTGACTACTAGATTCACACCCGCAGAGTTCACTTCACAGCAAAATAAGCAACTGGTAGTGCGTGCAACAGAATTCACTATAATCGTAGGTCAGCTATATAAATTGGGATCGGATGAAGTACTGCGCAGATGCGTATTAGAGCATGAGAATCCATTTATATTAGCTGATGCGCATTCAGGAGTCGTAGGAGGCCATTATTTAGGGAGAGCTACTGCGCAGAAGATATTGCGTGTAGGACTATGGTGGCCTACAATTCATAAAGATTCGAAGGAACATTGCCATAGTTGCGATGTTTTCCAATGGACAGGAAAACCATCACACAGAGATGAAATGCCGTCAAATCACAGTTGACCTTGCAGGCCTTTGAGAAATGGGCCATTGATTTTGTGGATTCTATTAACCCACCAGGAAAAAGAACTGGTGTGAGGTATATTATTACTGCTACCGATTACCTCACCAGATGGGCAGAAGCAAAGCTAGTGAAAGACTGTAGCACAACTACAGCCGTAGATTTTATATATGAAAATATCCTTACAAGGTTCAGATGCCCGAAGATTTTGATGAGTGATCAAGGAACTCACTTTTTGAATAAGACCATTGAGGCTTTGACTGAAGAGTTCCACGTTCATCATCAGTGCAACATGCCTTATCATCCACAGGTGAATGAAACTATTGAAGCATTTAACAAAGTGCTAGAGAATGTGCTAACCAAGATATGCAATGTCAATCAGGACGATTGGGACCTACACATTCCATCTGTATTATGGAATTACAGGACGACATGCAAGAAACTGACTGGCCATACAACTTTCAGGTTGGCCTATGGGCAAGAGGCAATAATGCCAATGGAATATATCATTCCCAGTTTACGCATAGCTGCATTTACAGGCATGGAAGACCGTGCAGCGCTAGAAGAAAGACTCCTACACTTGGTTGGGCTGGAGGAAGATCGCTTCGTCGCAGGATTCCACCAACAAGTAGAGAAAGAGTGCGAAAAAGCATGGCATGATTGCCACATCAAGAACAAGTCTTTTCAGGTAGGTGATCTAGTCCTCCTGTATGATAGAAAATTCATGAAATTTCCTGGAAAGTTTAAGATGCATTGGCTTGGCCCATATATTGTAATGCATGTTAATAACGGTGGCGTAGTTCAGTTAGCCACCTTATCTGGAGAAACCTTACAATGTTTGATAAATGGAAGTATACTAAAGCTTTACTGTGATAGTCCTGCTTCGTAGAATCTATGATGATCAGGCAGAAGAAACTTCTAAGTTCCAAGTACAGTTGCAATTGGGCACTAGAAGCTGAAGGAATCTGTACGTGATGTATAGTATAGAAGTTGTATATACTGCGTAGCACTGTTAGAAAATGATGCTAAAACAAAAAAAAAAGTGAAAAAGAAGAAAAGAAAAAGAGAAAAGGAGATGCGCAGTTGCGATGTTCAAAAGGCAATCGTAAAGTGCAAGAGAAAAAGGAAAGGCATTCAGTTCAGAAGCAAGAAATCAGGCACCGCGAAGGTACTGCACATGAGAGATCAGGACCTGCCGTGTAGTTCGACGCAACATTCAGAAAAATAGTCGTTACAGTGTCGGTCAAAGAAAATAGCCGCTATATAGCCGTTCCTAGCAACTGCTTGGGAATTTAACGCATATATAACCATTCTGAATAGAATTTTGAAGGACAAGACCAAAGGATCTACCGGATTTGGCCAACAGATACCACCATTAATGCTTATCTAGCCGTTGAAGGGCACGGAGGAGGGTCTGCTGCACCTATAAGTAACGCTGCATATCATCTCGCGGGCGTTACCGAACACTTAGAATTTATGAGAATACTTCTGTGTGAGCTATTTTTCGTAAGCCGTCTGAAAACCTTGTGAGTTTTAGCCAGTGGATGTCTGAGTGGACCTCAATAGAAGGAGAACTTACTCTCCAAGAGACTGTGAAGATATTCCAATACGGGGGGATTGAAGGGTTAATGAGAACCGTAGCTAAGAAGGTTATCTTCGAACCAGGTCAGGGATCAAGAAGGTCACCAAGGCACGGTCTAGTGATGGAAGATAAGGGGAAAAATCTAGTGGCAGCAAGAACAAAGGTACCCAAGATGGGTTCCACAGTGAAAAAGACACATGTAGCAGATAAAGAGATACTGCTTACTATGACTCCAAACTACATTTCACCACATGCTCTAGACACACCAGTATTTAATCTCATGAAAAATGCCAAGTACGAGATTCCATTATTTCCCATATCGAAGCATGTGGAGGTAGACAAGAATCTGCTGGGAAAAATCCCAGAGTGCAAGTGGGAGGATTATGATCTGTTGGCAATACAGAAGGAGGAGCCCAATGACCCGAAGTTCCCACAGTTCAAGCCTAACCAGTACATGTGCTGGAAGAAAGATGCAAAGGGTGAGCTTAACTTGGTCATCGAAAATTTTCTATCAAAAGTAGTCCAGTCCGAGCTGCTCAACCTACTCAGGCTCCTACATTTTGATAGAAGCCCAAAACTGAACGCGGTAGTAAGAACGCTAATGGCACGAATGCATCAGGGCTATTTGTCGCTGGATCGCAATGTGGACCTAAACATTGATCTAATCCACCGTATTACAGGCTTGAGTAAGAGGGGTGTAGATCCAAAAAAAATATTCCTAGGAAAAAGAAAGGATAGAGAAGTTGTGGCCATGATGAATAAAACCCAGGCTATTGTCAAAGGGAAGAGGGGTTTTCAGATAGAAGACATTGAGAATAGAACAACGAAGATCGTCACTCAGCTTCTAGGAGGCAAAATCTTAAGGAAATGCAGACCTCTGGAGGTAAGCGCGGGTGCAGTACTACTTGGCACCGCGGTGGCAGAAGGGGAACAATTTAACTGGTTACAATATATATTGAACGAGTTCATGGAGGAACTCAACAAAACCGAGCTCAATAGAGGCAAATTTCACTATACTTGGCTTATAGTATTGATTGCTCTTATCGGATGGAAAGAGCCAAAGGATTATGTTGGAGTATCCACTGATCCTAACGAATGCAGGGGGCCCCATTATTCAAACCTCTGGGAAAATTTGAATTCGCAGAGGTAGCACGCGACAACTAAAGTGTTCTACGAGTACTATAGCCAGCTGTGCGACATGATTTTAATGACCCCTAGGATCACAAAGCAGGTAACTAGTAAATACATTTGTATCATTGATTTTTATGCTGACATGCGCAGTATCCATATTTCACCCAAAGCGCAGACAAAGAAAGTGGGGTGGTACGCAGGAAGCTACCACATGTATGAAGAGGACATTGACCAAATAATGAAGGAATGGCCTTCTGAGTTCCGTGTAGAGGTTGTTGATGTCCCCAGCGATTTAGAGGAAGATGAACCCATTCCATGTCCATGTCCGATAGTTGAAGAAAAGGAGACATGAAAAAGGAAGGAGCCAGATAGCCCAAGCCATAAAAGGGGAGCACGCAAGAAGCAGAAAGCTGATAAAGGAAAGTTAGATATAGTACTCAAGGAGGATGATTATGAGATGGTCGTGGTGAAGTTCAAGGAATAGATGGAAGATCTCATGACTGACAAAGAGAAGAAAGATAAAGAAATGCAGGAGACTCTGGAAAAGAACCTGACTGCACTACAGGGGATCACGCTAAAAATCGATGAAGTGCACAAGAGATTACCCCCCGCGTGTGACTCAGAGTCGGAGAGGAAGTCAGGAGGGACTTCGCAGCAACTGCAGTTGACAATGACCATCCCTGTGAGGTCACGTATCATCCATCTGGATACAATCACTGTCACTTTTCCCATGCCAGAGCAATTGATGTTAGACATGAAGGATGTCGAGTGCGTGGACCTTGACTTAGCAAAAATACCACTGCTAGGCCTACACTTCTTGCACCTACAGTGTGTGGAGGAAATGCATGAAAGAACCATTGATGTGCTCAAAGGATAGGTTGAGTTGAAAGCAGCTGACGGGTAGTTGGAGGAAGATAGCTCGCAGAGAGCTATGGAGCTGAAGGATGGACATGATCATCGGTTGAGACTCAAGTCCAAGATCACTGCGGCTGCTGAAAACATAGAGGAGTTCGAAGTACAAGTAGAACCAACAGATACTGTTGTTAAAATTGGTGAGTTAGTTACCAATCTGAAGATAGATAAGCAGGACATGGAGATGCTCCATGAGGCTAATATCATTGCTTTGAAGGAGTCGATTAACCCACAAACCCCACCAAATGAGTAGCAGTTGAGAGCAAAGGAGGTGAAGGCCGCAACAAAGAGCATTTCAGTGGAAGTGGCTAAGTGCCAAGATTTGTTGGAAGCAGCAGCGACGGCATTCACTGCCCTCGAAGAAGACACAGCATTGCAGAAAGTAAAGGATGTTGTAAAGCAGAAGCAGGCTGCACTGGAGCAGCTGGATACAGAGGTAAAAGCCCTTTTACCAAGAGACAGGCTGCCAAAGTACCGAGAAATCGACATACTGAAGAAGGAAGTACAGGAATTCAGGGAAAAAGAAATTGAACTGGGAAACAAGTCACAGTCTTTGCTGGAGGATGCCAGCACGATCTTGCAAAAGATCGAGGATAAGCTAAAGGAGCTGCATGAGAATCAAGCACAGGTGGAAGGCCATATCGACGACGAAATCACACTTGAAATAATGGACACAGTTCGATAAGTCGAGCAGGACACATAGCAAGTGGTCAGCAAGTTTTTCAGCATGTACAATGAGTTTGCTGCGAAGTTAGCTCCACAGCCGGAGGAATAGTCTAGAGAAGTTGCAGGTGGCTTGGGGGCGAGTCACATGTAAGTGTTACGGGCCTGTTGGGCCTAGCCCAAGTGGGGAAATTTTGAACAACTTTTTGGGAACTGTGAAAATGAGCGCAGTCTGGCATAAATACTTTTTTGTATAAGTTTTGGGGTTGCTACGAAGTTGCACGCAGCGCAAGGTCGGAAGAGCTGCGAAGATTGGATTGGTGTTGTGAGGATGCAATGTTGCGAAGTGTCTAGTCTATAGGGATCCAGCAAGGTAGAGTGTTGGACAGGGAAGATGGGACGTCTTCTGGGTAGATCGTTAGCGGTCTAATTTTGGTAAAGATGCTCCAGGAATGCCAAGCGGTGGGCAGGAGCGGATCAGGAAGAAAGCGCTGGCAGCACACGCAAAAGATACCACTACTTGAACCAGTCCCACGAGGCCGTTATAGGAAGAACGGCTCAGCAAAAGTGACCTATTGGAATGCATGCAACAGGAAGGCCGATAGCAACGTGGGAATGCGCGAAGGGCAGGCCATGATGGAATATTGGCTACCAGGCACCAGCTAGCTCGATGAGCTGGAAACTATAGCCGTTTTGGTAAACCTAATGGATTTTGGCTTGCGGATTGTAAAGACATGACCTACGGGCATGATCTATAAATAAGGCACAATTTTGTATGGGAAAGGGTTAGAATCTCTCATTTTGATTAGCATCGATTATTGTAGAATCTTAAGCTTTAAAGCATTGTAAAGGCTCAGCAGCTGAGTGCGCAGAGACCTATCTAAGAGAGAAGAGAGTCTGCAGCTGAGTGCACAGACTAAGAACAGTTGTATCCTTCCCAAAAAGATCAATATCAACAACTGTTCTTGTGGACGTAGCCTCCATCTGGGGGGTGAACCATGCTAAATCCTGTGTAGTGCTATTGATTTTGTTGATGTGTTGTTCATTTGCTTAGTATGGATGTTTCATGATGTTGTTGTCTGTTTTGTGATTGCTTTTATATGTATTCGCCACAGTTAAGAATGGGAATAATCTGTTAAGCAATACATGAGTGGATGAATGTTGAGTATTCAGATCATCTAAGTATTTGAATGTATGAATTTGTGGATAATCACATAGTTAAGCATTGGATTTGAGCATTAAGTGTTGGAACACGCAGTACTGTGTAATTTGTTCAAGTAAATACACCATAAAGAGAGTAGTTAAGTGTTGATGAATGGATCAAGATTGTTAAGTAAGGATTGATTAGAGTAGATTAAGTCCTGTGTAGTTGCGCGGTCTAGTTGACGTGCCGACCCATCTTGAACATTGCGAGATAAGTTTTCCATAGCTTATCATCATAACTTGAGGCAATTCTAACATTGTGCAGTCCTTGGATGCTCTAGGTGTGTGACACCACGGTTTGACGAAGTATCGACCGCGAAGCAGAGACTTTGTATGGTCATCTGTCTGCAATAAGAATTCCTTATTGCGTTGTCCATCAGTTGTTGTAAACACTCACATCACCAGGTTGTGGAAACCTGATTCTGCAACCACCCCCTCAGCTTCGCCTCAGGTGAAAACTCAGATTGTTCGCAGTCTGTTGCTGAAAGTATCGGTGAATAGGGGTTTTGTTGGTTCCTAGAACCGCGAAGTACCTGGGTCTACACTAGAAACCTCTAGGTCAGTTATATACGCCAACAATTATGACACATATACATATTTTTTGTGTATTGCATAACACTCTTATGCAGGAATGATCAGCTACATTACCACTGATTACATCTAGAGACTTTACTCATAGCATTTTGTGTAGCAGGCCAAACGATTGCACATTTTATCAAAAAACTTGCATAGATGGGACATGCCTAAGGGGTGGTGGATTTGCATTATTGGAAAAATGCATACATGTGACCGATGAGCATGAACTTGGGAGGCAGGAGGTGAACTTGCAATCATTCAAATATGTCATGTATGATATTGATGGAGGGAATGAAAGAAAAAAAATACAATTGGTCACTTCTCAAGTTGGTAATGAGCTAAATTGGATACTATTTTTTCTTCAGATTGCAATTTCATATGTAACAATCTATTGATATGTCTTTATTGTTGATCTACCAGGTATGGGTTTGCGACTTCATGAAGGAATTCTTTGAAAATACACAACAATATGTAAAGCATGTGCATGTGGCTCATTGGCAAGATGAGCAGTTTAGAATGTGTATGGATACATTTCCTATTGGGACTATCCTTTTAGTGGTCGATTTTGTGGAAAAATACAATCTTCAACCGCAAAATGAGATTCAGAGTCAATACTATCACTCAGACCAGGTCAGCCTAATGGTCCATATCACCTATAGACATGGGGCAGATAGTACTGAAGACAACAAGGTTATATTGAAGGAGTATCACTTCTACATAAGTGATGACAGGTGTCATGACTTGGATTTTGTACAACACAACTTTCAAATGTTCTACAATCACTTGAAGGATAACAGTATATGGATGGAACAACATTGGATTTGGTCTAATGGTTGTGTAGGGAAATTCAAAATGCTTGTGTCTTCCAATGGTTGTGTATGCTCCACAAAAGGCACAAGGTGCCACATATTTGGAACTATTTTGAGACCGGACATGGAAAAGCTCAACATGATCGAATTGGTACATGCATAAAGACTGCATTACACAGACAAGAAATGAAGCTCACAAATGTATCACTCATCCGAGATGCAAAATCCATCGTTGCATGGTGTTCTTCAGTCATGGGGGAGGGAGCAAGAAGGAAGGAAGATCACTCAACAAGGAAATCACATGTACATAGATATTTTTGGGAGGTGGTGGATGTAGATCGATCACAATTATATGAGTGCAAGACCATCCAAGGAACTCGTGCATTTCATTCAGTTAGAACGTCTGACAATGCTATACATGAAATGTGGACAAGGAAACTGTCATGTTTTTGTTCTCCATGCAGTAGTGGTGAATGGGACGAATGTGAATCCATGGATTGGGTTGATAGCTAGGACCGTATATCACTACCCATTAGTCGACATATAGTTATAGAATTATCCCAGTTGTAGGAGGACCAATCAAGTATTTCACCATACTATGACCACATATCAGATCTCGTACAACCAGGTTCAATTAATATTTTTATATTTTTGAAAACTAGTTGTGTCTAATTAGCTGTGTATATTTTTGATATTTTTGACAACTAGTTGTGTCTAATTAATTTACTGAAACATTGGAACTATATTTTCACTAGGGAACATATACACAGTGGTTTCCCCGAGACGCAATGCATGGCGCACTGACTATTGGTTGGCATGTTGCTTAGAGGGGAAGCAAACCCTAAATGTCCCATTACAAGACTCTGAGGCCAATGATTTTCCGATTGGGTCGATGGTTATAAAGGGAGAATATTTGAACCAGGTTTCCCACTCAGCAAATAGAAAAGGGTATACATATGAAGATTATAGACCAGGTGATATTGTATACCATTATACAAACTTAGTTATTCGCACAAAGCTACAGCTGCAAACAATGCCAAGGAAGCACTCATAAAAGGCATGATACTTATTTCCTTATTCCTAGCATGAGAGGTTAAAGGAAAACATTGGTATTCGAGGTGATCCTGATGGTCTATTCGAATGACCATAGGTAGGTAATTTGGTATGTGGTTTGCATGTTTTATTGTGTACTATGTTATAGGTATGTGGTGTACATATATGCTATGATTTTGTTTCGTGGTCTCATTGAGTATTGACATTAATATTTTGACTATTGCAGCCATACATTGATAGCTTGATAGATTGATAAATTTCATAGACTTGGTACAACTTGATAAATTGCACAGGTTTTGTCATGGATTTTTTTTCTTTGTTTTTTTTTCCCATCTAAGTAAACCATAATATCTGCATCCTCATGCCCATTTTTATGCTCACTAGCACCATCACCATCTTCATGCTCATTATCACTATCCCCGTGGTCATTGTCACGATCACCATGCCACCATGAACATCACCACCATGCTCTTCCTACCCATGTTTTCACCATCACCATCCCATTTTTCACCATAAGATTCTCATCCATCATCCACACAAATATAGCTGTTAGATGCCTAGTTTCATCACCTAGAAAACTAGACACCCAAGACTTGATCATGGTGTCCATATTCAACTTGAATTCCAAATACTCCTATGAGAGGGATTATGCCATGGTGTTTGAGCTCAAGAATGTTAAGTTTGGAATTAAATCCATTGTTCCCCCAACCATGTTTATTCCTCAATACTTATTTATAGTGCACAAAACCTAAAAGGTCAAATTCATAAAAAATTTGCATGAGAGTTTATGGACAATGCGCTCATGTCGGTCTATCCCAAACACACTTTCCAAAAATTACAACATTCAAATTTGTTGTTTGGTTTGGTTATTATGCCGAAGGATGAATTTTCCATCTCTTGTTTTGACACTTGACCTAAATGAAATTGGAGGCACAAAATGAAAATTGTGCATTGAAAGGACATGTCATTAGTTGTAATACATATATTCCATAATGAAATGAAAATTGTGCATTGAATTAATGCCTAGATTTGCTGATGTTTAGTAAGATTCTATTGCTTTAACAAGAGTGTTGGCATAGATTTAGAAGGGAAACACTAGCCATAAGTGCCTGGTGGATGATTTTGCAAAGTTTCCCCCCGTGTGCAAAAATTGCACACTCCCTTACTGAGAAAAACCCTAGTTTCAAAAATGGACCTACAAGGTGACACCTAGTCCATGGGATCAGTGGGGAGGGGCACCCCCAACACTATCCCGATGTCCTGAATCCAACAGAGTCGACAGCTTATCGATCCGAGCCACGGTTGTCATTCTATGGCTCATTCCATCTCGCATCCAAAAGGCCTTCAGGGACACCTGCTGGATACCTACTGGGGGCATAGAATGACGACCGTGAAACAAAACTGGGTTTCAGGGAGTCCTACAAGTGTGTCTAGGAAGGTTTCGACTGGGAATGCTAGCCATTAGTGCCCGGTGGAGGATTTTGCAAATTTGACCCCCGTGTGCAAAAATTGCACACTCCCTTACTGAGCAAAACCCTAGTTTCCAAAATGGACCTACAAGGTGACAACTGGGCCATGGCACCAGAGGAGAGGGGAAGCCCTGGCACTATAACGATGTCCTGAATCCAGCGGAGTTGATGATTTGTCAATCTGAGCCATGGTCATCATTCTATGGCTCGTTCTGTCTTGCATCCAAAATCCCTTCAGGGACACCGGCTGGATACCCACCGGGGGCATAGAACTCCAATCGTGCAACAAAACCTAGTCTCGGGGAGTCCTGCAAGTGTTTCTAGGAAGGTTCCGGCTGGGAATGCTATCCATAACTGCCCGGTGGATGATTTTGCAAAGTTGACCCCCGTGTGCAAAATTTACACACTCCCTTACTGAAGAAAACCTTAGTTTTCAAAATGGACCTACAAGATGACACCTGGACCATGGTACCAGCACAGAGGGGAACCCCTAGAACTATCCCCATGTCTTGAATCCAACGGAGTCAATGGTTTGTCGATACGAGCTATGGTCATCAATCTATGGCTTGTTCTGTCTCGCATCCAAAAGGCCTTCAAGAACACCGACTGGATACCTACCGGGGGTATAGTACTCCAACCGTGCAACAAAACTAGGTTCTCGGGAATCCTCCAAGTGTGTCAAGGAAGGTTCTGACTGGGAATGCTAGCCATAAGTGCCCAATGGAGTATTTTTCAAAGTTGACCCCCGTGTGCAAAAATTGCACACTCCCTTACTGAAGAAAACCCTAGTTTGCAAAATGGACCTACAAGATGACACCTGAGACATGGGACTGGCGAAGAGGGGCACTCATAGCACTATCTTGATGTTCTGAATCCAACAGATTCGACGGTTTTTCAATCCGAGCCATGGACGTCAATCTATGGCTCGTTCCGTCTCGCATCCAAAAGGCCTTCAAGGACACCTACTGGATACCTACCGGGAGCATAGAATGATGACCGTGCAACAAAACTAGGTTCCGGGTAGTCCTGCAAGTGTTTCTAGGAAGGTTATAGCTGGAAACGATAGCCATAAGTTCCCGGTGGATGATTTTGCAATGTTGACCCCCATGTGCAAAAATTGCACACTCCCTTACTGAGAAAAACCCCAGTTTGCAAAATGGAACTGCAAGATGACACCTGGGCCATAGGACTGGCGGAGAGGGGCACCCCTAGCACTATCCTGATGTCCTGAATCCAACAGAGTCGATGATTTGTCGATCCGAGCCACGGTCTTCATTCTATGGCTCGTTCTGTCTCGCATCCAAAAGGCCTTCATTTAGTGATGGGCCTTCTCAGATTAACCAACAACTATTGCATTAGATAGCTTGATTTAGTGATGGGCCTAATTTTACTACCATAGAAATAGATAGCTTCATTTAGTCACGGGCCTAATTTGACTACCATAGAGTAACCATCAATGACCACATTAGATAGCTTCACTGACTCCATTAAAATTCAATTGGACATGATGAATGATTTAAATTCAACACCTTAGCTAGCTTCATTTCATTCAGTGATGGGCCTAATTTGACGAGAGCATGGGAACCTAGACTCCATTAAAATTCAGTTGGACCTATTAAAATTTAATTGGACATGACATGAATGATTAAATTAAACTCTAGGCCCACAGGGGTGTAGGTCAACCGGCAATTCACTTCATATGAAGGAAATGTTGTAAATGGAGTTCACGAGTTCAAATCACCCTGACTTACCCATGCCCCATGCTTGCGGGCTGTGTGGGTGCACCTAGGGGTATAGTGGTAGCAGACAGGATTGGATCCCTAGACCCTATGTCACGCGAGTACTATCCCCTTCCCAATTGCTGATTCCCCTAGTTACAAAAAAACAAAAAATTAAACTCTAGACATGGCTGGACATCCGGTACGTTGATGCTTTAAATGATGAACTCTTTCCTTTATGGAATTATAGGGATGCTTACCCTGAATTTAATGGCGGAATTAATTAGTTAATGGCTTCCATGTTCGGAGCATAGAGAAAAACCTTGTCAGATTACAAAATCCTTGCAACATCATACAAATTAATAGGGGAGGCTGCCAAATATGAACGAGTCCCCCCCTCTTCACCTTTTTTCTCTTGGAGTTTATGTTACGTTCTCTCAGTCTGGTCTGCACTTTCCACTTAGTCTGACATGAATTATGGTCACCGGACAATCTTCTGCAGGTAAGAGTTATCCCTAAATTGCTTACTTTGGTTTTAGAACCGGTGTGTATTCTGATTCTGGTTTCAAACCATCTAATTCAACTTTATAGGTGGACTAGAGATCGATCAACCTTTTATGGCCTACCCACTAGAAATTTTTAACCGTCAAAACTAACCTGATAGAGTCACATGGGTATTATTTCTCAAATTCATTTAAGCAGGTTGAGTGGAGTATCTCATTCTTTTTAGGACCAGGACCAGCCAGTTGATCGAGCCTGCTTGCGCATCATCGATATCTCGGTCCAAACTTTATGTGATTTTAAACAGAGGAGCATGTGATCCTTTGAACTTCGAAGAGGTAAAATGAGCTAGGTTGAGGGAAATAGATGTTTTATTTTTTCACACAATATAACGGACAATGGCTACGGAATTGGGTGGGATAACTCCCTCCAAACAATAGCCAGCGCGGATCTACAAAATCGGGTTAAGGGAGGGAAAAAAAAATTAAAAGAAGTAATAATATTCACTTTATACATAGTATAAATTATTGCTACGTGGAAGCATCTCGTAAATTGAGATCATATTGGAAGCCTCCCTTATTAAATTCAGGGTAAGCATCCCTATAATGCCATAAAGAAAAGAGTTCATCATTTAAAGCATCAACGTACTGGATTTCCAACCATGTCTAGAGTTTAATTTTTATTTTTTTTTGGAAACTAGGGGAATTGACAATTGGGAAGGGGCTGGTACTCACGTGACATGGGGTCCAGGGATCCAATCCCGTCCGCTACCACTATACCCCTAGGTGGACCCACACAACCCACAAGCATGGGGCACAGGTAAGTCAAGGTGATTTGAACTTGTGACCTCCATTTACATCATTTCCTTCATATCAAGCGAATCGCCGGTTGAGCTACACCCCTGCGGTCCTAGAGTTTAAAATGAAAGGCAGGCTTGTAACTAAGAATATGCTCTTAAATCCAATACCTGCAATGAAAACAATATTTTTCATTCAAAACATGAAAGAAAACCAGAGAGTTATATGATTGCATTAATATCTAATTTAAAAAAGTTAAAAAAGAAAAGAGGCTGATGTCTATATGATTGAACATAGTGACTGAAAAGCTCATATTTTATACCTTTTTTTCCAATATAACCACCTTCCATGCTATTCTTTTTGGCGGATCATCCCACACTGCAAATAGAATCAATATTATGTTTCTGAAGTCCCTTCTCATTGTTAAAAGCTATCAAGGTTGCAGGAGCACCTACGATAGCGTCATATTCAGTTGTAATGACAAATTCCAACTAAGGTTCCACATGTGGTTCATAGTCATTGTCCTCCGCATTCTGCACCCAAAACAAAACACTAATCTTACCATGAAAACAGAGAAAACATATAATATTATAAAATGACTACTAAAATTGTAACTCGGTAATTACCTGAATCAGCTCCATCATAAAATGTACATCCTTGGTGTATAATTCAACAAATAATTGTTTAACTACTTGATGTAAATCTTCTGTAAGTGGATTTTCTTTTTCCCCAACACAGAACTTGTATTTCCTTATCTTTTCAATATGTTCCTTGGGGGTTTCCATAAATGTCACCAAACACATTCCACAGTAAAATCCTTTATCACCAAACACAATTCACGGTAGAATCCTATCAGTAAAACCTGTCATTAAAAAAATAAAAATAAAAACCCAATTTAGTATAAGCAGACATGAAAATAAAAAATAAAGTCACATGGCCTGAGTCACTTGAATCATGATGAATTATTTTCTTCAATCCTATGCCAATACGATTCCTTGGATTTCTAGAACAATCAAACCTACGACCTAGAGAAACAGTTCAGGCTTCTCCTTTGTTGTTATAGTTGGCCTCAAATTCATGAAAGGCCTAAGGATAAGGCCATACTTATCACACTGCAAGATATTCTTGGTCACTTCCAAGATGCAAGAGCCTTTGAACCACTTTTGAAAAACGAATGCTTACCAGATCCTTTTCAACCTCAAACGCCTTGACAATGAATGGAATAGCTTGGCGTGGAATGAAATGCTATCCAAATCCTTCTGAGCATGGTATCCTATCTTCTCTTCCCCATCAGTATGGAGTAACTTCCCAAGAGATGTAAGCTACTGGCTGAGAGTCAAGTAATGGAATAGATCAACTACTCCTTAATCTTTCTGGCCACAGTTTCTTCCCCCGGCAGCAAAATGTAATACCTGGCCGAGAGGTAATCAAAATGGTTGTATATTTGAAGCATTGTGTTCCACGAAAATTAAATTCACAATTAATTCTGAGATAAGGGGCATGAGAGGCTAACGTGATCGGTTTTGGAGCTGACGAGGAGGTGGCAGTCTGTTGTTGTGAGCATCTTGTACATTGGCCATTTATAATTTGTACTTTGGCCTTGTTTTTAATATATTTTGGGTCTTTTAAATATCAGGTTGAGTTGACATTTAGAATCTCCTTATATTTTACTATTTTATGTTAAAAAAAGTCCATAATTTTCACTTAATTGGGAAGAGAAAAAAGTGGAACATGTCCATTGTCACTGATATCAATGAAATGAAGTCAAATAACTTCTAATTACTTTTATTACTTTTATTTTATTTTAAGACATTCATGGTTGTATTTAATAACTTTGGTATTTTTCGTTGTCCGGTTCAATGTTTGGGATAGCATATGTGGATCTATTGCAAAACGTGTATATTACTCTTAAAAGATCATATGTGTTATGTAGTTTTTACTATTATTCCAACTATGGAGGGTGTAGGTTAGAATGGAGGAGTTCATGGTATGTTAGAATGGAGGAGTTTCTTAGGTAGATGGGTTCTTTCCATTACCAAATTTGTTTGTTTGTTTAAACAAGAGTTTTAGCCAAGGTGGGACTAGGGGCATAATATAATATACTCAAATGTAGCATGTAATTTATAGAAAGACTATATGTACATGAAGGACTAGGTATCCAGCAGGTGTCCCTGAAGGAATTTTGGATGCGAGACGGAACGAGCCATAGAATGATGACTGTGGCTCGGATCGACAAACCATCGACTCCGTTGAATTCAGTACATTGGGATAGTAATAGGGGTGCCCCTCTCCTCCGGTTCCATGGCCCATGTGTCACCTTGTAGGTCTATTTTGGAAACTAGGGTTTTGCTCAATAAGGGAGTGTGCAATTTTTGCACATGGGGATCAACTTTGCAAAATCATCCACCGCGCACTTATGGCTAGCATTCCTAGCTGGAACCTTCCTAGACACACTTGTAGGACTCCCCGGAACCCAGTTTTGTTGCACGGTTGGAATTCTATGCCCCCAGTAGGTATCTAGCAGGTGTCCCTGAAGGCCTTTTGGATGCGAGACGGATCAAGCCATAGAATGACGACCCTGGCTCAGATCGACAAACCGTTGACTCCATTGGATTCAAGATATCGGGATAGTGCTAGGGGTGCCCCTCTCCTCCGGTACCATGGACCAGGTGTCACCCTCTAGGTCCATTTTGGAAACTAGGGTTTTGCTCAGTAAGGGAGTGTGCAATTTTTGCACACGGGGGTCAATTTTGAAAAATCATTCACCAAGAACTTATGGCTAACGTTACCATCTATAACCCTCTTAGACACACTTGCGGGACTCCCCAAAACCCAGTTTTGTTGCACGGTCGTCATTCTATGCCCCCAGTAGGTATCTAGTAGGTGTCCCTGAAGGCCTTTTGGATGCGAGACAATACGAGCCATAGAATAGCGATCGTGGCTTGGATCGACAAATCGTCGACTCCATTGGATTCAGGACATTGGGATAGTGCTAAGGGTGCCCCTCTCCGCTGGTCCCATGTGCCAGGTGTCACCTTGTAGGTCTATTTTCGAAACTAGGGTTTTGCTCAGTAAGGAAGTGTGCAATTTTTGCACACGAGGGACAACTTTGAAAAATTATCCAATGGGAACTTATGGATACTGTTCCCAGCTGGAACCTTCCTAGACACACTTGCAAGACTCCGTGAAACCTGGTTTTGTTGCACGGTTGGAATTCTATGCCCCTGGTAGGTATCCAACAAGTGTCTCTGAAGGCCTTTTGGATGCGAGACGGAACAAGCCATAGAATGATGACCATGGCTCGGATAAAAAAACCGTCGACTCCATTGGATTCAGGACATTGGGATAGTGCTAGGGTTGCCCCTCTCCTTTGATCCCATGGCCCAAGTGTCACCTTGTAGGTCCATTTTGGAAACTAGGATTTTTCTCAGTAAGGGAGTGTGCAATTTTTGCACATGGAGGTCAACTTTGCAAAATATCCACCATGCACTTATGGCTAGCGTTCCTAGATGAAACCTTCCTAGACACACTTTCAAGACTCCCCAGAACCCGGTTTTGTTGCATGGTTGGAATTCTATGCCCTGGGTAGGTATCCAATAGGTGTCCCCGAAGGCCTTTTGGATGAGAGACGGAACAAGCCATAGAATGACGACCATGGCTTGGATCGAAAAATAGTCAACTCTGTTGGATTTAGGACATTAGGATAGTGCTAGGGGTTCCCCTCTCCTCTGGTCCCATGGCCCAGGCATCACTTTGTAGGTCCATTTTGGAAACTGGAGTTTTGCTTAGTAAGCGAGTGTGCAATTTTTGCACACGGGGGTCAAGTTTGCAATATCATCCACCAGGCACATATAGATAGTGTTCCTAGCTGGAACCTTCCTAGACACACTTGTAGGACTCCCCAGAACCTTTTTTTGTTGCACAGTCGTCATTCTATGCCCCCGGTAGGTATCCAACAGGTGTCCCTAAAGGCCTTTTGGATGCGAGACGGAACAAGGCATATATTGACGACCGTGGCTTGGATCGACAAACCATTGACTCCGTTGGATTCAGGACATCAAGATATTCCTAGGTGTTGATGTAATTGTAACTTCGAAATGTATTTCACATATATGTATATTGTATTTCTATAGAGATATTATTATTCCTCTATACGGAAGTGTCGTCATTTATATTGTAAGTGTCGTAACTTATACTTGATGGGTTATTAGACCACCTTGATGGGGTCAGCCCTATATAAGTCATGTGGGTTAAAGGGTTATTAGACCACCCTATTGGGGGTCAGCCCTGTCAGCATTATACTATGTGGTTAAGTTGAGGCCGAGCTAGTAAAGTTTATGAGGCAAGTCAGTCAAGTATACATAGAGTGCGGGAGGCACTCTATTTGATCATCCACTTTGTCACTCATACTCTCATTGGAGAGTGGCGCACTCGTGGAGGAGGATAAGCTCCTACTAGGAGGACTATATCTTGTACTTGGGTTGTATCATTGCTCTATCTATCTCTGAGGAAGTTGCAGGGTTTTCACCTTCTTGGTTTTCCCCGGTGAAACTCTGTGTCTCTTGTGTGCTTGCATTATTGTGTCCATGATTGATATGCTGTAGATATGCTGTACATGTTATTCTATCAGTTAAGATCCTAGATCAGATTGAAATTTCTGAAAAACTAACACGGTATCAGAGCTAGCCTAAAAGAATGCATGGTATGGCATTTATGACACTTGTTGCACTTGCAAAGCTAGGGCTTGATATAGCAAAAACCAATCATCGTAGCACTTTCACTATAAATCTATTTTGGCGAGGTTTCAGGATCTGAAAATATTACAGGTAGAAGATAATATCCCCATGTACCTTGTGTCCAAAGGGAAACCTCTAATTCGTTGTAATATGTGGTTTATGATCAATACAAGTTAGGGTTTCTACCTCTTCCAGATATCAGTCATAAACAGGTGACCTAAGAAAAAAGGTCACAACTTGGGCTAGGAAGCTCCAAATGCAATTTCATAAAAGTTACAGGTAGGGCATGGAATTTAGTTTCATAGGTACGATTTTACGAGGTTGAAATTGAACCAGTGACACATGGCACTCCATACAAGTTCACTCTCCTGTTTTATCCCATAAACAGGTCACATTATGACACTTGGCATAACTCTCTCTCAGAGAATCTATTTGAGGTCGGACCTATGGGGTTGGAAAGATAATAGGTCAGGATACCAGAGGAAGAAGTTTCAGACCCTGTAGATATGAAATTTCAGAGTTACACCAGAAACAATCAGGTGTATATTTTTGTCAAAACAGAATTGGATTTTGAGCATCTTCATTCATGTCTCCGGGAATTTAGGGTTTCGGAGAAACTTGGAATTTTTGTAATTGGAGACCATGGCTAGATGTTCCTAATCAAAATATAAATTTAGAAACCAAGATCGAATTTTTTGGTTGGGCAGAAGGTCGGGCTTGATCAAACCCTAGTTCGGGACTTTGATCGGAAAAGTGAAAATTAGGGCTTCTAGAAAAATGGAAATTTTTGAAATCTGTGACCATAGCTGGAAGCTCCTTGGAAAAATCAAAGTTTAGAGACTTGGATCAAACTATTGGGTTGGGTGAAGCTCTGGGAAACTCAAACCCTAATTCAGTGTTCTCCCTTGTGAATCCAGAAGATTGAAAAACAAATTTGAGAGGTGAAACTTTGCAGTTTTCAAATTCTGAGTATACTAGGTTGATCAGCTCATAAAGGTGCATCTTTCTATCCTTTTAGAAGTTTGAAATTCAAAGTTTGAATTTTTAGGGTTTTCCTGACAAACCCTAATCCATCTCCAGATCCAGTTTCTACAAATCAAGTAGATTGGGTTAATCCTAGAAGAGAATGGATTGGTCACCTGCATAAGTGAAGAAGTTCCTGTTTCAGAGGGAGATGAGGATAAGGCCTTACATAAGAAGATTACAAGCAATCTCGACAGGTATGAATTATCTAGGTATGTTTTGAGAATCTGTTCATGATTAAGTTTATGCTATGTTTATCTTCATTAGAGTTAGTACAATCTTGATTAACTTTAGACTTGTCATATCACGTTAATAAAATTATGAATGGAGATATTCATTGATTAGGGTTTTGACACTTATGATTGTACTAATGCATTGTGTTGTTGTATGAGGTTGCTGTTGTTCGCTAACATGAAAGGTACATCAAGCAAGTCAAATCATGTTCTAGTTCAAATGACCATGGTGACATGAAGACAAAGATTCATCCATTGTCATGGATCACAGAGAAGCTCTACTTACGAGGTATGTATAATTTGGTTCTACAAGGCTTAACCTATGAGATATGCAGGTTACTAGCACAAGTCATTGAAGAGAACAAGAAGACATTGCTAGACATAACTAGCAAATATGATAACTAGGTATGTTTTTCCTATATCAAGTTAGAATCCTACCTTGTGTTAGGATCTTATACTCTTGTATGGTTGGTAATGATAATTCATGAAATTAGAAATGTAAGTAATCAAGGGTTTAGGCATATTATGTTCCTTACTTTGATTAATGATATGACTAACCAGAAAAGTCCTATATAAATCTTGAATACTAACGCTTATTATCTGTGTTTGAACTGATCATGACTATACATGGTTCAGATTATTGTGTTTTGACAGTATTGAGATTATACTAATAAATGTATGATTGTGTATGAGACCTCGAGGATAACACAATGATGATACTAGTAAGTATGCACAGTGATCGAGGATGAATATAAGTTCAAAGATAGGTAATCCAGGAAGCAAAGATCAAGAGGGAGCACATTCCAGTAGTTCTTGCAAGGAAGCAAATATTGAGAGGGAGTCCACCCTACAACCAAGCAAAGATAAGTATTTGAGTTGTCATTTATTGCATACTTGTTTGTTTAAATAATATTGTTCAATGATGTATATGCTTATGTTCCTAGACTTAGGGTGTGTATTAGAATAATTGCATTAATGAATAGTATACTAGTAATATGCATGTGATGGGTAAGTGGCCTATGGCACTGTACAACATTCCATTGCTACTTATCTAGAATGAAACCTATTTGCTAACATGTTGGGAGTTGTGCATGCTCTTAACAATGTTCTGGTAGAGATTGGAATACATCTAGAAAGTTACGGGATATGGATAAATGTTGTATTGAAGCATTGGCTAAAATAATTGTATGATTGTATGACATATTCCTTTATGTGTAAGAATTTGTTCTGAAAACTATGAGATGTTTCTAATCATGCAATTTAACTTGCTTTGTAGGAAAGATCATATACCATCACCTACAAAATAAGGGCTACAACATTTGTTCAGCAACAAAGTTATCTATTGAAGATATTGAATATATTGAAGTTCCTAGGATTTGGGAAGAATGCCATGATCGAGGAATACCAGTCGATCACGAAGAATGATGTTTGGGATGTAGTCCCAAGACCTAAAGGGAAGTCTGTTGTGACTTCCAAGTGGATCTAAAAGATCAAGCATGCTGCAGATGGAAGCATAGAGAAATACAAAGCAAGATTTGTAGCTCGTGGCTTCTCCAAGAAAGAGGAAATATGCTATGAAGAGATTTTTGCTCCTATAGCCAAATACACTTCCATCAGATCAGTACTTGCTCTGGCTGCAATGATGAAATGGAAGATACACCAGATGGATGTCAAGACAAATCTCTTGAATGGTGTAGTCGAGGAGGAATTGTATGTGGAGTAGCCACTTGGTTTTGAGACACATGACAAGAAGTCATATGTGTGTAGACTGAAGAAAGCCTTGTATGGCTTGAAGCAAGCTCCTAGGACTTGGTATGGTAGGATAGACAACTTTCTATCCAGTTTGGGATTTACTAAGAGTAAAGTAGATTCCAAGCTTTATTACAAGGTTGAGGAAGGAAATCCTGTGATACGGATTTACTAAGAGTAAAGTAGATTCCAAGCTTTATTACAAGGTTGAGGAAGGAAATCCTGTGATACTACTCTTGTATGTGGATGACCTGTTTATAACAGGAGAGGATGGATTGATTGCCTATACCAAGAGGAGGCTTGTTGCCGAGTTCGAGATGAAGGACTTGGGTATGATGCACTACTTTCTAGGCATGGAGGTGTGGCATAGTGCAAATGGAATCTTCCTTGGACAAGGGAAGTATGCAGTAGAGATCCTGAAGAGTTTCGGGATAATGGACGGCAAGGCCATGGCCACACCTATGGCATCGAATCTGAATCTTCTGTGTGATGCTTCATCTGATCCAGTTGATGTCCCTGTGTATCGTTAGATGATTGGGACCTTGATGTACCTCACGAACACTAGACTAGATATTTGCTTTGCGGTGAACACATTGAGCTAGTTCCTGATGGATCCCAGAGGTGTTCACCTAGTTGTTGTAAAGCATATTCTGAGGTACCTGAAGGGTACAGTTGATTATGGGCTCAAGTATGGTGCGAATCAAAAGTTTAACCTACACGATTATGTTGATTCAGATTGGGCAGGCAGTGCTGCAGATAGGTAGAGCACATCTGGGTCTTGCTTTAGTATGGGATCGGGTGTGATCTCTTGGTTTAGCAGGAAGCAGTCCTGTGTAGCACTGAGTACAGCCGAAGCAAAGTATGTTGGAGCTTGTTCAGCTAGTTGTAGGGCAGTATGGCTTCGGAAGCTACTGTTTGAGCTATTTGATCTCCCGTTGGAGGATACTGGTGTCTTTTGTGACAACCAAAGTTGTGTGAAGCTGTCTGAGAACCCGGTGTTCCACGACAAGTCGAAACACATTGAGATAAAATATCACTATATCAGGGATATGGTGCAGAGAGGAGCAGTGAAGCTCCTGTATATTGTGACGGATGACCAGGTTGCAGATGTGTTATCGAAACCACTAGCTAGAGTGAAGTTTGAGTACTTCAGAGATAGGCTTGGTGTTCTTCATATTGACAACACTTCGAGGAAGAAGTGATGGACACATTTGCTGGAGCCATTCCAAGCATGGTGAGAGGAGGATCCTTCACATGGCTGTGGATGTAAGCGTTGGATGATGAGCATCAGGATGATGCTCCAATTACTGCTCTGTATATGCATCATGTTGGATGCTTGGTATGATCGGTTGGATCATGTATATGTATATGCATCATGTTGGATGTTTGTTATGATCAGTTCGATCATGTATATGTATATGCATCATGTTGGATGCTTGGACCATGTATCTGTATATGTATCAGGTGGATACGTTGTATGATCAGGTAGATCATGTATGTTGATATATATCAGGTGGATACATTGTATGATCAGGTCAATCATGTATCTGTGTATGTATCAGGTGGATACATTGCATGATTAGGTGGGTCATGTATGATGATATGTATCAGGTAGATACTTGGTATGCATCAGGTGGATGCATTGTATGATCAGGAGGATCATGGATGACGAGCTTTAGGATGTTGCTCCAGATGACATGCATCAGGATGATGCAGTGATGATGATCAGGATGATCATGTACATCAGGACTATGTATGGTGAGTATCAGGTTGATACTCTGTGGCCGTGGACAGGTTGTGCAAGGGTAGCATGCAATAAGTCCTGGAGATCTGGACAGGATGAAAAAGGCCTCAGATGCTCCTTAGAGATCTTGCGTGGCAAGACACTCTTTTAAGGTTTTGCTAGACCACATGTAATAAGTCCTGGAGATCTGGACAAGATGAAAAAGGCCTTGGATTCTCTTTAGAGATCTTGCTTGGCAAGACACTCTTTTAAGGTTTTGTGGGGACCACATGTAATAAGTCCTGGAGATCTGGACAAGATGAAAAAGGCCTCAGATGCTGTTTAGAGATCTTGCTTGGCAAGACACTCTTTTAAGGTTTTGTGGGAGGGGTCACATGTAATAAGTCATGGAGATATGGACAGGATGAAAGAGGCCTCAGATGCTCTTTAGAGATATTGCTTGGAAAGACACTCTTTTAAGGTTTTGTGCAAGTCACATGTAAAAGATCCTGGGAGATCCGACAGGTTGAGCTATGTGCTCGGAAAATGCCTGGGATGCTCTTTCAAGGTTTTGTGACGCACGTAATAAGTCCCGAGGATTACATAGTATGGCCAGTGATGATGAAGACCTACAGGTGGTGGGCATACATCCAGTATGAACAAGGACTGGCTCTATAGAATTTCCTATGACGAGTAGATCAGAGATTGATTGAGATAGTAGCAACAATGACGGTGATGATGATTCGATGATGATCCAGAGAAGAAGATTTGTGCTAGAAGATCTGTGTCGAGAAATACCTTCCTAGTTAAGAGGGAGTGTTGATGTAATTGTAACTTCGGAATGTATTTCACATATATGTATATTGTATTCCTATAGAGTGTTATTATTCCTCTATACAGAATTGTCGTCATTTATATTGTAAGTGTCGTAACTTATACTTGATGGGTTATTAGACCACCCTATTGGGGGTCGGCCCTGTCAGCATTATACGATGTGGTTAAGTTGAGGCCAACCTAGTAAAGGTTATTAGGAAAGTCAAGTCAAGTATAAATAGAGTTTGGGAGGCACTCTATTTGATCATCCACTTTCTCACTCATACTCTCATTGGAGAGTGGCGCACTTGTGGAGGAGGAGAAGCTGCTATTAGGAGGACTATCTCTTGTACTTGGGTTGTATCATTGGCCTATCTATCTCTGAGGAAGTTGCGGGGTTTTTCACCTTCTTGGTTTTCCCCAGTGAAACTATGTATCTATTGTGTGCTTGCATTATTGTGTACATGATTGATATGTTGTAGATATGTTGTAAATGTTATTCTCTCAGTTAAGATCCTAGATTAGATTGAAATTTCTAAAAAACTAACACTAGGGGTGCCCCTCTTCGTCGGTCCCATGGCCCAGGTGTAATCTTGTAGGTCCATTTTGCAAAGTAGGGTTTTCCTCAGTAAGGGAGTGTGCAATTTTTGCACATGGGGGTCATCTTTGAAATTTTTTTATTTTGATTCTAGAACTAGACATTCAAAGCATGGAAATCAAACCTACCACACTGCACCCTTGGTATATTTCTATGTCCTTAGTGTGCCACATCATTTAACAACTTGTTAGTGTTCCACTATATTTGGATTTTGAGTAATTAATGTCATTTTAAGAATTCAAAGTTTCAAATAAAAAATGGAGGCAATGTTTCATCGATGATATCCCTCTGATCCTTGCTAGATTTGTTAGATCAAAGTAACCATGAAACTTTTCCATCAAGCTATGGGGGAATACTTTCCAAATCACAATGAGCAACCATTACATCATCGTTTGTATCAATCAAGAACATTCAATTTTAAATACATTTTCATATCAGGATGATCCATCATTTTTACAAAAATAGGACCATGAACATCTTATATTCCTTCATCGAAACAACATTATCAAGGAATATCATTAAACTAGTTAGGTATTTCATTTTACATGGATTCTGTATGATTACTTGCATTATGACAAGTGGAAAATGGACATATGAAAGAGGTAAAGCAAAAACCAGGGTCTTGCATACTAGGGTTTAGTAACGACAGGGTTTATATCTTCAACGATTTTATGAGAGTGAATTCATGACCAACTATTGGTTAGCATATTGGAACAAACTAGGGTATATTTGTTACATATATTTGACCATATGTACATGAAGGCCCAATGAATTTTATTACACTTTAGTTATGAGGTGTCCTCCTTTCATTTGTAAGCAAGATCATGAGATCAAGTATGAATTTTATTCTTACTTGTGTACAAGAGAAACTAAGTGGTGTGTACAAATCTCTTATTTGATCTTATAGTGTTTCAAAGGATCAAATATTGATGCTTAAGGTTTCTAAGGATATTCTAAGGTGAAATGATAAGAGAAACTTAGGGTTTTATGCATGATAGTTTTCCCTTGTTTGGGGAGACATTTATCTGGAAGGATCTCTCTTATTTGGGTCTTGGAATTATATTATCCCTAATTAGGTCAAGTGTTAATTCAACATAGACTTTCTTAACCTTTCCCTAAGTCAAATATTGAATTTCCAATTCTTGGGAGAAACACTGTTTACTTGCAAAAATATGAAGATGTTTACTGTTTATATAAATTTTTGAGTTGTTTATATTTCTTGAAAATCCATAACAAGTAAAAAATCGTCCACAAAAAGTATGTTTTACAGCTGGTTGGAGGCCTAAACTATGGTGACATCAACCCTAGAAATGTGACATCAACCTTTATGGTTGGTTGCAGCCCTGGTGCAGGTTTGGTTTATTGATCTTCCATGTCCATATTCAACAGTGGAACTCGTCTGAGAATGCCAACGATGATGCCCCAGAACTTGAATATGCTAATTATTTTATGCATGGGAAGACACCTTCACACACACGTAGGATGATGGTTGTAGGTGTTGATTGTAGCAAGATGAATAATACAATAACATGAGGATGCACACACACATATGCTTATGGTTGTACGTGTTGATTGTATCAAGATGAATAATCCAAAGATGAACCCTTGGAGTTGACAAAAAACACAATTTTAAATTAGATATCAAATTAGCATGCATGTGCTAAGTTCATTGAACTGTTGAAAGATATTATTAGTTTTTTCCATTAAGATAATGTTTTCATAACACAATGGTGAGATGTTACTTGATCAATGCAATAAATGTAAGAGATTAAATATTGCTTAAAATTTAATTGTATAAATTTCAATAGCATAATTATCAATTTGTGGAAGAGATAAATCATCACACGTACAAGTGGAAACTCAAGAGAAAATATGGAATATATTGTATCATGCATTGATAGTCGAATGTTTGTAATACAAAATATGGCAAAATAACTGACCCTCAAATGTCCTGCCAATGTACATGTATCCCTAATTACAACAATGTGTACATGTACATGTCAAAATACATGTATACAAGACTATGCAACATCAAAAATCAATCTTTCACTTGTTTTTCCCCGACTTTCCTCTATCGACCATCTCCCTGGGATCGCTCTCCATCTCAGGAGTTTGCAAAAAAAAATCATTATTTTTATCAAATAACTACACTACTACCCTACCATTAACAAACTTAAAAAATTAACTTAAGGCCAAATTATTTATGAAAAACACTCACCAAATCCTCATGGGGTATAGATGTGAGTGGTGTGCTCATCGAAGGCCTATCTATAGTTGTGCTCTGCAAATAAAAGATCATATCTCAATTAATTCAACAATTCAACATTGATCAACATGTTTGGTTAAATTGAATAAAAAAACTTGGTTATTAATCAACATATCACCACAAGAGGAGACCCATTTAGAACCATGGATTGAGTAGAGGGGTCGGGCACTTCTGTCGCTAATGGCTACAATCACCAAATGGGGAAATAGTTAGACATGCATGAATAAACAATATAGTAACATGGTTAAATACTATGCATTGTGATTGTTGAAATAGTTAGCTATGTATGACTTGTGCCTATTGTAGATGCATCACTAACTGCAGCATCAATGACCCTTGTTAGGTGAGGGGTAGATGGATCTCTCATGTGTCTGCTATAGAGGACATCCACACCCTTTCTAGGAGTGGAGCCTCTCTTATACACTTGTTCCTTTTGCACATCTGGACTACGAGGAGATCCAACTGCTGACAGTCTATGAAGTATAGAGGTTGGTAGCTACAATCACCAATACTTATGTAGTTATAAATGCATTGGTCAATGAAATACCATGTATTAACAAACTGACAATGGTGAAATACATATCGATTTACTGTATACTTCAATCAATTCTAAGAAACGGTCTGCCATCTGTTGTATCTCCATGGGAACGCTATCGGTTGTATTCCCACCAGGGGGGAGCTCACTAGATGAAATCATTTCCCTCTGATGGGGATCTACAACCTACAATTTAGAAAATTGTAAATATTAGATTGTGTAGAATTAATTAAGTAACCTGTATTAAAATAATGTCATGTTGAAATAGTTACCTCAACGCGAGATGTTATCGCTGAAGGTATGACAACATCTTGTAACTCATAAGGTTATGTTGCATGAGCCTCTTGCCCCTCATGCCCTTCTGGTAGCAACTACAAGTTTTAAAATCATTAAAAATATTAGCAATCTATATATGTATACATAGTAAGGAAAAATAATTTACAAATGACACTAAATTGTTAGTTGGATTTACTCATGTATTAAAATAATGCCATGTTGAAATAGTTACCTCGGTGTGAGATGTTGTCGCTGAAAGTATGACAACTTCATTGTCATAGGGCGGTGCCGGTGCATGAGCCTCTTTCCTCTCTTGCCCCTTAGGCCCTTCTGGAACTGGTGCATGAGCCTATGGACTATGCTCTGCATCATTGGTGCAAAGGTCTTCAACCCCGTGCCCTTCTTGTAGCAACTACAAGTTTTAAAATCATAAAAAATATTAGCAATCTATATATATGTGTATAGTAAGGAAAAATAATTTACAAATGACACTAAATTTTTAACCACTTACTTACCTGTGTAAAATACCCAGTAAAGGTATCATCTGTTTGGACAGGACTAAAGCAAGGATGGTTGCATACTATGCATGGGTGTGACTCTCGGCTGTGCTCATGACGTAAAGGTCTAGGGCCACTACTAGATGCTCCTCAATCACTAGAAGGTGGTGGCTCTATCCCACCGGGAGGTGGTGGATATACCCCACCGACAGGTGGTGGCTCTACTCCACCCATAGATGGTGACTCTAATGGCCTTGCCTAGTATGTACCTTGAAGATACATGTTATGGTGAACAACTGCCTATGCCAACAATAGGAAGCACTCCCATGTCTCTAGGACCAATTGAAATGCAGGCGGCACATCTGTCCTGGGTAGCTTCCTACGAGGTGGAGCTATTGGGCGATTGGGATCTATGTGCCTTGCATTGGGACGTTGCTGAGGCATCCCCATCCCAAGGCCCTGGTACTCCAAGATATCAAAATAGTGAACATGCTTCCCCATCACAAATTTTGTGTACATCTTTCTCAAAAAATATAGGGGCATTTCCCTGTTGTTATGTGGTGGTGCATCAAACACCATGTACGATTGGTCAATCCAGTTATCTATGAATGGTTGATATCTACACAACTTGATAGAAATGTGCCTTTTGTTCGCATTCAGGATTTCACCCGTCCGTGGATCCCTAAAGAGGGAAAATATATGTTGTTTTTGGATTTTCAACTTCTTGACTTCTTTGTAGCTAAGTCCATCCTGATATTGTTGCCTCTTTCTTTCTCTGAATGTGTCAATATCTTGCAGTGCACCATCATACCTACTAAAGGTCTCTATCATTGTATCCAAATTGGATGCAAGCATAAGATGTCTATCATCAACAATAGTAATTGAGGCTCGACTTTCTCTGAGCCTCTGAATTTCTCTTTGGATGTCTAAGTGTGTGTCCATGGTCATCACAGCAATCAAAAAATAAAAATAAAAACAAATCATTAGAAACGTATACATGTGCTATAATGACATCTCTCAAAAATGAAAAATGTACAAACTTTGTGCAAGAACGAATACATTGCAAACATAAATATAATCTCAGGCATACATTACAAACATAAGTATCATTTCATATGACCATTACAAGCATACATTATGGGTCCTTGTGGGCATAAATACCATGATGATGTGGCAAAGATATGTATTTTTATTGGTTAAGGATAACATTGAAATAAAAATATCATTTGACTTATTTGAATTAATAAAAGCAAAAGGACAAGTCGGCCTCCTAAGTAGATGGAAAGGAGAAGTATAAATGAAGAACAAGATGGCTGTGTTTTTTGTGTGGTGAGTGTGGAGAATTCGGGGAAGAATTCGGGAGATAGAGGAGAGCTTTGATCTCAGGGGTTAGGAAGACGAGGACAATTTTTGTGAAGGAGCAGCATCAGGTGGAGCCATAAAACAATCTCTCTTTATATATTTTATTCTGGGTTAAACTAAGGTGGCCTATTGATGGACATAATGAAGACATGCTGGTAGAACGATGAAGAGATGATTGATGATATGGGCATAATGTTGTGATGTGCATATGGATAGTGTAAAGTGTATGAATGGAGATATGGCAGCAGATTGATATGACATGAATAATGATGACAGAATGAGGATGTGATCTGATTGGTGATAATTTTTCATGGACAGAATGAAGTTATATTGAATAATGAGTGCTTGATGAGAATGATGGAGTGCTTCGGAAACAAATAAGGGCTTCTGGTTGATGATGTATGCAATATGCATACTTAAGAAGAGTCTGAAATATCATTTGTAAATCTATGGTTGTTGGGGTGTTGGTACATCCCAGTCAGTTGCAACTGACAGAATTATCTTATGAATAGGATTGTCATTGATGACAGCATTAATGACAAAGATGTAAATGGCATGATGCCAAGCAAACAAGGTGACTTGACAAGGACTTGGAAAAGATAAGGCAAAAGACAAGGTGATGGGCATTGACACACTTAATGAGCCAAATGACCCATACTATGGTTATTTGGACTTGGTCCTAATACCCTAGTCAAAGATGACTTGGATATAACAAGTGACATGAACAAAGAAGCATGAAGTGAAAAAAGAAGCTTGAAGTTGACACTTGGGAAGGAGATTAGGGGCATCCCTTATGGCATCTGCAGGCATCCAAAAATGAAGCTGATGGACATGTGGGCATGTGGACAAGGTGACATGCAGGAATATTGATGATGCATATGCGGGCATGTTTGTGGAAGTTGCGGGCATCCTGGAGGCATGCAAAAGACCCCCATGAGGGCAATTGAAGAAAGTCTAGCTGCAGGCATGTTCAAAGGCATAAATATGGCCCTTGCGGGCATGAGTTACAAGCTAGTGTGGGCATGCTGGAAGTAAAAGAAAATGGTGATCAGGTGGGTATGAAGACCACGCTTAAGTGGGAAAAAGAAAGTCTAGATAAATATATACATATATATATTTATAATTTATGAGGCGTTTATGGAGATCAAATTAAAATTTGATTTAATATTGACAAGTCAGCTTCCTATTTGATGAGGAAATTATGGAGACAAAATTAAAAAATTACAAAGATTATGTCTTGTGTCTCTTGTGCAATGTGTTGATGTGTTTACTTGATGAATGACATGTGATTGGTAGATAGTTCATGGATGAATACGATAGCACAGATACTTATTTTATTTTCTTATTCTACATGATATTGTTTCTTTTGTTTCCACCTTCCCCCTTAAAAATTATAAAATTTGTTATTGAACATATCTTAATTCCTCCCTACTATCAATCCCTTAATGAATTTTACATCCAGTTTTGGTATTTCATTTACAAATATTTCTAGTTTAGGGCAACATAAAAATTTATATTTTTAATTATGAAATGAGGTAAGGATTTGGATGCTTACGTTTCCAATCCTCCTTGCAAAATGAAATCTCCCTTGTTGAGCTTCCAAATCTACCTTGTTGAGCTTCTCCAATGCATTTTGGCAAGTCGAAATCGCTCGAGCATTCGCATTTTGAGAAAACGATGGGTAAAACAGTGTTGTAGTCCGCGGATAGTTTTTTTTTTTGGTTATATTAACCAAAACGCACATGCATTATAGTGATACACAACGCGTGCGCATTATGTATCACTATAATGTGTGCGCATTTTCAAATCCTATCTTACATGTCAATTGACATGGCAGGTTCAGAGTCTGCCCATGCCTAGTTCTAAGTAACGCGCGTGCGTTTTGAATTTACACAATTCTAGCGCGCTTTGTGAATGCACGATTGCACCTAAAGGGTCCCTCAACTTCGTGCGAGGGCCCTGCGATAAACAACATTAACTTTAAATGCTCAAAATTAGAACGAGCTCCAAAGACCTATCCGTCATTAATCCCAGTCTTCGAAGATTGTCATGGCTATATCAATTGTTACAAGCTAATACAAATTCTATAAACTAAAGAATGTAAACCATTCTTGTATCTATGGAAGCATAATATTCATCCAAAGTAAAGTATTTTAAAACATGTCGTAAATATTCGTATATGCATATAATCTCATAATAATTATGCTCAGAATAATAGGGAAGAAACCTTTCTTGGATATACAAATGCATCCTCCTCTAAACTCAAAAAATAAAATAAAATGTAAAGGCATTAAAATAATAATGAGTAAACCCTACTGAAATTCATAATAGTACTCAAAGCCAGCGGCAGAGATCATGCAAAGCTTGAGGAAAAATCAAATAGGGTATAAACCCTTATCCAATTTTTTAAAATCTAAGCTTTAATAAATGACAGAACAAAGGGGAATGGAAAGGTTGGTTCATTGGCTGAACTCAATATGTACCTGAGAAGTGCCAAAGGTGTAACCACATCAGAGATGCCTTGTGAATCCACAATGGTGACCAACGCCAACAATTCATAGGAGTCATTATTCAAATTTAATCATAGAGTAGTAAAAGAATGTAAGGCAGGAAGGTATTCGCTCACTAGAAGAGTAACACGTTGGTTATAAACCTTCTGCACGAAGGAAGAGAAGGTTAGTGACCTAGAGTTCCTCCTGTAAGATAACCCAAGATAAGGGATGAGTCTCTTGGAAATTAAGCTTACAACCTAGAGGTGGGTGTTAGAGAGTAAACCATAGTAGCATAATTAAAGATACATGAATACGATTCGATACTGAAAAAATAAGTAATGAAAAAACCTAGAAATAAAATACGGAAGTAGTCTACTTATATATAATACCTTTAATTAAATATTCACAAATATACAGTGGTTATATGATGATGATGATTAATGTCCATTGAGACCAACTTTGGTCTATCGGACCGTAAGAAGGTTATTATTTGGTTTTCTTTAAAATTTTGTTCCTATGCTCAAAAAGCTTAGAAAGAAGCTTTCCAAGATAACTATAGTTTTGGCAAGTCAGTAGGTTAGAAAGGTTTGTATTGTAGCAAATACTATGAAACTCATATCTAATGTGGGTGTAAGCAAGACACTCTACGAGAAAGTGATTTTCATCCTCAATGCTCATAGACTCACAAAGATGGAAAACCCTTTCCTCCCATGGAGTTTTGGGAATAGACCAATGCCCTGTTTCACCATGGAGCTCATGAGAGTTCGTTCTAATCTTGGCTATATTAATTTTCTTCTTTGAAATAGTTACTATCAAGAGATAATTATGATCTTCAAAATGAGGGTTAATGACCTTCTTATAGTATCTTAGTTTTCTCTTAATCACTAAATTTTTCCCGCACCACAATTTTGCTTTAAACTTAGAAGAAATAATATTTTTGACATTATCGATATTCTGCAAAGTGTCATTTTCATCAATGCCCCAATGGTCTAACCAAGCCATCATATCTTTACACCAACTCCGCTTGAGGCGTAATTGGTTTAAACTTGAATTTAAAACAATTTTAGGAAGTCTCTCGTTTTCCATGTTATTTATCTTATGCTTGTACATTAGGTACCTAGTCATAACCATGCTCTCGATTGGGGAAAGATCCACTTCTAAGAGGGGAATAGGATAAGGTGTGTTTCTTTTAATTTTGAGGTTATACGTTATAAAGTGCTTCTGGATTTGCTCAATATTTCTCCAAGATTCTTTAGAAATGTTGCAGCCCCATACTTCAAATGGGGATGACAAGAGTTTCAAAGAGGGACTTCTTTTTATCCCATCATCCATTAATCATTTTCTCAATGATGTGGTTCCAATTGAGCTTGTGATGAATATTAATTCCAAGATACATGTAAGAAGTCACTTTCTCCAATTTACTGTTATCATAAATAAAATTTGCGTAGGTGTTTTTCTTAGATTTTATACTCATAACTTTTGTCTTGTCAGTGTTAACAATCATACCCATGTTAGAGCATAAATCTTTGAGAATTCTTAATTGTTTATTGAGATCAAAGGGGAACCTTGCCATAAGAACAATATCATCAACATAAAGTAGGAGGATGATAAATATCCTAGATAATATTGTATCGACACAACCTGCTTCTTCTAAACACATATTTTCTAGTTTATTGATGTAAATGCCAAAAAGGGTAGGGGAGAGGGGGCAACCTTGCTTAACTCCAATATTACAGTTTATATTCGCTGACGAGCCTTCATTATTCGTAAACTTGGTAATGACCATAAATATAAACAAATATAGTAGTTTTAATTAAATATTCACAAATATACCATAAATCTATAATTGTATGTAGGCATTTACATAATAAAATTAAACATATATTTAAAAAACAAAAAATATAACTAGACTTAGTTAGTATAAGAGAGGACAACTAGTTATTAATAATTATTTTAATAAGAAAGTATGAAATTGAATGGTATTTTTATAATGTTTAAATAATTAAAGTTTTAATTTTTTTAATTTGATTTTTCAAATTTTAATTATCTAAAAACATGTATCCGTATTACAACAGACTGAATATTCAAATTTATTTTGAATTTTCGTACACAAACTATCAATACAACGGAATTATGCTACTATGAAGTAAACTGACTTACCTCAAATAGTCACAACGACCCAACTCATCTAAGCCATACCATAATAGCAACCATGATGATACAACCCCAATAATATCATCTCCACCTACAAAAGAGAATAACAATTATTTATTTACAGGAAGGAAAACAAGGGGCCAAGTGAGGAGAGCAAGGTGGAGAGCCTGCAAGAGTCTTCCAAGCCTTCATGACTACCACAAAAGAAAAACCTACACACAAGGATTTATAGAGATTAAATGCTTGCAAGTTTGAAAATACCAACAGAGGTAGCATCTAGCATCCAGACATCAACAAGAAACAAGTTAAGTACACGAATGGTATTCTTACGCATCAAATCGCCATGGCTGAAAAGAGACCAAAGAGAGACCACAACATAACCAAATGAACCGTTATCGAATGCAATGCATGGGATGATAGAGAAATCCAAGAAGTCCCTCGAAGGACACAAGAGTTAAACTCAATGGTACCATATTAGAGTCGAGCTAGATATCTAGCCACCTCCAAGTTCATTAGATAGAGGTAAGTCAACCCAACGCTAAGTTGTTAGATTGGCCATAGAACGTAGAGCTAGGATGTGGCAATTGGCGGTAAGGTAAGTTATGCTTTATTAAATTTAAACCATTGAATGAGGCATTAAATTAACCACTCGGGCGTGATCTGCTGATCCACATAAGAGGCTAAGCCATTCAGGCTGTCATAGTACACGCCAATCTTGTCATTTGTGTTTCACATCACCTCGCCACCATAGTCCCGTTCGAGGTTTCGAGGATGATGTCGCCATCGAGCAGCTAATCCAAACAATGGCAAATGTGGAGCAAAATCCTCGCTTCAAGCTCCAAATTTCAAGGTGGTTTATCAAAGTTAAACTTTGCAAATTCAAAAATTAATATCTATATGGTCGTAGGTGCAAAACTGTTCCAAAATGTTATGAACATAATAATAAATCTAGTTACACTAATTTAGTAAAGATTAATTACAATAATATATTGTCCATTGGATCTAACTTGAGTGATCGGGAAGAATGATTGGTATCCTCTCCATCCATATTCAATTCTTGTAAGTGACATTATATTTGTATTAGGCCTCCATGTAATGATTGAATGGATTATATAATTTGGCCATACATTAATTCTCCAAAATAGATGTTAACATACTTCAATGTGAAAAAAACAGTAAATATTATTTATCATCAATATCTATGAACATAATAATAAATCTAATTAATAAAGATTATTTATCATCAATATCTATCTTAGATGAAATTAACATAATAAATTTAATTACATAAAATTAGTAAAAATTAATAGTTCCTTTCTTATTAAAATAAGATTTAAAAGTCTAAACATTAAACATTAAACATTTAGTACATCAATGATATGAAATTTATGAAAACTGATTAATTTATAAAGTTAATAATTCCATATATGATTTATAGGGTTAATAATTTATATATATCCTTTTGAGTATAGTTATATCTCAAAAGTTGTTTTCACAAAAAACCTTATGTTCAATGCAAATAAATTTAATAATTTATATTGTTAAGCACATTTGCTTAACAATGGTTTCTAAGCTTAAGCCAACTATCACTACTTTGGTCGTCAATTATCCCACATGCTAGTGGGTCATCTTGAACATATTTTTCTTCTACAACTCTCTTTATATAATCATGAAACTTATTATAGTCTTGGAAAAACAAAGTCATGTGCTAGTGCATACTTGGATGGTCTTAATATCATCAAACATTTTTTTAAAAGATTTTTTAGACTTGTTTTAAAATTTAGATATATGTTATGATAAAATTAAATTAAAAATAATAAATAATATTATTTTAAATTTTTTTATATCTTTGGAATATCTATTTTCATATCTATAAGCTTATATTTTATTAGTTTTGCAATCTAAATCATTAGGATCTTCAATAAATTTATGGGTGAGTGGAAACTCTTTTGTCGAAAAAAATTGAATTTCAAATAACATGTGTTCCATTTAAAAATGAAAACACTTTCTATTCAAATAACATGTGTTCCATTTAAAAATGAAAACACTTTCTATTCAAATAACATGTGTTCTATTTAAAAATGAAAACACTTTCTAAATTGTTCTTGAAGAGCTCTACATGATTATGTTATGGTACTTCTATGTTTCTAAATATATAATTGGTTATTTAAAAAAATATATAAAATGAATCTATATGGGTGATGATTCATACCTCAAACCACCATATAGTCCCTCTAATGGGGATATTCAGCCTCTAATGGAAACATGTGTGATCTTAAGAGACTTTGCACATGAGGGATCATGGGTTTTAGGGACTTTAGTATAGTAAGGAGAGTAAAGCATGGGAATTAGGCTCTAAAGGAAGCTTCTAAGGATCATGGGCCATGGACGTGGCTTCAAACCACCACGCGAGCCCTCTAAAGTGGTCACTCAACCTCCAAGGAAAATATGATTTGACTTGGATAGAAGTGATTAGTCTCAAGGCCTTGCCAATAGGCGTGAGACGAAAATAAGGCCCTTAAACCCTATATGAAGCTTCCAAGGCCCAAGGCCCATGAATAATGTGACAACTAACTACAAAGTATGTTTTTCATAAGATATCATTGTCCTTAGAGTGGGATATGGGCACCAATATGAGGTGTTGTACACTAGGGACAAGTCTTAGACTGTGCTTGGGGGAGAAATTGATGGAATTAGGCTCAAAATTACAGTTCTTGAACTAATCATCCATGATCAAGGCCTCAAACCACAAAATAAAACATTTAAAGTGAATCATTGGCATACAAGTGGGATATGGGTGTGATTAGGAGATTTTTTTCAACAAGGATAGGTCTCAAGGCCTTGACCATAATCAAGGGAATAAAATAAGCACCTTACACCATAAATGGATCTCTAGGGCTCATTAGCCATCCTCATGACTTTAAACCATAAAAAAATCCCTTTAGAGATGCTTTTTGACCTCCAAGTGGAATATAGGTACCATTATGAAGTATTGCATGCAAGTAGGGATGGGTCTTAAAGCATTAACCATTGTTAAGAGAGGAAAATAAGGCCCTTTGGACCTAGATGAAGCATGTATGGATAAAGGTTCATAAATAATGATATAATACACATAACATGTACTCTATAAGGGATCATTGTCATTCAATTGAGATATGGATACCATTATGATGTTTTGAGCATTATGGATGGCTCTAAAGGCGTTAACCATGATCACACCATGATTGAGGAAAAAATATTTGAAATTAGACATTAAATGAAGATACTTGGGCTAATGAGCAGTGATCAAGTCTTTGAATTGCAACAGACACCCTCTAAAAGGGATCATTTCCATGTGAGTGGGATAGGGGCACCATTAGGGGTTCTTATGTGGAAAAAATAGGATCTGACAAGGCCTTGACCACCACTATAGGAGGAAGATAAGGTCCTTAATCTATAAATTAATCTTATAGGTCTTATGGGATATAAAATATTTTTCAACCCACTATAAAAACCCCTAAAGTACCTTTGTCCTTGAGTGGGATATGGATACCATTAGGAGGCTTTGCACATAAGAGATGGCTCCTAGGGATTTGGACCAAATGAAGCTTTTATGGCCCTCGTGCCTAAAATAAGCCTCAAACCACCACATAGATATGGAGCATTAGCCTATTGGGGGTATATTGTCATCATTAAGATATTTTTCATATCAGTATGGTTCTTGGGGCCTTGACCATAGTTAATGAAAAAAACAAGAGTTGTAGGATCTAAATTAATATTCTAGGGATCAGAATCCATTAATGACATCTTGAATGATCACACAAACCCTATAGATGGATTCTTTGAACTCTGAATGAGATATGGGCACAATAAGAAAGTTTTAGACATAATGGATGGGTCTCAAGACCTTAACCATGGCTATGGGAGAAAATAAAGAATATTAGGACCTAGATGAATCTTTTAAGGCTCATGATCCATGAATAAGTCCTTGAACCATTATAAAGGAATTTTAGAGGGGGTGTTTGGCCTTCAATTAGGATATGGGTTCCATTAAAAGAGGTTGTGTGCACCAAGGATGGGTATTGGAGTCTTAGCTATGGTAAGAGGAGGAAATGAAGTGTCTCAAGTCATATATAGACATTTTAAGTATTTTCCCATGAGCATGGCCTCAAGGCACCATATAGGCCCTCTAAAAGGGGTATTTGACCTTTCAGTTGGATATGAGTGCATATAGGAGGTTCTATTACTAGTGATGTTCGACTAACACATGATATTTCCAAAGATTGAAAACCTTAAGAAGTTGCACACACAAACATATCACATATCAACACACCGATTTTTTATGTGGTTAAAACCCTCAAAGAGGGAAACAATCCACCCCATTTAAATAACTACTTGAGGCAATATGATTCTACAAAGGAAAAGGAATGTTAGAATGAGTTTCTCACAATCAATCATCTATAAAATGACCCTTCATGCTCTTTAAATAAAGATAGCATTGAACCAATCGAGTGCAAATCCATGAATCAGTGGTCGTTAAGATCAAGGTGGGAATGAAGCATTGGATCATTCTATGTCTAAAACATATCATGATCATTGGATTACATATGTACAAATGCATACTAATTCATACTGAAGAAACACACCTTACCTAAAGATACATTATAACAAGTTGATCTTAACTAAATCCTAAGTGTGTAACTATCCTAACATCCCCCCTTGAGAACAAATTTAGATATGATTGAAGGATTTATAAAAATGACACTACAGGAAAATGAAGAAGGAATTAGATCGTATCCCCTCTTAATGACAAATTTATGAACTCCTAACATAGATCGAATTTTTGTAAACTTTGCTTTTGCAAGAGACTTTGTGAAGATGTTTGCAAATTGATAATTGGTATGGAGAAAGAGAACTTCAATAATGTGATCATGAACAAACTTTATGATGAAGTGCATCTGTAGCTCAATGTGTTTGTTGCGTTGAATCATGTTGAATTTGATATTTGGTGATCTTGATGGTACTATGATTATCACACCAAAGGGTATTCGGATGCTTTTGCTCAAATCCAAACTTTGAAAGGATGCGTTTAAGCCACAAAGATTCCTAACATGCATTAACTACGGATCAATACTTTACTTCTACTAAATAAATAACAAGAGCTTGTTGTTTCTTACATGCTCAAATGATAGGTCTAGAACAAAGACTGAAAACATAACCTAGAGTATAATTCCAATCAACAAGGTCATCAACCCAATCTGAATCAGTGAAACCAACCAACAAAGGAGTCCCCTGTAAATCATAATGAATCCAAAATTGAACTATACCCTAGATATACCGAAGTATCATTTTTGTTGATTTCCAATGGATTTGATGGGGAGTTTTTATATAGTGGTAAACAAGACCAAAAACAAAGGAAATATCAAGATGGGTATGAGTCACGTATAAGAGACTACCAACAAGATGACGATACAAGGTAGAATATACTTTGGGTGAGGTGTAATTTTCAGAAAGTTTTCCTCCACAGTGGAAGAGAGATCGGTTATGTTTACAATCTTCCATGTGAAAGTGACGAAGAAGATCACAAGCATACTTATACTGGAAAATAAATATTCATTCCTTCTTTGGTTTGCAATATTTGGAGGCCAAAAAAATAATGCAAATGTCCTAAGTCTTCCATTTCAATTTTTTTTCTTAAGATTGGATTTCACATGGGTTAAAAGTGTATGGTCACTAATAGTAAGGAATCATAAGTCATCAACATAAAGAACAAGGATGATGATATGGTTTCTTAATTTCTAGTTATAGACATTGGGGTCAAAATGGCATCTAGAAAAACCACTGTCACTGAGAAAGCTAACCATTTTGGCATACTAGGATCAAGGAGATTGCCTAAGGCCATATAGGTATTTCTTAAGGTGATAGACAAGGTTAGATTCATTCTGAACATAGCCAAGAGGTTGTTTCATGTAAATATATTCTTGTAAGTCCCCAAGAAAGAAGGAATACTTGACATGCATTTGACGAACCTCCCATTTATGTAAGGTGGCAAGGGAAAGAACAAGGCAAATGGAGTTCATTTTGGTGACAAGGGAAAATGTTTCATTGTAGTGAATTCCTTCAACTTAGGAAAATCCTTTAAGAACTAACCTTTCCTTAATCATTTCAGCACTTCCATCAGATGTATGCTTAGTTTCAGGTACCCATTTAAATCTAACAAATTGTATTCCTTTTATAAGAGGTAAAAGATCCCAAGTATCGTTCGCCATTAAGAAATGACATTCTTCATCCATAGTTGCGCCCCAATTTGGATTACCTGAAGCTTTTGAAAATGTTTTTGGATCATGATTCTCTAAAACTTAAGAAAAAAGAGAAGTGTCTCACTGGAGCTAAGAATGTGTTCAACACTGATCTCTAGGATCATCGACAAGACCACCAATGATTCGCATGCCATATGGACTCATCAAGGAAGCGGTTTTTCTGGTGGAACTGGAGAAAAATGAGTAGGGGGAGGCAGATTTTCATCCTCATTTTCATCATCAAAAGTTGAATTAGGAACACTATCAAGGAAGTTAGGAGTAGAAGATGTCACAATAATCAAAGATGGATCGCAAGCCACAAATGGAATAGATGTTGAATTAAGCTCACAGGTTGAGATATTTTAATAAAATTTAACATGTCTTCTAATAATTATATCATGGGGATGTAGCTGAATAAGTCTATAACCCTTGACATTGCTAGAATATCCAACAAATATGCACTTTTAACCTTTAGGCTGAAATTATTTCCATTTTTCATCAAAAATATGAGCCCTTGCTTCACTACCAAACACAAGCAAGTGGCTAACATTTGGTTTATGTTACTCCATTCTTCTTCTAGTGTGAAATCTTTAAATCTTTACTGGGAATGTGATTAACTATGTAATTGGCACAATTAATGGATTCATCCCAATATTGAGGACTTAATCCTTTAGCTTGGAGAATACAATTAGCCATTTCTTTTAATGTGCGATTTTTTCTCTTCGCAACACAATTTTGTTGTGGTGCATATGGAACAGTATGTTGCATTTGAATTCCCTATGTAATGCAATACGTAGTAAATTTGTTGTTTACATTTTCACCTCCATTATCTATCATTAAATTGTGTATTTGATGTCCATATTGTTTCTCTAAAATGGCCATGTAGGCCAAAAACGTGTCAAAAAATTCACTCTTAAGTTTTAAGAAATAAAACCAAGTGCATTTTGAGAAGTCATCAATGAAAGTTAAGAAATACTTGAATCCAGAGAAAGAAGCAGAAGGAAGTGGATCACATAAGTCACAGTGAACAAGCCACAAGGGGGATGAGGTGTGCCAAGAAGAACATTTTTCAAAATTTTCTCGATGATGTTTTTCAAGAATAGACCCAAGACAAACACCATCTCTGCAAGAGACAAGAAGAAGAGCAGTCGTCATTTTCTGATTACATAGTTGTTGCAATGAGTAGTATTTTAAATGACCAAATCGCTCATGCCAATGTTTTCTCAAGTCATTGCTATGAATGAAAAAAATTGAGGGAAAAGGAGTGACCCAAATTTATTGAATATGTACAACCTGGTAATATCATCAACAATTCCAATAGCTAGGACATGCTTAGGATCTTTGAAATCCTCGATTGCAACTGTGTTAGTTATAGTCTTACCTTCACCAGAATGGGTGATTTGATAGACTGACAATTGCAGGAAATTCTTGGAAAACATAATACATCATTGAATTGGCCATAACCTACCTAATATATTTCATATCATACAATATCAAGATATATATCATCAACAACAAATATTTGTTTGGCGTTTCATTGATTTAGAGCATTAAAAATGGATTTATCCTTAGCCATATGATAATATGCTCCAAAATCAATGAGACACTCATTAATATAAGAAGAGGAAGAAGATGCATTGAAGGAAAAACCATAAGTGCAAAGTGTATGTCCATGAGTTTTAAAGTAAGAAGATGAATCAAGGTCATTGTTGTGCTTCTTCATAGTTGCCTTTGTGGCTGCCATCTTCTTGAAAATTTTAGATTCCACATGACCATATTTCCCACAAAATTTGCAATGGAGCTTAGTCTTCATACATTTGGATTTAGTTCATTTGTCATCGTTTGAAGGATGAGATGGATGAGAGGGTTTAGGGATCCTTATTTGGCTTATGATTGCAAGGATGTTGCTTCTTGGGATTCTTGGTTTTATTCTTTTTTTGTGCCACTAATGATTTGCTAGATGTATCTGCATTGTTAATTACTCCAAGATGTATGATATTATCTTAATATATAATCAAGGAATCATAAATGGATCCAAGAGTGGATTAGCATGGTTGCAACCACCGTGTGTTTGTTTTCTTTTCATTTATTTGATTTCTTTCAATTTTTGCAAGTGCATTTCAATTATGCAAGAGGGTCATAAATAATGATATAATCCAATTGAGATATGGATAAGATTATGATTTTTTGAGCATTATGGATGGCTCTAAAGGCCTTAACCATGGTCACACCATGATTGAGGCAAAAATATTTGGAATTGGACACTAAATGAAGATGCTTGGGCTAATGAGCAATGATCAAGTCTTTGAATTGCAACATACACCCTCTAAAAGGGATCTTTTTCCATGTGAGTGGGATAGGGGCACCATTAGGGGTTCTTATGAGGAAAAAATGGATCTGACAAGGCCTTGACCACCACTACAGGAGGAGGATAAGGTCCTTAATCCATAAATTAATCTTATAAGTATTATGAGATATAAAATATTTTTCAACCCACTATAGAACCCCCTATAAGTACCTTTGTCCTTGAGTGGGATATGGATACCATTAAGAGGTTTTACACATAAGAGATGGCTCTTAGGGGTTTGGCCCAAACGAAGCTTTTATGGCCCTGGTGCCTAAAATAGGCCTCAAACCACCACATAGATATGGATCGTTAGCCTGTTGGGGGTATACTGTCATCATTAAGATATTTTTCATATCAGTATGGTTATTTGGACCTTGAACATGGTTAATGAATAAAACATGATTCGTAAGATCTAAATTCATAGTCTAGGGATCATAATCCATTAATGTCATCTTAAATGACCACACAAACCCTATAGATGGAGTCTTTGAACTCCGAATGAGATATGTGCACAATAAGAAAGTTTTAGACATAATGGATGGGTCTCAAGACCTTAACCATGGCTATGGGATAAAATAAAGAATATTAGGACCTAAATGAATCTTTTGAGGCTGATGATCCATGAATAAGTCCTTGAACCATTATAGAGGGATTTTAGAGGGGGTGTTTTGCCTTCAATTAGGAAATGGGTTCCATTAAAAAGAGGTTTTTTGCACCAACAATGGGTATTGAAGTCTTAGATATGGTAAGAGGAGGAAATGAAGTGTCTCAAGTCATATATAGACATTTTAAGGATTTTCCCATGAACATGGCCTTAAGGCACCATATAGACCCTCTAAAAGGGGGTTTTGCCCTTTGAGTGGGATATGAGTGCATGTAAGAGGTTCTATTACTAGGGATGTTTGACTAACATAGGATATTTCCAAATATCGAACACCTTAAGCAGTCACACACACAAACATATCACATATCAACACGCTGGGTTTTTACGTGGTTAAAATATCGAAGAGGGAAATAGTCCACGACCCCATTTAAATAATGACTTGCGGAAATATTATTTTACAAAGTAAAAAGAATGTTAGAACGAGTTTCTCACAATCAATCATCGAGCAAGTGACCCTCTGTGCTCTTTAAATAAATATCGCATTGGACCAATCAAGGGAAAAGCCACGAACCAATGGTCGTTAAGATCGAGGTGGGAATGAAGCATTGGATAATTCTATGTCTAAAACATATCATGATCATTGGATTACATATGTACAAATGCATACTAATGCATACTAAATAAACACACCTTACCTAAAGGTAAATTATAACAAGTTGATCTTAACTAAATCCTAAGTGTCTAAATATCCTAACATCCTCCCTTGAGAACAACTTTGGATAGGATTGAAGGATTTATAAAAATGACACTACAGGAAAATGAAGAAGGCATTAGCTCTTATCCCCCTTTAATGACAAATTATGAACTCCTAACATAGATCAAATTTTAATAACGAGATTCACTAGTGCCGCTGCTAGGGTTTCTGATCTGGTTCACCTACTTGGGCCACCATGGCATCCCCTCCTCCCATGGATCCATCCCTGGAGGAGCTCCTCCTTCGCCTTGATGCCGCATTCCACCTCCTGGTTGGCTCGACCCCCCCTTCTCAAGTTTCGGATCTTCCCGCTTCCACCTTTGTCAAGAGAGCAACAGCTCCCAAAGTGCATATCACGTCGACAGCTTCTCGAATGAAAGCCTTAGCCTTGACCGATCGTGGCCTTATTGACCAATTTATTGTAATATGGCCTTCCCCCAAAACAATGGATACCTGGCTCTCAAAGAACTAGATGCCTCTCATCTCAGCAGGTCTGCAACACTGCTTCTGTGGTAAGGGATTTTATACCTTTCTCTTTGAATTTAAAGAAGATGAGACCTAATTTTTCGCAGTGGGCCTTATTTCTTAGGATCAAGAGGGTTGTATCTTAATAGATGGAATCTCTCCTTCGATCCCAACAAATATATCCCTTCTATTGTCCCGGTCTGGGTCCGTTTACCTCATCTCCCTCTTCATTGTTGGAATGACGAGGTCTTCCAAGCTATCAGGAACTCCCTCGGGAGATACATTGATAAAGCTGAACCCAAAGGGAATCTATTCTCTTGTGCTAGGATCTGTGTTGAAGTGGATTTGGAAAAAGGTCTACTGGAAGGAATAAATCTTCTTATGGATGGATGGGAGTATTATCAGAAAGTTGATTATGAACAACTACCCTTCAAATGCAGAAAATGTCATGATTATGGGAATTTTGTCAAAAACTGCCCCAAGACCATTCAAGAAGACACAGAAAAAACCCATGAAGAAGGATGGCAACAAACCAAAAAAGGAAAAAAGGCTACCTACAATCAGGCCGTAAATAAATCTGGAATCCAACAGGGAAAGAATAAGGAGCAGCAACAAAATAACTCAGAACCCTCTACCAGCAACTGCTTCGATAATTTACAGCTTGAAGAAGGAGAAATTCCCATTGTTGAAACCTAGCCGAATGGGAAAAGAATAGAAGTCAGTGAAAACATAGGGAACTCGTCACAACCCCCGCGCATCTCAGTAATAGAGCATATCACTGAAAACATTCCTTCAGATCCTCCTTCCCCTAAAGAAACTTGGGCAGATATGGCTGTAGCAGAAGAAATAATGAACAATAGCTATCTCTGGGAGAGACCTGGGCTGAAATGGTCAAACTAAGTAGGCCAACCCTCTAACTTAAACCTCGGGACAAAATTCCTCCAAAGAGACACAAATCTCACAGGAAATAGAGGTCACAAACATTGGACCTCCTTTTCCCATCAGAGGTAGAAGATCGCAAAGGCAGCACTGAGAACAAGAAACAGAGAGAGAATTGAATCTACGAAGACAACTCAGTATAGAAGATACCAAACTACTTCAAAATGCCAAAGGTATTGGGAGCAAGGACACTAGATCCCAAGAAGGATCACAAGCACCTAAGAAGTAATGAAACTAGTCTCTTGGAACTGTAGAGGACTAGGTGGAGCACTCAAAGTCGAAGCATTAAAAAATATGCTGAAAAACTGAAAAGCCCGACATCCTGCTCATCCAAGAGAATAAAATGAATAAAGAAGAGGTGCTGGACATTTCAAACCTCTGCTGGAAAAAAAGCTCTGGCATGGAAGTCAGCTCCATAGGTGCCTCAGGAGGAATTGCAACCTTCTGCAACTCAAGCAATCTCAACATCAGATTGATAAAAGAAATTTCTCATTGGCTCCTCATAGAAATTACTAATAAAAGCAATCAAGATTCACTCTATATGTGTAATGTTTGGCCCGACAGATTATAGAGATAAGCAAATCTTCTGGAGCTCCCTACATTCCTTATGTGAAGAATATCAAGGAAAAAACATCATCAATGTTGGAGACTTCAATACAACAATATATAGCAAAGAGAAAAGGGGGGGCTCGATCATCAAGGAACCTTTCGGAGAAAAGCTGGAAGACTTGATGGTTGATTTTGACATTTTGGACCCTAACCCAAAAAATGGGAACTACACCTGGAGCAATAAGCGTTCTGGACCAAGGCACATTGCAGCACGACTCGATCACTTTTTGATAAGTACTTCTCTCCTTTAGCTCAATTTAATTGCTTCTTCTTACATTATTTCTTCAGCATCCTCCAATCATAAACCTATTGTTCTCTCCCTCTCTCAGCCCTCCAATCTTTGTCCCATCCCTTTAGACTCAACCCCCTCTTACTACAAATTACCTCTATCCCGGATTTAATCCACTCAGTTCGGACCAAACCCTTCTTTGGCTCTCCAAGCTATATTTGGGAGTCCAAACTCAGGGCTGTCCGCTCAGCTTTAAAATTATGGGCTATTTCCTCCTTTCCAGATCCCTCCTCCTCCAAAAAAGAACTTCAAGCCAACCTAGCCTCTTTGCAAAATAAAATGGAACAAGAAGATATCACTCAGCATACTCTTGTTCAAGAAAAATCCCTCAACTTAGAAATTCTAAAAGCTGCCAGGCGCGAAGAAGAAACCTGGGCACTGAAATCCAGGCAACTATGGCTAAAAGGGGGTGACAGGAACACCAAATATTTACACAATCAAACCAAAGTCAGACTGTACCGAAATTATACCAGAGAGCTAAAAGATAACAACAATCAAATTGTTAAAGGAAAGGAAGCTATAAAGAACATGGCTCATCTTCATTTCATTCAACTCCTCTCTAATAGTGGAGAAACAGATCTGATGTCTCAGGCGGATCTACTTTCAGGAATTAAGCTCTCTATCTCAAATAAGGACAATGAAAAACTTGAGAAGCCCATCTCTGAGTAAGAAATAATATCAACTATCTGGTCGTTGCACCTCGATAAATACCCAGGCCCTGATGGCTTCACTATCAATTTTTATCAAGTTGCCTAGTACATTATCAAAGAATAGTTAAAAAGAATGCTGAACTGGATGAGGAACAAAGAGAAAGTTGGGGGAGCCACAAACTCCACCTTTCTGGATTTAATCCCAAAAGACAAAAAGCCTCTCACTCTTGACAGATTCAGGCCCATATCCTTATGCAATACTTCCTATAAAATTCTTACAAAAGTCCTTGCCAATTGCATCGAAAAGATCATGAATAAAATCATCTCGGACATCCAAGGCAGCTTTATAGCTGGTAGGCATATCATGGACAATAGTGTCATTGTTCAAGAAGCAATTCACTCTAGTTTAAAAGAAAAGCAACAAGGAATGGTCATCAAGTTGGACATGGAAAATGCCTTTGATAGAGTCAATCACCTTTTCCTCTTTAAGATCATGCAGAAAATGGGATTCTCTAATAACTTCATAAGATGGCTCAAAGCTTGCATCAACAGCCCTTTGATAGCTCCTTTGATAAACGGAAGACCTGCAGGCTTCTTCAAAGCATCTCATGGACTCCGACAAGGCTGCCCCTTATCCCCCTTTCTCTACCTCATCGTGGTTGAATCCTTGAGCAGAAAACTCTAGCTTCTCCAAGACAAAGGTGAGATCAAAGGAATTAAAATTGCACGGGGATTGAAAGCTACAAATCATGCACAATTTGCAGACGATACTATTCTCCTTGGAGGGGCCTCCATTACAATTACTGAGAGGTTCAACGGAGTTCTATCTACTTTCCTAAAATCCTTTGACGGGAAAATAAATAATCTGAAATCAAAGATATATGGATGGAACTGTCAAGAGAGGACCATGACCAGAATTGCTAGAACTCTTGGATACAAAGGAACTTCAAACTAGAACTCATTCAGCTACCTTGGAGTTCTCATTCATAGAGGACCAAAAAAACCTTCTGGTTGGAAAAAGCTTGTTGAAAAGATAAAAAAGAAAATTCACTCGTAGGGAGTGCAATGGCTCAATCCGGTTGGAAAATTAGTGCTCATCAATTCCATCCTAGCAGCGTATCCCATCTTCTCTTGCTCCATCGCTTTGGCCCCTAAATCCATCATTCATGACATTCTCAAAGAACTCAGAACTTTTCTCTGGAAAAGTGGGAAAGAAAATGGCACAAAAAAACTCCACCTAATCAATTGGGATACGGTGTGTAATCCAAACAACAGTGGAGGAACATGTATCAAAGATCTTAGAAACATGAATCTAGCATTGGGGGAAAAAATTCTTTGGAGAATTATATCTGGAAAGTTAGCATGGTGGAAATATATCCTCCAAAAAAAATACTTAAAAGGGGGAAGAAATAGATGCCTGGATGAAATCCCACCCACAGTTAATGACTCCCCAATTTAGAAATTATGTAGAAATGTTGCCCATATCATTCAAAAAGATCTTCGAAGGCTCCCCGACAATGGAAAACAGATCCATATCTAGGAAGACTAACTTAGCTCCTCTTCCCCAGCTCAGCATTTACATTTCTATGCGGATTTGAAACTCTGGATGGATCAGCAGAACCTCACTTCTCTTCATGATATATCCCATTGGCACAACAATGGTAGATGGCAGCGATCGAAGGCCCTCAAAGTCCTAGAACATTTAGCTCTGGATTATTCAATTCTGTTGACCTCGCTCCATGGATGTAGCCCAATTCACTTAAGCCTCCCAGACTCCAGAACTTGGGGAAAGCAAGGACTCTACACAGTGAAAGATGGTTACAATTCCCTTCTCAACAACCAACACAAAGATACTATCTAGGAAAACATCTGGAACAAAGATGGCATCCCAAAAATTAACTTCTTATGTTGGACTCTCACCCATAAAAATATTCTTACAACGGTGAATCTGAAAAAAAAAAAAAAAAGAGGTATAGAAGGTCCTTCCATTTGCATCTTGTGTAAAAACTTTGAAGAAACGATGGACCGCCTTTTTCTAGATTGCTCCTATACTATGGAAGTCTGGCGCCTCGCCCTTCAAGAACTTCAGGTCAACATTACTCCCCCAACCAATCTAATAGACTACTTTTCTTGTTGGAAAGATTACTATCCTAGTTACCTACATCAGAAACTAGAACTGGCGAAAGTTTGGATTGCACTCCCAAAATATATCTGCTGGAAAATTTAGAATAATAGAAATAAAGGGATTTTTGAAAATCTGATCCTTCCTCCTTTCAGAGTCACCCTTGCATCCAAATCCTTGTGGATCGAAACACTTCTCTCCAGATGCCTAAAGCACATACATTATGAACCTTTAAATGTAGAAGAAAAACTTTGGGTCTCAGATTTTCTCCTTCCCCCCAACCTACATTTGAGAAATTCCTGTCAGTCCAAGCCCCCCTATTTAAATTGGCAAATCATAGTTAGTCTAGAAGAGTTTACAGATTGGAAGTCCCAGCTTGGTAGGCATACTCTCTTTTTTTACGGTGCTTCTAAAGGAAACCCTGGGTTGGCATGTGCGGGAGAGGTCATCTTTAACCCCGGGGGAAACAGAGTGAAGGATTGCGCCTGGGGGATTGGAAACAAAACCAACAATGCTACCGAATGGCTGGCTTTGATCAAAGGTCTAGAAATTGCCATCAACATTGGAGTTAAGGATTTGATAGCCATTGGGGACTCTCTATTGATAGTCCGTGAAGGCAGCAAAATCATCAGGACATGCATATCTCTGTCTAACAAGTTTCAACATCTTCTCAAATTTCTCAGCAGAGATTTTAGTTCTATCAATATTCTCCATATTCTCCACTCGAACAATCAACATGCCAATGAAATGGTGAATAAAGGAGTTCCCCTAAGTTATGGTTACATGGTTCAAAATGGTAAGCCTCCCTTACCTTGTTGGGTTCCCGAACCCTCTCCACTCTAGGGGTGTCTCTCCCTTTTCATGCTTCCAATTCCAATATCCCATCACCATCTTTTGGATCGTTAGCTCCCAACCATGCATGCGTATAGATGTCTTCTGTTTTGAGGGCTGTTGGAGGCATTTAAAGCCTTCGCATGGCCTCACCTACCTCCACTTTCTTCTTACCTCACACGCTGCAATATTGCCTTCCCCAAGACGCTCCCCAGCAAGTTGGTATTCGGCTCGCATTCAGGGTATGGGTGAACCCTCCTCTACATCCTTAGCTCCCACCCTGGGTGCTATCAATCCTCTGCTCTACTTTCCTTCTTCATGCTCGTTCTGCAACAAAACTTTTCCCTTGCATGCAACACCCAAACTTAATGAATCCAGTCTCCTTGGACCTTTGCGCCTCCTAGTCAACGACCTCACGGCCCTTAGTTTGTGTGAAGAAAAGGAGCCAGACCCTGATCCTTCTCTGATTTCTCAAAGCAATCTGGAAGACGAAATGGAGGAGCAGCTTTGCAAGGTCAGAGTGGAGAACTCGGAAATCAAAAGGACCTTAACAAGAATGTATACTCTTATGCAATATATCAGTACAGAAATAAGGAAGAACAACAATCTTCTAAATCACCGTATCTCGTCCATCTCTGATACAGTGGACTACACTACCAGTAGCATTGCAAATGTGGATTCAAAAGTGGAGGACAATTACATAAACATAACGGAATTGGAAGGCAAGGTGGACAGGCTTTGGGAGGACTTAGCTTGCTACGTCCCAGGTTTTCATGATACTACAGGTTCCAACTCCAACCCTGAGCACTTAATGGAGAGCCCAAAACCACCGGACTAGCGCCGAAACTAGCTTAGCATGCAGACTCTCCATAATTTTTGGGTCATATGTTTTCTTACTACAGATAGATTAGTCTTAATTTTGGTTAATAGCTATTTAAATATGGGAGCATACCAGCTTTTTAATGGATTTGAAATCCAAATTTTGTAATGTTTTGCTTCTGCAAACTTATTTTGGGACAATTTGTGAAAGTCTACAGCCTTCATAGTTTTAGGCTTTTAAGAGATAAAAGAAGTTGTAGTGAAACCAATGAGAAAAGTTTGAAATCTGGACCTTCTCAAAGGAAAACCAGAAATTATACTTCTGTAATTTTTTGAAGACTCTTTTTAATACAAACCCTATATCCGTTCTTGTTAAAAAAAAAACATAGATTGAAGTTTAGTAAACTTCTCTTTTGTAAGAGACTTTGCGAATATTTTTTCAAGTTGATAATTGGTATGGCGAAAGAGAACTTCAATAATGTGATCATGAACAAGCTTTCTGATGAAGTGCATATGTAGCTCAATGTGTTTGTTGCGTTGAATCATGTTGAACTGGATACAAGTGAATCTACTCCCGAAACAATATAGCATGTGCATAAACCTGAAACATGATGCTTTTTCTTCTAATGCTACTCATGCTTTAACTCAGTACACTAGCTCTTATTCTACTAAGTAAGCAACTGGGTCTACTGTTGATGGCCCTGGAACCGAAAATTATGCTGGCTAAGGAGATGGAACAACAGAATGAGATGTTGGCTAGTGAGATGGCTATGGTACTGGTTGTGCCTTTACTGCCTTCGTTACTAGGTCTCAATCACAAAGGTCCTCATATAAATAATCTAGCTCTCCTGCTCTAGGGCAACGGCTATATAGATAGGGTAAATGTGTGATTCCAAGTTGTCGATCCAAGAGATAAGTGTGCATATTGCTATATATTTATATATGATGTGCCCATCGCATTTTGTTTTTGCTGCATAGATGGTCCACATGCTACAAAAAGTAGCTAACTACCACTATGTTATTGTTGGGGACTTACTATCATATGGGGTGCTTTATCATATGAGAAACACAAACCTGGTATGCAGTGCCCCATAGTTATCTATGAACCTAACTCGATTCAGTCTCGATTCATACAGGATCCATCCTTCCTTAACATCATATATTTATTAATCTTTATTCCTCTTATTTATTAGTAAGCATCTTATTTCTCAGCAGTAAGGATAAGACAGTAAGTAATAATAGGAGTAAAAATAGGATTCGTTATGATAGCTTGTTGTTATAAAAATAGTAAGTAAGAGGTTATACTACATTGAGTTCATTCTTTATTCCTATAGATACATTGATGAGTTAGTTTTTATTCCTTTGGTACACTGAGTGAGCCCATAGTTATTTTTTATTCTTGTTTCCTACTATTCCTACTCTTCATCTTGTTGTCTCTACTACTATCTTTGTATGGGCTTCTCTTATAATTCGACTTATTGGTGATCTTGATGGTACTTTGATTATCACACCAAAGTGTATTCGGATGCTTTTGCTCAAATCCAAACTCTGAAAGGATCCATTGAAGCCACAATTCTTCCTAACTTGCATAACTACAGATCAATACTCTACTTCTGCTAAATAAATAACAAGAGCTTGTTGTTTCTTACAAGCTCAAGCGATAGGTCTAAAACAAAGACTGAAAGCATAACCTAGAGTATAATTCCAATCAACAAGGTCATCGAACCAATCCGAATCAGTGAAACCAACCAACAAAGGAGTCCCATGTTTATCATAATGAATCCAAAATTGAACTACACCCGGGATATACCGAAGTATCCTTTCTGTTTCTTTCCAATGGATTTGATGGGGAGTTTGAATATAGTGGGAAACAAGACCAACAACAAAGGAAATATCAAGATGGGTATGACTCAGGTATAAGAGACTACCAACAAGATGGCGATACAAGGTAGAATCTACTTCAGGTGAAGTGTAAGTGTCAGAAATGTTTCCTCCACTGTGGAAGGGAGATGGGGTATGATTACAATTTTCCATGTGAAAGCGACGAAGAATCTCACAAGCATACTTATACAGAGAAAGAAAGATTCATTCCTTCTTTGGTTTGCAATATTTGGAGGCCAAGAAAATAATGAAAATGTCCAAAGTCTTTCATTTCATTTTTTTCATTAAGATTGGATTTCACATGGGCTAAAAGTGTATGGTCACTAATAGTAAGGAAACATAAGGTCATAAACATAAAGAACAAGGATGATGAGATGGTTTCTTACTTTCTTGGTATAGATATTGGGGTCAGAATGGCATCTAGAAAAACTAGTGTCATGGAAAAAGCTACCCATTTTTGGCATACTAGGATTAAGGAGCTTGCTTAAGTCCATATACGGATTTCTTAAAGTGATAGAAAAGGCTAGATTCATTCTAAACATAGCCAAGAGGTTGTTTCATGTAAATATATTCCTGTAAGTCCCCATGCAAGAAGGAATACTTAACATCCATTTGAGGGACCTCCCATTTATGTAATGTAACATCCCGAATTTTGATAAAAATTTAAATTTTTTGAAAACGACATTAAATACAAAATTTGTAGATGCGGAAATAATAATTGTTTGATTATGACAATTTTAATTTAAAAGTCGTTAGTACTAAATGTAAATTACATTTTATGCTTTAACAGCATGGTGATAAAGACAAACTTTAACACATTAATTACAACATGATTATGGCAATAGATGAACTAACAGGTCATTAATGTGATGTGATACTTTTTTTGGAAAAGATACTGACAGTTTGATTTTTAATGAACAAGGGTGTCCTATGAGGTACCCTGGAGTTTACTTAGCTGCGACGATAATGAATTTGAATATTCTAATGTGCAGAAAACAGGTAAGAGATTCAAAAACTGCATAGTTTAAAAGTACGTGTGTAAATCAATTCAACGTCAAAAAGATATGTTGTGAATTCTTTTGCGAAAACAAGTATCTTCAGGTATGAATGTCTAGTGCTGCTTACCGGTCTTTCAACGCTGTCTTACAACTCCACTATGATTTCAAAATGCCATTTATTATCATCATTAGGCTGGTAGAAATAGTCGCTAAAATCAGCGTCGTTGTAATGGCTAGCTCTGTCGTCGTCTTATGATAATAAATACTTGTAAAGTAGTAGCATCGTGATTGTATTGCTAACCATCATATGTGTTGTGATAAGAGTTAGGGTATGGAGTTTATGACCATAGCTTAGTTTTTGTACTAGATACAAATCAATGGTCTTGTTGGAAATTCACATGTGTAAACTCCTACATTATTTGATTTTTGTACATAGAATAATAGAAACTATGGTTATTATACTAACCATATAATCTTTATAGATTGTCATCCTATATAATAATTTATGATTGCAAACTATTCATAATATATATATATATATATATATATATATATATATATATATATATGAAAGTTTGCAATATTCAAATGTTATGAAATCGAGACTTAATATGTATGTGGCTAAACTTAAGCCTTAATATTGAAATATTGCAACTCTAAGTCAAATTGTAAATATAGTGTGAGAACTAATGTCCACTATACGATTTTAACAATAAATTTTTTGAATTTCTAAACTCCAATTGTGAATTATATCGTTTGTTTTTTATTGCACTGACATGCGTTTATGTCCACAGAGTGGTGAGTTGACGGTCATTTAAAATGACATACCTTTGAGCTGTCGTGGGGATCATAACTTGATCCTACAATTAAAGCTTGAAATGAAGCCCCGGGTGACAAGGATTTGCCAACAATCCATGTAATATGAATTCGATGTAATTGTTTCTGCAATTGTCACTGTGTAATGGTTATGTGTTTTGAAACACCTCTGAACTGGACATTGATCGATCCTCTGTGTGCCCAAGTGGCATGGCCCTGCATGCGAAATGATAGAGCAATAAATGCAAGGCTTGTTCGACCCAATGTAATATTGCTGGCACTCGCATGAACGTTGGATGTGATGAGTGTGGATCATCCGATGTAACCCTAGCTTTTGTCGTCGTTTTTGGTTAATGAGATTTGAATGTGGTTCAATGTTCTATTGTTTTGGTCTGTGTGGCCGACAGGCTGCCGAAATCTAGGGTTAGCAAACTTGTAAGAGGTTCGACCCTGAGACCTGTAGATAGGATTGAAGTTGCAGGTTCTATTCTACTGTGATGGCGTTGTAATAAAAGACTGGGTCTCTGGTTTGAGTTGTTATTGAATCGATGGTTTCAAGCTCTTCATTTTTGAGTTTGTATGAAACACACCAAGCTGTAAAATGATAGAAGTTCCCTCATCTTCGTTTACAGCAGAGACCTCGTCATCTTTCTAGTGAATGCAAAGAACTTGGCCTCGATTTGTGAAGGTAAGCGTCCTCAAAAGAATAGTGATTCTTTATTGCATTTTGATTTTCAGTTTTAAAATGTAACAGTTGTTTAATTCTGAGTTAATGTTTTTTCAGTTGCAGGGTTTGAAGACCAACTTGCAAGGGTTTGGAAAGGAGAAGTGAGCTTCCATTCCTGGTAAGCTCCGAGTCTCAAACCCTCATAGGTTACTTTCGACTTTGGTTGATGTGTTTTCAGGAGGATGAGTAATCAGTGTTTCACCATGCCTCGGCGTCGTCTGTTAGTTGAAAAAATTTGAAAACCCCTTGTTATTCAAAAGATGTTTGAACGGGGATACGACCTTCAGTTGTTTGTATGATACTGGGTCTTAAACTTTTGATGATTAGCTTCGTCGAACTAGGAGTCATGCTACTCGTCAATGCCGAGGGTTTTTGGATTTGTTTAAAATGTTTAAACTTGCGAATGAACCCTGTGTGATTTTTGGTTTGGAAAAAAATGTTGTAACCTTATGTTTTTCTGGAATCATTGATTTCCCTTCCTACAGTTGGAATTTGTATTGGTTCAAACCTTGAGCATGACCTGCGAGTCTATGTTATGAGAAAAGAGATAGAGCCGAGGCTCGTCTGACTGTAGATACCATGTTTTCTTCTTAGCAATGAAAAAAATATATATGCTAAATCATTCTGTGTTATTCGTCTATGTTATACGTTGATTTCTGTATGTTGGTATCGTGACTTTTGAGCTAGGTTAGAGTTTATATGGTTTTCGAATGATAACTCTTTAATGTGATGATGAAATGGTTTTTATTTTGTTTGTAAAGGAATGAACAGGGCCATGCCCTGGTTCTAGTTTTTGTCTTCGAAATTGGAAGATATTATTTATATATATATCTTCAGATTAGCCCTTAATTGTAGCTAGTCTTTATACTATAATTTAAATGTGGATATAATATGTGTTTTATAATACCGTGGATAATGATAATGGATATCTAAAACAATGTGATCTTAGGTTTTACTATTGATACGATGCTATGTTTTTGTACTATAAGCAGTTTGTAATATAGTAGAAAATACAACACTCAGATGAATAATACATGCAATTTGTAATGTGAAATGATAAGTGTAGACATTAAAGGTTTTGTATTTCCTTTGTTTACAGTATTGATAATAGGAAATTATTCTATCAATAAGTTTGAGATGAAAAACACAGTGTATGTGTGAACATATATATTGACTGTAATTTGTAACTTACATTCCTAGTCAACACACGTATGTATTTGTAGCAATACTTATTTAAAATGCAGACATAATATGATGTATGGAAATTTGAATTCCATCTACTTCCAATGCACACAATAGAGATAGGAAAAATAAATACAAGGTGTCTGTACAGGAAATAATCATTATTTGTTTTCTTGAAACCATGAAGTATTCTAAATTATTTTTAAATACTAGACTATAATAGATACTGTATAGTAATTACTACTGTTAGTTATAGCGCAGAAAATGAAAACACAATTCAATCACTACACTTGTCTATCGAATCAGTGGCAATTTTCCTATCTTCTCATCTATTCGTAATTTGCTTACCTACACTAGAGTACGATGCATAAAATAGCATGTTGAAAAATGTAGATACTGGATTATCAATTCAAATTATCATTGAAAATTTAACGTGCAAACTTTCAAACAGAATCAAAACACATTTCTTCTTCAAACCAGAGATTAATAACTGAATTAAAATAGGAGATAGTGAAACCTGGAATAGTTCTATAGGGAAAAAAACAGCCCAAGAAGACTGTTCCACCCAACCAATTCCTAAAGACAGTCAAGTACTTGCCTTAGGACCCCCGAGCCTGTTCACTAAACCACCAGGAGGAAGAAACTTAGGAATTTAGGATCTCTTCTTACAGTAGCAAGTAACTTATCAAATATTCAAGGGTTAGCAGTCCAAAGGACCTGCTCCAACATCTCTGGTTCTTCTTAGCAAAGTGCAGACTTATGATTGCACTCACAGCTAGCCTCCCTATTCGAATCTCGCAATGATCACCTAATGCACATGAGGAAATATTCTGCAGAAATATTGTGTAAGAGCTACCTGCTCAATTTGAATTTGACTTATGTAAGCTGCCTAGGCCTTTTCAGTTGTTACCAGGTCATTAAATGAGCCTCCTTCTCACTCCCTCCACCTAGGGAATAATGCCACATTTTTAGGGGTAGTTGTCCCATAACCAACAGCTAGCGGTGTGATGCAATTGCTGCCATCTGTCCCATACCTTCCAACAACTTCCATTCCTCCTAGTGGGTCAGTAAACACTCATTTAACAGTCCCCTTGGGTGTTTGTCTCCTAATTAATTTATTTAAATAATAATAATCAGTAATTACATTCATCCTTTATAAAAAATGATCATAATTACAAAACTTTGTAATTAAATTTAACATAAAGTATTTTGCAAATAAAATAATAATTTCTAACATTTGGGTAGGTGACATGTAAGGTGTAAAGGGAAAGAAAAAGGAAAATGGAGCTCCTTTTGGCGACAAGGGAAAGGGTTTCATTGTAGTCAATTCCTTCAACTTGGGAAAATCCTTTAAAAACTAACCTTTCCTTAATCCTTTCTACACTTACATCAAATGTACACTTAGTTCAAGGTACCCATTTAAATTTAACAATTTCTATTCCTTTCATAAGAGGTGAAAGATCCCAAGTATTGTTCGTCATTACGAAATGATATTCTTCATCCATAGTTGCGTCCCAATTTGGATTACCTGAAGCTTTTTCAAATGTGTTTGGATCATGATTCTCTAAAATTTAGGAAAAAAGAGAAGTGGCTCAGTAGAGCTAAGAATTTGTTCAACATTGATCTCTAGGATCATCTACAAGACCACCAGCTACTTTGCATGCCATACGGACTCATCGAGGAAGCGGTTGTTCTAGTGCAACTGGAGAAAAATGACCAGGAGGAGGCAAATTTTCATCCTCATTTTCATTATCAGAAGTTGAAGTAGGAACACTATCAAGGAAGTTAGGAGTATAATATGGTACAAGCACCAAATATGGCTCACAAGCCACAAATGGCATAGATGTTGAATTAGGCTCACAGGTTGAGATATTTTAATAAAATTTTACCTGTCTTCTAATAATTATATCATGGGGATGTGGCTGAATAAGTCTATAACCCTTGACATTGTTAGAATATCCAACAAATATGCACTTTTAACCTTTAAGCTAAAATTATTTCTATTTTTCATCAAGAATATGAGCCCTTGCTTCACTACCAAACACAAGCAAGTGGCTAACATTTGGTTTATGTTACTCCATGCTTCTTCTGGTGTGAAATATTTAAATCTTTACTCGGAATGTGATTAATTATGTAATTGTCACAATTAATTACTTCATCCCAATTTTGAGGACTTAATCCCTTAGCTTGGAGAATACAATTAGCCATTTCTTTTAATGTGCGATTTTTTCTCTCAGCAACACCATTTCGTTGTGGTGCATATGGAATAGTATGTTGCATTTGTATTCCCTGTGCAATGCAGTAAGTAGTAAATTTGTTGTTTACATATTCACCTCCATTATCTATTATTAACTTGTGTATTTGATGTCCAAATTGTTTCTCTAAAATGGCCATGTAGGCTAAAAACTTGTCAAAAACTTCACTCTTAAGTTTTAAGAAATAAAACCAAGTCCATTTTGAGAATTCATCAATGAAAGTTAAGAAATACTTGAATCCATAGAAAGAAGCAGAAGGAAGTGGACCACACAAGTCACTGTGAACAAGTCACAAGGGGGATGAGGTGTGCCAAGAAGCACATTTTTCAAAATATTCTCGATGATGTTTTTCAGGAACACACCCGAGACAAACACCATCTTTGCAAGAGACGAGAAGAAGAGCAGTCACCATTTTCTGATTACATAGTTGTTGTAATGAGTAGTATTTTAAATGACCAAATCACTCATGCCAAGGTTTTCTCAAGTCATTGCTATGAATGATAAAAATTGAGGGGAAAGGCGATGACCCAAAGTTATTGAATATGTAAAACCTATTAATATCATCAATAATTCCAATAGCTGGGACATTCTTAGTATATTTGAAATCCTTGAGTACAACTATGTGATTTATAGTCTTACCTTCACTAGAATGAGTGATTTAATAAACTGACAATTGCAGGAAATTCTTGGAAAACATATTACATCGTTGAATTGGCCATCACCTACCTAAAATATTTCATATCATACAATATCAAGATATATATCATCACCAACAAATATTTGTTTGGCATTATATTCATTTAGAGCATTAAAAATGGATTTATCCTTGGCCATATGATAAGATGCTACAGAATCAATGAGACGCTCATTAATAGAAGAAGAGGAAGAAGGTGCATTGAAGTAAAACAAGAAGTCGAAAGTGCATGTCCATGAGTTGTAAAGTCAAAAGATGAATCAAGGTCAATATTGTGCTTCTTCATAGTTGCTTTTGAGTAGGCCGTCTTCTTGAAACATTTATATTCCACATGACCATATTTCCGACAAAATTTGCCATGGCGCTTAGTCTTCATACATTTGGATTTAGTTCATTTGTCATCGTTGGAAGGATGAGATGGATGAGAGGGTTTAGGGATCCTTAATTGGTTTACGATTGCAAGGATGTTGCTTCTTGGGATTCTTGGTTTTATTATTTTGTTGTTCCACTGATGTTGTGCTAGAAGTATCTGCATTGCTAATTACTCCAAGTTGTATGATATTATCTTGATATCGAATCAAGGAATCATAAATGGATCCAAGAGTGGATTAGCATGGTTGCAACCACAATGTGTTTGTTTTCTTTGCATTTCTTTGATTGCTTTCAATTTTTGCAAGTGTGTTTCAATTATGCAAGAGTGATTTAGGATTTCAATTTTGCAATTAGTCTTACTACACATCGATGGGGTCGCTTCGGGAGATAGTTTATTCATACTCCTAATACCTATGGTTGGTGTGAATTTAATTTCCCATACAATGTGAACTAGTTTTAGTATTTACCTTCTGCAATTTACTTTTATGTCGTGTGATTTACCTTCCATGCAACTTAGTCTAGTACTTGTTTAGTTGGGTAATTCCATGTCAATACTATGTAATTGTTCATGCTAATGTCTGTAAGTAAGATTATTGAACTAAAAATTAATGGTAGATAAACCAGTGCCGGCGGAGGAACCTGTAGCTTGCATATATTTTGCACAATAACCTTGAAATAACAAGACGTACCCTGAATTGATCATTACTGTTTAAAATTGTTTATTTTTCATAAGCAATTGACTATCCCAACAACAAGTAGAAGATAGACCATGTGGAAAAAAATCCCCCCCCCTTCCCAAACATAACTTTTAAACTCACTTTACAATAATGTTTCTTTATGTGACTCACTTTTATAAAATAAGTGGAGGTCACTTTTACAATAATGTTACTTTAAATATTGCATGCAAAAACTAAAAGACTTTACAATTTTAAGTGGCCCACTTTTATAAAACAAGTGAGATGTACTTTTACAATAAAGTAACTTAAAAAAAGAAGTTACATGCACTTTAAAAAAAAAATAACTTACCAAAAATAAGACTTGAACCCAAGACCTCTTATTTAATAAATAAACTTTCAACCAAATGAGCTAATGTAAAAGATATGTAAAAGTTGGAAAGGAGGGAGAGTTTTTGTTTTTTAACTCTTCTTCCTTGGAGTGTGTGCTTACCCCAAAACCATTTTTTTGCCAGCAAGACACTACACAACTATGCAAAAACAAAAAAACAAAATTCTGAAACTAAAATGTCTTAGAGTTGGGTTAGTCCTTCGTTAGCTCTCCCAAAAAATGTATGTTTTCTCACTATTTCCAGTTTACCAAGTTCGCACAGAACGCATGCCAAAAAGCATACGTAGTAAAGAAATCCCTTTCCCCTCTATTTTTTATTTTCCAAGTTTGCACAAAAAACACAGCGAATAGCATATGTACATTGAAAAGGTAACAAACTAGAAATAAATAAAAAACCTAGTTAGAATTTGAAAGAATATGTGAAAAAAAATATAATTGTACGCATTATACCTCTGGATCTAGTAAAATGACCGTATTTTGGAAAAACATAAATCTTTTTCAGTGAAGTGAAAAATGTTTCCAACTAAAAGAAATGATATAGACACAATGGAACACCTCTCTTATCCCAAAAATGCACAAAAATATCAGAAAGCAAAAAACCTTTTGACACATACGGAAATACTGGTTCAACATCTCGATCACCAATGAAAGTGATCCACATCGTAGTTGGCATTTGTTGTCAGATGCTAACTTCGGCACATATTCGACCAGTCATCGTTGTTGATACAACTTTGACAAGTTTCGACACGACATGACTTCGACAACTTACTATGACATGTTCCGCACCTTCGACATGTTCATCAACCTCACAGTTTGCAACACCGGCATACAATGTCTGATCCACATCACAGTTGGCATTTGTTGTACATTGAAAGAAATGATATAGACACAATGGAACACCTCTCTTATCCTAAAAATGCAAAAAAATATCAGAAAGCAAAAAACCTTTGACACATACAAAAATACTGGTTCAACATCTCGATCACCAATGAAAGCAATCCACATCGTAGTTGGCATTTGTTGTTAGATGCTAACTTCGGCACATCTTTGACCAGTCATCGTTGTTGATACAACTTTGACAAGTTTCGACACGACATGACTTCGACAACTTCAGTACTGCGACATGTTCTGCACCTTTGACATGTTCAGCAACCTCACAGTTCGCGACATCAGCATACAATGTCGACATGCGACCAGTGACTATCAAACTTTGACAGACTGTCTCTCTGTCTCCCAGTAGACTATAATGGTTGAACAGTTGAACCGTTCTAACTTCTTCTTTGTAACTGAACATAACAGGCAGGCACCCAAGCATCTCAGACTTCTTTATAATCATGTAAATCATTGTAACATACATCTTATCTTGAGCAATCTAGAACAGTTCACTTTCCTACATATTGTCTGCATGTAAGTGTGTTATCTCTATTGCATAATCCTGCTTTTCCTTATTCTATTTATTAAGCTTCCGCTATAACAGAGCCAACTCATTCAGTCGAATTGTTCTCCCCCTCGTGCTTCCTGGACACGATACGGATCATTGGTATCAGAGCGTACTAAGTTTTCTTGCTTAAGTTTTGTGTATATACTTCTCTCGCAGTTACCTAACTTATTCCGGTTCAAACTCGCTCTCAATCTCAGCAATCCAAGCAGACGCGATCTCCAGATATGATAGAAGAAACAAATGATAGACATGTAGCCGACGAGATAGCACAGCTTATTGAGCAAGCTCTGGCTCGACAACGAACTGAAATGTTTTCCCAGTTCAATGAGATTCTCTTGCAATTTGCTTCGACATCCGAAGGATCCTCGATAAGAACTCACTCCGATAAAATCAGCCCCTTCAAAGTACAAATGAATCTCGACATACTGAATCTTGAAGGAAAGATTGATGCAGAATCCATCGACAATTGCGTGCAACAATTGGAATCCTATTACACTGTAAATCAACTCTCCGAAGCTAAAAAAAGTCACCATTGCATCCTTAAAGATGTCAACCTCCGTGCACTGCTGGTGGGAGAACCTCTCGACAAAGATGGAGAAAAAAAGAGACCCCATCGACACATGGGATAAATTCGTCGAACACATCCGGAAGGAATTTTACACATCGAAATACCTCGAGCAGCAGTATAAGAAGTGGCAGTAGCTAAGGCAATGGAAAGACCAATCAGTATAGAGTTACACTAATGAGTTCTACTTACTCATGGCAAGACTCAGCATCCAAGAAGAATAGAAATTGCTTGTTCTAAAATACACCAGCGGATTGTCTCAGTACATCTAGCAGGAGATGGAATTTTTTACTGTCAATATGCTTGCGAATGCTTTCCACTACGCCAGCAAACTGGAAACCAAGCAGAAAGGAAAAGCACATTTCGCGACAAAGCTGACATTAGGAAGACCACCTAATAAAAGGACACCAGCCGACTACGATAAGTCGAGATCTTCTCAGCCGACACCGCCAAAGCCTGACAATGGTAAGAATTCTTTTCACAAGAGGGAACATAGCAAACAACCACCAATCGAAAAATGGTGAGATTATCACCACTCATCTTGGCATGATACATCTGAATGCAAAGCTCAGAAGACATTTTTGGCAAAATTGTCGACCTCCGACGCGTTCGACAAGACGATGGAAGAATCTTATCCAGATACGATGACCCTTTTGACCTCGACAACTAGAGCAACCTCTACTATTATCGAAAAGGAGTAATGAGAGCGCTTGTTCCATACATGGATATGGGTCTAGAGCAATCCATTGCATCTAATTGTGGACAACGGGAGCCAAAAGAACTTCATTTCAGAAGAACTGGTGAAGAAATTAGGTCTTGTCACCACTCCGCATCCTCAACCTTACAACATCGGTTGGATGAAGGATGGACAAGAACTACGGATCACTCGACAATGCAAACTCGCCTACTTCATAAAACCTTTTGAATATGAAGTACTCTATGATGTGGCACCACTCTCCATAGCCAACACCCTGTTTGGGAAACCTTACCTTTGGGATAGACATGGAAGTTATCAGTCATGGCCTCAGAAGGTGATTGTCAGAATACGAAATCAATGGTTCAGCGTACCAGAGCATCAACCTACACCGACGGTTCCATTGATATCTGCCAAACAGACAAAGAAGCTCATCAATCATGCTCAGAAATTTGCATTAATCATGCTCAAGCCGCAACATTCTAAGAATACTGTAGCAATGAGTCGAGGCACCGACCAATGCAGCTCTTGACAGAAGTAGCAAGTCGATCATATTCTCGATGAGTACCAGAACCTCTTTCAAGCTCCAGATGGAGTACCTCAACATTGCCAAGTAAAACACTCCATTGAACTTGTTCCTAGTTCTTCTTTGCCTAATGCATCTGTTTATAGAAGATCCATTCTCGAAAATGAAGAGATTTGCAGACAAATCCAAGAGTTAATCGACAAAGGTCATATCCAACCCAGCTCCTCTCCTTGTGGAAGTCCAGTCGTCCAAGTTTCGAAGAAATACGGGACTTGGCACATGTGCATCGACTACACAACTCTCATCAAAATATTGGTGAAGAATCGGTACCCTCTGCCACAGATAAACGAGCTTATCGACTGTCTAAAAGGTGCTAAATTCTTTACTAAGCTCGACCTCAAGTCGGGATACCATCAAATTCCAATCGAGCCCTCAGATGTGTGGAAAACTGCTTTCAAGACCAAGGAAGGATTGTTCGAATGGTTAGTCATGCCTTTCGGCTTAACCAACGCACTTGCAACCTTCATGCAACATATGGATAACCTTCTCCGACCTTTCATCAGCAAATGGGTTATTGTCTATCTCGATGACATATTGATTTTTAGTCAATCATGGGAAGAACATGTCGGACATATTCGACAAGTCCTCGACACTCTCCAGCAACATTGGCTCTATTTGAACATGGATAAATGCTCTTTTGTAATGACCAGCATCAAATATTTCGCATATATAATCGACTCTGCAGGAATTCACATCAATCCAGACAAAGTACAGATCATCAAAGATTGGCCCATTCCTAGAAGCATTCAAGAACTAAGAAGTTTTCTTGGTTTGGCGAATTTCTATCAACGATTCATACTCGGCTTCAGTCATATAGCCTGGCCCTTGAATCAGTTGATGAAGGGAAACGGGAAAACTATCTTCCAATAGATAGAAACACATCAAGCAGCTTTTGAACAGCTCAAACACAGGCTCTGCACTGCACCAGTACTTGTGTTACCTTATTTCCATCGGCCCTTTGAGATTGATATGGACACATCGGACTATGCCTTGGGTGCAGTGATCACTCAGTCTGGTCACCTGGTTGCTTTTCATTCTGAGACTTTTAATGACACGGTTAGAAGATACTCGACGTATGAAAAAGAACTGTATGCCATTGTGCAAGCCAATACTTATGGGGATCATGATATTATTGGCATTTCTTGGATTCTTCCCAATAACTAATTAATTAAGTATTAACATGAAATATACTTAATACATATTGACATGATTAGCAAGAATCATTACAACTACTAAAATTTGCTCGATCGTCTGGAAATTGATCGTATTCATCTGGTCCTCCAACCACTGCTCCCATGAGAACATTGGGATTCAGACTGTTGCTATTGAAATAATAAGACCTATTTTTGCATGCTATGAAGTCTGGATGATAATTACAAAGGTCATGATGAGGGTTGCTTTGGAACCATGGCGGTCTGCAATTCTGGAACCATGGTGGTTGGGGCTTCTGTTTGTTGGCCCTGGGTGGTGGGGTACACTTTTCTGATACCCTTTTTGTTTTGGGTGCTCCCCTCTCCTCTGGTTTTCAGTTTGAGGTTTGGATGCATCTCTTTCATCTGTTTTGGTCTGTATTTCCTTGGTTCTCTCTTTCACGAGGTTGATTGTCTCTATTTTTGTCTTGTTATGGAAGGTCGTTTTGTTTCATCCTTTATTTATAGGGTTGACCTTGTATTGGTGTCTTGTTTTTGTTGCCATGGATTCAAGATTGTCATACCCTGACAAATCCAGTACCAACCAGGTTAAAAAAGTGGGAACGTTTTTGTTGTTTTTCCTCTAGGTTTTCCTTATTTTTCTAATGGTTGTTCCATTTTGTGCAGTGTTTGGTCTACGGTTTTTCTCTGGTGGGTGGTCAGCTTTTGGGTTACAATGCCCGTTCCTATTAACCCTTGTCACTATTTCCCATTTTGGGGACTATGTGTCCCTGTTATCTACTGTTCACCCCCGTGATTCTTTGGTGGGTCTTAAATATCCCTCTGGCTCTCGGGGTTTTTCCCTTTCTTCGTCGGTTCATTGCAACCCTTTTGTTTTAGTGTCATATGAACCTTCCCCTCTTCTTGTTGAGGGACTTGAATCTAGGGTCCCTGTTCCACCAAAGTCAACCAGAAGGTGTCAAAATAAGGATAAACTCCTTTTCGAGAAGGAGAAAAAGTCACGTCCTTTGTGTTTTGGGTCTCAACGTAACTATGGACATGGTGCTTGCTCTTTCCCAACAGGCCTTGGTCCGAAAGTTTGAATATCTTAACCCCTCTTGAAGGGCCTTCTGGGATGGATATGTAAGTAGTGGAAGCACCACATTGTAAACATTCCTCGGGTTATTTTCCTGGTCAATGGATGGTATATCTTCGATTTCTTGTCTGAGGAGGATCGTTGTCACAATGAGGAATGCTTTTGGTTTTTTGGCAAAAGCTCACTGGTTTTTTCTAAGTGGCATTTTTCTTTCTATCCCCATGGGGAAAAGTTGGCTCACCGCCATTTATGCGTTATCCTTCCGCATTTTCCTGTCTTCTGTTGGAACCTGAAAGGTTTTATGGTGGTGGCCAATTCCATCAGGCGCTTTATTCTTATCGAGGATGAGGTTCTCTTGGGATCAGACCGTTGGGATCCTAAGATGCTTGTCGAGATGGACATTGGTGATGGTCTGTCAGGCGATCTTGATGTTCAATGGGACAGTGGTTCTTTCGTTCAACGCCTTGACTATTGGAAGGTTCCCTTCCGATGCCATCACTGTCGTTTGGTTGGACATTCTCAGGACCACTTCCCTTCACGATCCGGTAAGACTATAATGACTACTCTTGCGCCGAATTCTCTAGATACTGACTCCTTTGTGGATGGCCACCTCTTTTGCATTCCTTTGGACTGTGCTTCGGCGAACAAATTTTTCGGTAAGTTTTCTGATTCTCTCCCTATTCTTCTTAAATTTTATTCTATTGAAGAGATCCAACATTCACTCTCTCTTTTTTCGAGTTCACATGGGAGGTCGAACTCTATAGAGGATTTTTGTACTGTTCCTGTCTCATCGCCGATAATTAAGCCTTTGAGTTCCGTTAAGGGATTGTCTAACTATTCGCCTCCTTTCTCTTTGCCCGGGTTGGATGGTATGGGGGTTTTGGATGACCCAGTTATCTCTTTGGTTCCTCCAATTGGGGGTTCTGGGACCTCAGATGGTTTGGGTATTGAACTTTCTCCGTCTCCGTTGGGTGATACTCCTAGTGCTTTCCCGGGTCTCCACCATGTTCCCCTTGATACCTATTCTTCGGGAATCTCAGAGGATCCCTCCATTATTCCTATCTCTTCTATATTTAGAGGTAATGTTACCCTACGGAAGCCCCGTAAACCTGCAAAAGGCAGGGTTTCCTTGGATTCTTTGGGTGGTTCTTCATTGGATGGTCATAAGCCTATTAACCCTAAGATTTCTTCACTGTTCGAGAATGGTCTTCCTAGGGAGCTTTCTCCACTTTTGTCTCATATTGATCCGGACCTTAGAATGGTAGTGGCCCCTAAGGATGTTCACCGATGAATTTTGTCTCCTTCAACATTTGGGGACTTGGTCTTCTTACAAGAAATGATGGCCAAGAGTGTTGATGCCTATAATTTCTTTCTTAATATTAAACCTGATTGGAGGGTTTGTGCTTTGGGTGCCCGAGGTCACTCGGGCGGTACTTTGGTTTCCTGGAATCCTTTGGTGGCTAGTTTTAAATTTTATCACCATTTTGCAGGTATTTGGTTGGAAGGAAATCTTATTGGGATGGACGCTCCCATCCGTCTATTTAATATTTATGGTCCATGCAGAGACAAGAAGATCTTTTCGAAACAGCTCCATGATAATGGTGGTCTCCAGGATCCTGAACTGATCTTGGGGGGCAACTTAAACTTTACATTATCTGCAAATGAGACCTGGGGTTCTGGAAATCCCATTGATCCACTGTCTGATTTTATGAATTCCACTTTCTCGGAGGCTGGTCTGATGGATGTGGTTCCAAGTCAGTTATTTCCTACTTGGTCCAATGGATGGTGTAGGAAGGTGGGAATCGCCAAAAGACTGGACTTTTTTTTCATGGCTGAGCAGTTAACTGAGGTTTTTGGTCGATTTCGGTCCTGGTCCTACATTGTAGGAATTTCCAACCATAAGGCCATCATCCTAGATTTTGATTTGCAGCAGGATCAACATTTCTACCCCTTCAAGTTTAATCCGGGCTGGCTACTGGATGACTCTTTTTGTGAGTTGGTTCGGGAACATTGGCTTCACTCGTCACAGCAGGTTGGTCCTTTTATGTTATCTACTTTGGGTTTGAACCTTTCACATCTGTAGGATGCTGTGATTAATTGGGAAAAATTAAAGAAATCTCAGAATGGTGAACTTTTGACTTGTATTGAATCTGAAATTCAGTGTCTTACGACTTCATTGGATGATTCCCTATTCTCAGAAGAGCGCAAGAGTAAGCTTGTTGCGTTGGAAGTTAAGCGACTTTTGTTATTGAATCAATTGAAAGAATCCTAGAGACAGAAAAGCCATGCGATTTGGCTTAAAGCAGGTGACAATAACACGCGTTTCTTCCATAAGTATGCCAATCAACGCTGTCCAAGGAACTCTATCTAGGATTTACAGGATTCACAACAGGAGGTGATCTCGAGTACTTATGCTTTGAAGAGGCATGTTGTTGATCATCTTAATAAAATTTATTCAACTGATTCAATTATTAGCATTGAAAGTCAATTGGACACTATTAAAAATTTTCCCTGTTACTTCTCGGAGGAAGACTGTAGTGAGGTGGGTAAGGTTGTCTCTAAGGAGGAGGTTCTCATGGTGCTGAAATTATTTGCTGTTGACAAAAGTTCAGGCCCGGATGGGTGGATGGTTGAACTCTTTAGAAATTTATTCGATATAATGGGGGAGGAAGTCACTGCTGCTGTTAATGAATCCCATCAGAAAGGATACATCCTAGATTCCCTCAACTCGACATATCTTACGCTCATTCCAAAGAAAGATAAGCCTGATGGTTTTAATGATTTCTGTCCCATATCTTTGCAATCTCCTCTACAAGATTATCTCTAAAACGATTGCGGAAAGGATCAAACCTTTTTTGGCTTTGGTGGTTTCACGTGAACAGTTTGGCTTTCTACACGACCGACAAATCCGGGATGCGGTGGGGGTGGCACAAGAGTGCATACATTCTGTGAAAATGAAGGATCTTTCTGTGGTTATTATGAAGATTGACTTGGAGAAGGCCTACAACAGGGTTGACTATGATTATCTCAGGTTTATTCTTCTTCAAATCGGCCTCTCTTTCGATATTGTCAAATGGATCATGGCGTGCATCAGTTCGACGAATTGTGCAGTTCTGGTGAATGGTTCTCCGACTCAGTTCTTTAAAGGTAATCGTGGGCTACGATAGGGATTCCCCTTGTCCCCTTATCTCTTCATCCTGGCCATTGAAGGTCTCAGTCTTCTGATTAAAAATGCATAATCTGAGGGGCTTATCTCAGGGATTAAGGTTACTTCTGCACATCACTTAAGTCATCTCCTTTTTGTTGATGATGTCCTCCTTTTTGGGAATGGCACCCTCTCAGAGTGGAAGAAGTATCATAGCCTCATTTCTCTAGTTTGTAAGGCATCGGGGATGAAGATCAGTCTGCGTAAATCCATGTTACTATGTCACCGCATTGATGAGGAGGTTTTGGGCCAGTTCACGGTACTATTTCCTTATCATCAGGGTCATTTGGAAGAAGGTTTTAGGTATCTTGGCTATAAATTAAAACCTTTGAACTATGTGGCCCCTGTTTGGATTTGGCTTATCAAGAAGTTCCATCACAAGATTGGTACGTGGAGTTTTCGGTGGCTTTCATTGGGTGGTCGAATCACACTTATTTTCTCAGTTCTTCAGAGTGTCCATGTTTACTGGTTCTCTTTATTTCGGGTTCCTTGTTCGGTTATCACTGTCCTTCATCATATGATGTTTCAATTCCTTTGGGGAGGTAGTATTTCTCACCATAAATGGAACTTGGCTACTTGGGAATTACTTGCCAAGCGTAAATGCTTGGGGGGATGGGGTATAAAGGACTTGTCTTTATCCAATGCGTCCCTTTGTGCTAAGAGTCTTTGGCATGTTATCTTTGATCCTGGACTATGGGGTAGTATTTTTAAGGCCAAATACCTTCACATACTTCCACCAGTGTATTGGATTCGTTCTGGTAAGTCTATTTTCCCAGGTGCTTCTCTGATCTGGAGAAGCCTTATTAAATCCCTACCAAATATTAAAGAGTCTCTTTGTTGGACTGTGGGACGTGGAACATAGGTTTATCTAGGGATTGACCCCATATCTGGTGTGGATGGTGATTACAAGTTCACAGATGCTTTATTAGTGCTCTGCATGCCTGCGGCTTCTTTGTTCTTAAACAAGTTTGGTCCTTTGCAGAATTTGGTGGTGGGGCTCACCTCACATCTGAGGAGTTAAATATGCATGGTGCTCTCGCTATGGAATGGAATTTGTTTGTCAAAAATATTACCTGTGCCGGGATCTTTTTGTCTCAGGATGAAGATGTTCTATCATGGGTTTACAATGAGGAAAACAAGACCATCCCTGCACAGCTGGCATACTCTTGTCTCCTGGAAGAAAAGGTAGGGTTTTTTTTCGGATGGTGGTCTAATTTTATTTGGAAGGCTCAGATTTCTCTTAAGATTTGCTACTTCACTTGGCTAGTTATTCATGACCGGATTCTAACTTGGAGTAATTTACAGCGGAAAGGTATGTCAGGACATGGTATCTGTCTGCTCTACAGGGGTGCCTCTGAGGATATTTCTCACCTGTTTGGTAGTTATCCATATTTTCAGAAGGTTTGGGATGTGATCCTTTCCATTTTTATTACTGATAGCTGTGACTATTCTAAATATTACAGTCAGCTATTATTGTGACCTGCGACTGTGCTAGAGGTGAACATTCATGATTTTAGTGATCTCTACGTGTTGCTGAGAATAAGAGCAACACCCCCTTCCTTCCCACAATGGTATCAGAGCCTAGTTAAGTTGTTTGTTTTTTTTTTTTTTTTTTTTTTTTTTTTTTTTTTTTTTTTTCCGGTTTAGAGTGATTTGGAATTTAATTTGAGATGGCTACTAACAGTAGTGTAGTGCAGCCACAAATTCCTGTGTTGACTGAAAGGACTTATGAGACATGGTTTATTAAGATAAGAACTATCCTGCGTGCTCAGGATATTTGGAGTTTGCTACGATTGGCTATCCAGAGCCAGTTGATCAAGCTGCTGAGTTGGCTCTGTCAAATGCTAAGCATGTTCTGTTGAAGGATAATAGGAAGAAGGACAACAAAGCTCTTGGCCTTATTCAACAAGGCCTAAGTGAATCCATATTTCTGAAGATATTAAGTGTTGAGTCTTCGAAGAAAGCTTGGGACACTCTTGAAACTTGCTATCAAGGTGTGACCAAGGTGAAGAATGTTACGTTGCATAACTTGAGAAGGGACTTTGAGAATTTAAAGATGAAGAACAATGAGTCTGCTGATAATTTTATGACTCAAGTTATGAACATAGTAAACCAGCTGAGACAGTATGGTGAAGACCTCTCAGATCAGCGTGTGATTGAGAAATTGTTGAGATGTTTTCCAAAGAATTTTGAAGCAATGGTTATTCCCTTTGAAGAGTTTAAAGATCTCAGTCAAATGCACATTAATGAGTTGATTGGTTCTTTGATTTCTCATGAATCAAGAATGAAAAGGTATGATGATACTCCTTTAGAAAATGCTTTTAAATCTCAGGTACATGTTACTAGAGATAGAGACAGAGGAAGGCCTAGTAGCAGAGGAAGAGGAGGTCGAATTGTTGATCATAGTGACAGCAGAAATGATTCAGAATCTGAAGAGAAGTTACAGCAAAATACTCCTAGCATAAGGGGGGGTAGCAGCAGAATATGGAAGCCAAGAAATGAAAGGCATGATAGATCTAAAGTTCAATGCTTCTATTGCAAGAAATTTGGGCATTTTGCTAACAAATGTTGGAAGAAGCAAGCAGATTCTAGTAATTTGTCTACACACATTACAAAGGAGGTTGAAAATGAAGAGAAACCTATGTTTTTGACTTGTAATGTCACCTAGGAAAGTTCAAAGGATATATGGTTCTTGGACATCGCATGCAGCAATCATATGATGGAAATAAGGAAATATTTTTAAATATAGATACAAGCATTCAGTCTGAAGTGAAGTTAGGTAATGACAGTAAGGTAAAAGTTAATGGTAAACGTGTGATTGCTATATATGCCAAGAATGGTAAAAGAAGAAGAATTCATGATGTTTATTATGTTCTTCGTTTAACGTGTAATTTATTGAGTGTGAGACAGCTGTTAGAGAAGAAGTACAAAGTGTTCTTTAAGATCAAGGTATGTACTATTTATGACAAATATCCAAGTAAGTAGTTGATAGCCAGAGTAGAGATGACAAAGAATATAATGTTTCCGTTGATTATGAGGAACGATTTGAATAACTCTTTGAATGCTTATAAAACTAAGAGTTTATATCAATCATGGTTATGACATTTGAGGTATGACCATTTACATTTTGGTGGCTTATATTTCCTCTAGAAGAAGTAGATGGTAAAAGGGTTTCCGAGTATTCAGCAGCCAACAAGCTCATGTGAGAGCTACATATTGGGAAAGCATCATAGAGTGAAATTCATCTCTGGAGTCTCATACAGAGGAAAAGCACCATTGGATCTAGTACACACAGATTTGTGTGGACCGATGCAAACACCTTCTTTGACTGGTAATGTTTATTTTATGACTTTTATTGATGATTTTAGTCGAAAAACTTGGGTGTATTTGCTGAAACATAAATCTCAAGTTTTTGATGTGTTTAAAAGGTTTAAAGCTATGGTTGAAAAGGAGAGTAACAGGTTTATTAAAATATTGAGATCAAATAGAGGAGGTGAGTATATGTTAAATGATTTTGTGAAATTTTGTCAATATCATGGAATTAAAAGACAGTTTACTACTCACTACACTCCACAACAAAACAGAGTAGCAAAAAGAAAGAATTGAACCATTATGAACATGGCTCAAAGTATGATGAAGGAAAAGCATATTTCATATGAATATTGGGGAGAGGTTGTTACTTGCGCAATGCACATTCTGAATAGAATCCCAACTAAGAGCATGAAGGATCGAGTTCCCCAACAAGCATGGAGTGGTAAGTGTAGCAACATATCTCATTTAATAATTTTTTGTTGTGTAGCTTATGCAAATGTACCTGAAGAGATGAGGAGAAAGTTAGATGACATAAGTCAAAAATGTATTTTTGTTGGATATAGTGAAGAATCTAAAGCATATAGTCTCTATAATCCCATCACCAAGAAGTATGTCATCAGCAGAGATGTGGTGTTTAAGGAATAAGAAGCATGGGATGGCATCATAGATAAGTTGGTTGCAGAGGACGCTATTACATCTCACGCAGAAGATGAAGAAGATGAGTAGGGCATACATGGAGGTCAGTTAACTCCACATACGCCTACACCAGCAGTAATAACACCTGCAAGAACTCCTAGAACTCAAGAACGTGGTGAACCATCAAGTGTTGATGGACGACAAGGAACAGGATCAGAGGTAAGTAATGAATCAAATCCTAGATTAGCTTCATTAAGAAACAGAGTTAGAGGTCAGAAGACTAGAAGTTTAAGAGAACTATATGAGAAAAATGAAGATGTAGATCAAGTTTCAAATTTTGCATTGATAGCATGTGATCCTATAAGTTTTGATGAAGTAGTTAAAAAGGATGTTGGGATAAAAGCAATGGATGAAGAAATTGATGCCATAGAAAGAAATAATACTTGGGATCTTGTAGATTTGCCTCATAATAAAAATTGTATTGGTGTCAAATGGATTTATAAGACTAAGTTAAATGCTGATGGTGAAGTTGAAAAATACAAAGAAAGACTTGTAGCTCAGGGGTTTAGTCAACAACCTGGTATTGATTATAATGAGACGTTTGCACCTGTAGCCAGACTTGATACGGTAAGGATGGTATTAGCTATTGCTGCTCATAATAAATGGTATGTATATCAAATGGATGTAATGTCTACATTTTTGAATGGATCTTTAGAAGAAGAGGTTTATGTGAGACAACCTACTGGATATGAAATTGATGGACATGATGACAAAGTTTACAGATTAAAGAAAGCATTGTATGGATTGAAGTAGGCACCTAAAGTATGGTATAACAAGATTGATGAATATTTGAATAGTGAAGGATTCAACAGAATTCCAAGTGAGCCAACCTTGTATACAAAGGTAAACCAAGAAGGTAAAATATTGATTATTTGCTTATATGTTGATGATTTGATCTTCATTGGAGATATTTCATTAGATGAGTTTAAGAAAGCCATGAAAACATAATTTGAGATGATTGTTTTAGGAATGATGAAAAGTTTTCTTGGTATTGAAGTAACTCAGTCTGAGGATGGTATTTTTATAAATCAAACTAAGTATGCAAATGATGTACTGAAAAGATTCAGAATGATGAATTGTAAGCCAGCTGTAACACCAATTGCAACTGGTACAAAAATCAGTAAGGAGGATGATGGGTCAAAAGTTCATCCAACATTGTCTAAGAGACTGGTAGGAAGTCTCATGTACTTGACTACAACAAGTAATGATATAGTGTTTGCAGTAAGTATTATTTCGAGATTTATGGAGTCCCCAAAGAATACCCACTGGAAAGATGGAAAGAGGATTTTGAGATATATTGCTCGAACAACAAATTTTGGTATCCAGTATACATCAAACTCAAATTTTAAGTTGATTGGATATACTGACAGTGATTTTGTAGGTTCTACAGATGATAGAAAAAGTACATTTGGATATGTATTCAGTTTTGGATCGGGATCAGTAGCATGGGATTCAAAGAAGCAGCCCATAGTGACACTATCCTCTGCTAAGGCAAAGTATGTTGCATGAACAACAGCTACATGTCAAACTATGTGGATGAGAATAACTCTTTCTAAGTTGCAGCATGAACAAGATGGACCAACTTAGATTTTTTGTGACAATTAATCATCCATTGCACTATCAAGAAATCACGTATTTCATCAAAGAAGTAAGCATATTGATACAAAGTATCATTTCATTCAAGAATTGATAAACAAGAATGAAATCAACATGGAATTTTGCAAATCAGAAAATCAGTTTGCAGACCTATTTACAAAACCTCTGGGGAAAGAGTTGTTTGAGTTTCATAGGAAAAACATTGGGGTTTGTAAGCTGTAACAAAAATATTGTGATAACAAAGTTTTGTATTTTGAGTGTAGTAATTAAGGGGGAGAATGTTGCCAGTGATTAATTACTCCACCGCTTACATAGATGACCGCCAAAATTTCCAAAAGGCAACACCGCCCAGATCTGATTTGAAAAGCCAAAAATTAATTAAGACAAACTAAATCAGATTTTATTTTGACTGTTCAAGGGTTCCCCACCACCAAACCAAATCAAGCATTAAAGGTTGAAGGGTCATCGAATTTTGAAAAGGAATCTGCAACCTGTTATTTAACTTCTCAAGAAATACAACAGAACAAAGCATTTAGTTCTGCAGATAAGATTTTCTTACGAAGAGTCATTTACCATTTAATGATCAATTAGGCTGAAGCACTATAAATACTTACCACTGTAATCGTGATCAGATATACGGAGTGAATGAAGTTGAAGTTAAACCCATAATTTTTTCTGTGTGTTTCTATTACACTCTGTTGTTTGAGTTTGAAAACTCATATTTATTTCTGTAGTTATTTTTACTGTAGCAAGTGAAGATATTATAGTCATTTTGAGAGTTAATTATGTTTAATTTTTATTATACAAGTTTATGAACGCAGGGGTCTTCATAACATTGGCGAAACAGTCAACTGCAACTCAGCTGCAATAGTCCTGTAGATGTCTGTTAGTTGAAACAGTCAGCTGTTACTGATAACTGTGACTATTTTGAATATTACAGTCAGATGTTACGATGAGATGCGACTGTGTTGGAGGTGAAAATTTATGAGTTTAGTGATCTGTGTGTGTTAATGTGAATAAGAGCAACACCCCCTTCCTTCCCATAAAACATACAGAGAACAACGTGAGTTTGGGGTCGATCCTCTCTATTGAGAGGTTTCCCTTCTCCTTCAATTATTTCTAGTAAAGAGAAACATATAGAGAACATCGTGACTTTGGGGTTGGTACCCATGATAGAAATTCCAATTCATGAGAGGATCATTGACATTATATAATCATTTTCATTTAGACTGAATAAAATGTGAGATAAAAGATATTGACCCTGTTACTTGAATAAACCTTGGTGTAGGTAACCAAGTATACAAGAGAAAGATAAACTTTATAAATTATAGATGTTAGTAACTATATACTTCATGTTTATTGGATTTTTATTTTGGAAATCATATGTTAATGTTGAGATATTGACATTACCCAAGGAATGATGCATAACTTGCTACATGAGAAATGACTCTTTGATAGAGATGTAATACTATCTGCCATGTATTGGAGAGCTAATAGAGGGAGGTAATAGGTTTTATAGCATGATAACATGTGGGTTAACTGGGAGAAAAACATATTGTTTTAAGTTTGTGTTTATTCATTTAGGTCTATGTTGTAATAGTGTAATCAGTTCCTCTTGATGAAAAAGTTAAAGCATAACAAAAAGATAAATTTGGTATTTCTGACTTATTCAATGAAGTAATAGTACTTTCATCTTAGCCATTAAAATGGTTACATATAACTAATTACTATGACCTTCTCCTATGGTCCATACATGCCGAAGGCTAAGTTTGGAATACATGCTAATATCTTCAATGATCATGTAGATGTATGTTCCTTTTGATTCAAGGTTAAAACCTTTACATGATGAGTCGCAAGTTAACTTGTATTTTACGTCCCTATGCAGATGAATGCTAATTGATGACAACATACTTTCATTAGTGTGACTATCTAATGGCTCGTTTTGGATTCAAATTTTTTTTGGTGCCCTTGCAGGTTTGGTATTAGCTTCGGATTGCCAAACCTTAAGGCTCAATCTAAGTTATGGTAGAACACACCAATTTCTGTAACTTCATGTTTTTCACGCTTAGTTCCACATATGCTCCACTTGTGCACTACTGATGAAATTGCACACACTTGTCTAGATCTATGTGCAAATTCTAACTATATGTTTTTTGAATAGATCTTGTTTTTTATTTTTAATTCATTTTTAACTGCACTCATGTCAAATTTGTAAAAAACATAGGTCATTTATTTGGCCTATAAATTTTGATTGGCTTACATATTTTGAAAACGGAAAAGAACCCGCACAAGAATACAAGAATACCTACAAGCTAAAAAAAAAGTTAATTGATTATGTTCAGACCATGATATGGTGGACCAACACTCGACCATGTCATGTTAAGGCTTCACTGACTTTCGTGATTTAAAAAATATATAAAATTAACTTTTAAAATTTTGGAAAAATAGCCCTGCACAAGATTCGTCTGTTGCCTATTCGTCTGTTGCCTACACCTCTACATATTTTTTTCTCCATAAATTGACAATTTACATAACAAACTGGTGGACCAACGCAATCATATGCATTATGTTTTAGAGAAAAAATAACATGCCAATCTTAAAATAATGACATTTTGGGGTGGTTATACCACTTTTCCATAAATTAAAGTTATATATTCTGGAAGGTGATCCATTTTTCTACGTTTCATCTTTTTACACCTAATTCTAAAAAGTTTTGTAGGTACATCTAATAATTCATTTTAATGATAAGATTTATGTTTTTCCAGCATACCATTGCAACTAACGTGTCATAAGTGGGTATCATTACCTTGCACTAGCCGTTACATATAATTAATTACTATGACCTTCTGCTATGGTCCTTACATGTCGAAAGTTAAGTTTGGATGCTAAGATATTCAATGATCATGTGATGTATGTTCCTTTTGATTCAAGTTTAAAACCTTTACATGATGAGTCACAAGTTAAATTGTATTTTACGTCCCTATGCAAATGAATGCTAATTGATGACAACATACTTTCATTAGTGTGACTATCTAATGGCTTGTTTTGAATAATGTAAAGAAAAAATTTACACCCCATTTTCTCAAAATACTTTAACAAGAAATTTGGTTGTGTTACAATCTGAGAGTAGAATTTCAGTACAAACAAAACCAGCAAACACCTCTATCGTGTCTGAGATATTTCGAGCTATTACAAAATTAGTTTTGCTACTTCTTACAGAGTAAACTTTGATAAACATTCCTCCTAAAAACTTGCAAAACAATATCTAGAAAGACTTAAGGAAAAGAGAGGCTGAAACATTATTCATGGACCAAATCTTCATCAATTTCAGGCTACATTAAGGAGGCATCATCCATTGGAGAAGCTTTTGCATGCTCCCTAGTTGGCTCATTGTGTCCTTAATTTAAGCCATTAACATCTACTTGGATTTCTTCAAGAGCTTCCTTCAGTTGGACAAACGATTTTCATTCCTCTCGGCTGCGTTCATGCTTTGTTCCTGCATAATCTTCCAAAGCTTTGCAACCATTCCATTGACCCCGTCAAGCCTTTCCTGCAGTACTTGTTCCGTCTTTGAGAAACTCTGCTTCAACTCTTCCACTTCACTAGTTTGCACCCAATAACCAATATCTGCATCTCATATTCTTCCAAACTTGCTTTTGACATCTCGAAAATGCACCTCGCCAATTTTTTAAGGTCGGACATGTCGTGCTTAATACCTCTCACTTCGTGCAGAACATGGTGCAAAGCATAATCCTCTTCCAGGTATTTCACCCTTGCATCCTTATGCACAAAGTAATCTCTCTCATCCATGGCAGAATCCTTCAACGTCTATTCCTCGCCGAAAGAACGGTTCTCTCCAAACTACAATCAGGAAAGAAGCATCCACTGCTCTCTAATATTATCAATCACTAAGCGTGTCGAGGATGCGGCCATTATGTCACACTAATCCTTGTACCACCCTCTAATAAACTCAACAAGAGGAATGGGATGGGCAATAATTGCACGCAACTTTTGATGAGACCTTCCCTTTCTAGCCCGCTCCACTAGCATTCCATCTATCGGGTTGTTCAAATGGCGGCTTACCATGACATTAAACCACTAAACCTTGGGAAATTTAGCCATTAATTCCTTCCTCGAACAGTGCATAACCATTTTAGATGTGAAGGGGAGTTGTTGAATGTTATAACCCCTTGGGCTAGTCTAGCACCCTTGTTTGCCAACTTGTTCGCCTCCACGTTCAGAATTCTTTTAATGTGGAGAAAATGAATATTAAACAAATTAGGAAAAAAATTAATATTCGTCGTTGGAAGCCATTCATGATCTCTATTGAGTTCTGGAAGTGATTCATGGATTGGATCAGGATCCAGGAGTGTCCAAGGACATTGAATTATTCAAAGTGTAGCTCGAACATACATTCCATACCTTGCATAAGTGTAGCTCATTTTGCGTTATTAGTCATGCACCTTCCCAAACCCCATACGAATGTCTTAACTATTTCTCCTTCTGAATAATAAATGATCCCTCCCACACCTACCACCCCTATAAATTGTTAATAAATTATGACTTAAACAAAAGTTTCCTTAGCTTAAAGGTGGACTAATTAGTCTAACGCTAACCTCCAACCTACTCTAAGGGCTCGAACATGTGAAACCCAACTTAAACCTAGACTCGTATTACTCCATATTGACTTGCCATGAAAATCAATATACCCCTTTAAATATTTGCGGGGAAGATTGAAGAACCGGAAGTCAACCATTGCAACATGGACTTCAATTATAATCATTAAAACAATGCTGTTTTTCAAATTTTGCAGGCGTGTACGTGGCAACTTGCATAAATAAAATGAATTGTTGGTCACTTTATGAGGACGGCACCGCCTTTCTCGAGCTATATTGCATCTTTCCTCTCTTTTTTCCATATCTACCCACTCTTCCCATAAAAATATACCAGCCTCTCCATCCAGTGCAAGTTTGGACGATGAATCTAGACAATGATAATTATTTTATTACAGTATGCTATGTATTTATATAAGATAGAGAATTAAGTCTTATTAGAATAGTTCGCTATTAGTTGGTATTCAAAGAATTCCATTTGTTAGACAATCTGAGAGTGATAAAGAAACACCTAGATATCCAATTATATTTGGGGCATAAATTTAATAATATAAAATAAAATAAATTTAATAGAATAAATACCCCTTATAACCAACTATCTAGCTAAAAGAAGTTTTCACATATGTGAAGTACAAGTTCTCATGGATTTCAGTATATACAACCCTTATAAATATCCACGTTGTTCAAGAAAACGTCTATAGTGGAAAAACCTAGGAGAGTCTTTACAAGACTAGCCGCAAATACTTACTGAATATAGTGGAAAATGTATATAATCTTGTATTATGGCATCCAACACAGCGAAATCCCTTTTTGGAAATATGTGCGAGAATAAATTATTATAATAATAATAAAAGATCAAAATAAAAGTATAAATGGACCAAATATTCCACGTTTTACGTTTTAGATCAACTAAAAGATGTGCACAGGGACTAGCACTCCACGTTCGACTTTGACTGGAGTTTTTATTGAGTGCGACTTTTCTTTGATATATTCTATGCCTTCCAATACAATATCACACTCTCAAAATACAAGTATCTTCTCATGATCACAGTCTTACAATATGATATCCTCATTTTCTTCAAATCGCTTGGGCTTCCACTATTCATCCTCTGTGGAAGGTTTTCAGTGCTATAGCAAAGGAGCAGAGGCTTTGTATTTTATGCCATATACTCTCGTGCTCTGCTAAATCTGGCGAAGGTTGGTTTGTTCGTAATCTCGCCCAAAATGCACCAGATGATTCGTTTCCTACAGAGAGTTACTGATATCAGGCATTCCTCCAGGAGGCCATTGGCGTTTGTCAAGATAAAGAAGAATGAGAGGCGTAAGCAGAATTCAGACGGTAAGAAGAATGAAAATATTGTTCCCAAGGGATGCCTTCCTGTGTACGTAGGGAAAGATATTCTTATAAGATTCGTGATAGATGCCAGTGTTCTCGGCCATCCCCTACTTGCAGAGCTTCTGGAAGCTTCAGCGCATGAATTTGGATACGAGCACAATGGAGCTCTCAGGATTCCCTGTGATGTGTTATTGTTTGAGAGGATTATTAATCTTATTAACAGCAGACATCCAGCGTTATAAATCTCTCATAAATAAGTTTGATCTGCTGCGATTGTTTTGTAATGAATCTATCTAAATTCCATTAATGGATCGATAGTTTATGCATGTATATATGAAAACTTCTCTTTGGAGTTTGGTTTAGTTAAGTGTGTTAGTTACATTTTGTTATTCCATTTTAAGATCGGTTAGTGGGTGTTTCCTTAAACCGTTAAACTATGTAATATATATGCTAATGTGTAATATGAAATATGTAGTTCAGCCATTTGTGCTTGTAACTTTTTTGTTTATGTCTCTGAATATGGTATCAGACTGTTTGGTTAATCCATTGGTCAATCCAAAATGGATTTAGGAGCCTCTTTTTAATTTGAGGTTTTGTTGAACTGTTAGGTTTTGTTGAGCCCTTAGAGGTTTTGTTGAGCCGTTGGAAGCTTTGTTGCACACGCAGAGGAAAGTCTGTTTTCGTAGCAGATTTTGTATGATTCGCTGAGGTTGAACTAGTCATTGGACAGCCTTTGAGAAGCCACCAGTCGTTGGTTGGATCAGTCGTTGATAGAGAAGCTTGTTGAAGACATCCAGGCTTTGCCATTTCTAAGAAAATTTTGTGTGAAGAAACTTTGGTGTGGAATCCTGCTGCCGCGTATGAGGTCCAGCGTAAGGAGATAGTGTTGCTGGCTGCAGTTGTTAAAAAGAACCCCAGTTTGCTGTCCTATCCAATGGAGAAACATAAAATTGTAGTGAAGAAAGTTCTGTGAGGAAAAGAAAAGTTCGCTGTGAAAGAAATCGTTGCAAGGAAGAGTTCGCTGGAGTCGTGAAGCTGTAGAAAACCCCAGTGTATGAAGATTACCATTCATATGAGAAAGTCGGCCATCTGAGAAAGTCGGCCTGAGATAGTGCAGTAAGAAAGTTCTGTGAGGAAAAGAAGTTTGCTGCTCTGAGGAATTTGGTCGTGAACAGAGAAAGCAATCGCTGCCCAGAAATACGGTTGGTTGATATTTCAGTCAGCCTAAATAATTTGCAGTCCGTCCGTCAGATGTGAAGAATCGCTGCCCTAAAGAAGTTCAGAAGTTAAACCCAGCAAAAGTATTTTGAAGGTATTTAATTTAGATTTTTTTTATTGGATGAAACACGTCATTTGAGATAATGCTAGCGGATTTTTTAAAGTTTTTGAAAAGAACTTTGTGAACATATATTCTTAAATTTTATCATCTCAAAGATTTGGAACGTAATATTTTTGTGTGGGTGAAAGTTAAAGTTTTATAAAAAGATCGTATAAGTGAAAGAGAGAGCATCCGTGAATGCATTTGAATCTCATAATACCAGTTTGTATCCACATCAATGATTTAGTTTGTATAAAAGAGTTTGGGTGAATGATTCAGTTTGTATAAAAAGTTTCGGGTGAAAGAAGTTATTGAAAGAGCTCACGGTAAAGAGAAAGCTTTGTGAAGTGTTTTAAGTGTTAATATTTTAGCACATAGACTAGCAGCCTTATATCAATGAATATCAATTGATTTTGAGAAAGAAAATAATTCCTTTTGGTGTGAAGAATTGTTGCTGTTTTTGAAAAAAAAATGGAGAAATATAGAGTATTTTTTTCTAGCTATGGAGCAGATCAATGAAGAACTAGATCAGATACAGATCAATGAAGATGAAGAGATAGATGAAATATTGAGAAAATCTATGCGGATTTTGCCATTTGCCATTTTTTGAAGGTATGGATTATGAAATTTGGGCAAATAAAATGGAAGATTTGCTTTGTTCAGTAAATTTATGGCATTTTGTTCAAAAAGATTTTGAAGATCCTCATAACAGAAAAAATGCAATAGCAAGATTTCTTATTTTGTCAGAAGTGGATGAAAACGTTTTTTATTGTGTTTTCTATAAATTTCATAAAGTTGTTAGTACAAAAGCTTTTTGGGATGCTTTAGAGATGAGGTACACTAAAAAGAGGAGAAACATTAATACTTTCCAGCATATTGGTTGTGTATGAAGCAAAGAAAGAAGATGAAGAAAAGAAAGTGCAAGAAGTCCTTGATAAAGTAGAGGAGAAGAATATTGAAGACCTTCTGTGTGCTACAGAGCATGAAGAGGAAGGTGAATATTGCTGATGACATTAACTTAGCCTTTGATAATGAAGAAACTTTGGTGAATCCAGCAATAGATATTGCTGATTACATTAACTTAGTGACAAAGTTTGTTGAGTTTGTTGATGACAATTCAGTTGAAAATAAAACTGCCCATGTAGCAGTGTTTAATGAAAAACAAGATGAAAATTTTGTAGAGTGTTTGGAGAGTCCATTCCTACACATCGAAAAGATGCTTGAAGCATCAAACGAGACCAAAGAATCTCATGTTTTTGGAACTGAAAATTTGTGTGTGTTTGCAGATTATGCAGGTACTATGAAAGAATAACATCACTTGGATGTGTTAACAGATTATGATGAAGAGTTGAGAATGCTATAAGAGTGGATAGAAAATCCAAGAATTTGTGAAGACATGAACTAGAATATTGTAGCAGATGAAGAAGACATGAACAAGCATATCGTAGCAGATGAAAAGTATGAAAACATTAACTTTCAAGAATTTGAAATTAGCATTTCAGAAGTTTCGCACGAAATGAAGTTCAGTAACATACACTTGCAAGGAATAGAGATGAACATTGAGGTAGAAGAATTATGGAAGTGTCACTTGCAAGGAATAGAGATGAACATTGAGGTAGAAGAATTATGGAAGTGTTTGCAGAATACTTTTCGGTGGAGACACAATGCCACAAAGAATATAGTGAACCATAAAAGTCAGTTGACAGAGAATACTTTTGAAAGAGAGGCAAGAGGAAGACTACAACATCAAATTTGGGATCTAGGTGAATATTCTATATTTGAATATGAAAATGAAAGAAATAGGCCTAAACAGCCTAATCTGAATTTAATTTAGTTTTATGAAATTTTTGTTAAGTTTTTGTAAGCTTGTAAGTTGGTTTGAGACATAGACCAAGAAGCATTTGCATTTATGAGATTTGCATTTTAGATGTTTTAAAGTATCATAATTATGAGGCAGTGTTGTGTTTACTAAGAATCTAACCCTTGAAATTAAGAGAGAGTGTTAGAAATAATAATCTCATTAGTTAAGTGTGTTAGTTACATTCAGTTAAGTGTGTTAGTTAGTGGGTGTTTCTTTAAACTGTCAAACTATGTAATATATATACTAATATGTAATATGAAATATGTAGTTCTTCTTGTAACTCTTCTGTTTATGTCTCTGCCCATATTTTGAACATGAAGGTCTATTGATGGCAGACTGTAATTCAAGGATTGATTATCACTTTTCCTCTACCGTTAAGATTGTGTGGCGTTGTTCGATTCAATGTAGCCTATTTTGTCAACTAATGTCCCGGAAGTGTTTTTCAGATCGTGTTTCGAGTAGAAAGCTTATGTTTATGTATATTTTGATTACTATTGAATATGAAGATTATGCTTATATATAAAAAATATCAAACATTTACATGCAAATTTAATCACAATGATATCACTAAACGTATTAACGTAAATGGAGGTTGAAAATATTCTAAATGGGATCGCTCCATGTTACAGTGGGTGGCCATAGCTTCAACAGTATGCCCCATCTTCCTTCGAGTTCTGTTACCTTCTTGCAACCAGTGATAATGGAAGACGTAGTTAAGGAAACTAATTGTAGCTATGAATCAGAATTGTTATATGCTCCATACATGAGACCTTTCATTGCTTATTAAAAAATAAATAAAAATGGTTTTAGAATAGCTCCACCTTTCATTGCATATTAAAAAATAAATAAAAATGGTTTTAGAATAGCCTCAGGGCACATTTATGTGTACCTAAAATGCTATATAGTTAAGAACGTTTGGAGTTTTCAGTAAGTGTGTTATTTTTCATCTACAAGGTATTTTTAATGAACTCACAATTTAAGGGAGCCATAATAAAGTATCATTTGGAAATATTAATTGTTATTTTTAGTCAGGCATAGATTATATGTTCCCATTTTTAGTATTAATTTTTTTTGTACAAAAATATTTCTAAAACTTTCTTATAATTTATCCAATGTAGAAATAATTTGTACTTATTTAATAAAATATTTTAATAGATGTATAATGGATGGTAATGCCACTCTCTGTACATATAGATTAATGATTTTCTCCTGTTCATAAGAAGGAATTGTCTCAGAAAGGACGATCTTAGGTCACCAAGGTATGTAATTTAAGCCAGTGTTGGGAATAGCTAATGGGGCTTCTGTGTCTGTGTCTGCTACCTTCAGTGCATGTAAAGGCAGCCGTTGTGTATTTTATGAGCCTGTTCAAAAGCTTCCACGAGTTGAATATAGCAATCTAATTAAAAACATTTGCTCGTTTTACCATACATTTGCTACTGTATATGGATAATTTACATCTCTTCTTACTAGACTGTCATGCATACAGACAATTGCTCTTTATTGGAGAATCAGCTATATGTGTTCGTCACCGCAGTAAACCATGGTCTTGCTTCGTCTGCTTGCAGCAAAAACATTAAAGTATAGATGGAAGGATTCCTGCTCTTCAGTTGCACACATCCATCTGCCACCTATAAGTCCAAGGATATAACCAATGTTTCTATGCTTGGTAATTCTTCTAACTCAGAAATTTATGTTTTCGCATGTATCACCCTGAATTTTAAAAAAAAATCAAAATTTTGCGTGGATTATAGAAACCACAGCGTCCCTGTGTGAAAAGCATATATTTTCACTTGAATTTATAAAAGTTTTTAGCACCTGCTAATAACCAGCATTGGCTTCAAGGCAAGGCTTGGTTTATTTTCGGAATCAATGGCTTTTAATATAATTTAATAGTCGAAATCAATTCTTTCTTTATTAAATTATGCAAGCACGAGCACATCTTCTAGAAGTTCCTTCGTAAGAAGTAACACACACACAACGAATCTTATTCAATATTCTTTTTTTCTTTTTGCCATACCTAAATATGGTTGAAGTCTTTCTGTAATTTCTATAGAGTAATATCGTTTTCTAGACTCATATTTCTCATGCACAGTTAATCTTGTTGCTCTATGAATAATTTTATATCTGTATATTTTTTCTCTATATTTCATTTTTTATCAACAATGATTTTGGGTATACTTTCTTTATTTGAGTAGAAGGATTTCTTATGTAATTGCTTAGGGAAATCCCTTTGAAAGGAGTGCAATTATTCACTAGACAATTAATAAGTTCATTTTTTTTTTACAGAAGGCTCGCCTCAATGGTTTTTGGTTTTGGTGATATTTTCTTTTTTCTTTCTTCAAACCAAGAGTTGTCACCTCCATTTGCAACTCCATTGAACACATATTTCTCAAAATTGGATTTAATGTCAACTGTGACTCTCTCAATTTAAGTTTTTAGCATTTAAATTATAATTCAAAAATCATAAGCATTTCATTATTACATCATTAAATTTTAGTTTTTAAATATCACTTATATGCTTTTCTTATTAGTTTATTAATAGTAACAATGAAGCAATTTTACCATAGAGTATATATTTATTTTTCAAAGTTAAATTCAACTACAAGTGTAACTCGCTATCAATTTGAGGTTTTAGCATTTAAATTATAATTCAAAATTCATAAGAATTTTATTATTAAATTATTAATTAATTTTAGCTTTTAAATATTATTTATATGCTTTTTTTTAATTGTATTATTAATAGTAATAATTCAAAATTCATAAGAATTTTATTATTAACTTATTAATTAATTTTAGCTTTTAAATATCATTTATATATATATTTTTAATTGGATTATTCATAGTAATAATGGAGTAATTTTATTAATAATAATAATAACCGAGTAATGTTAGACATTATTAAGAGATTTTAGCATTTAAATTATAATTCAAAATCCATAAAAAATTTATTATTAAATCATTAAATTTTAACTTTTAAATATCACTTATATATATTTTTTATGAGCAATGCTAGACATTATTAAGAGGTTTTAGCATTTAAATTATAATTCAAATTTCATAAAAATTTTATTATTAAATCATTAAATTTTAGCTTTTAAATATTATATATATATATATATATATATATATATATATCACTTCACAAAAAGAGGGGTCGGGGATGGAGCTCTGCAACCTAGGGTTTTGAGCCGTTCCTAGTTGATCTCGGCGGCCAGGGCTCTTTCCTTGGTCTCTAGATCCTTCTGCCCTGTGCTCACAGTAATGGTCGACGGCGAGGTGCTGTGTGGAGCGGTCCAGGTGATGGCTTCCAACGATGGCTCCAACGGCTTCCAAAGGCGGCAGTCGGTCCAACGACGGCTTTCCTACAGCAACATTCAGCGGCTTCGACGGAGCGGGGCTCTGCTCTGTTCCGGTGGCTCCATCCTTTGAAGGCCGACGGGACCTGATTGCAGCTTCTGCGGAGCCGTTTGGGAGGCTTCTTTTCTGTGCTGTACGAGGTTTTTAAGGGTTTGATTCAAACCCATGACCTCACGGCTTGAGATGAAACCCTCAGTCCTCTCTTCTGAAGCCGGCCGGAGCTGGAGAATCTGAAGATGGGGCTGATCTGACGCCCGGATCGCTTTTAGGTCGCGTTTCTTGGAGGCCGGTGGGCGGAGACGAGCTGTGGGATTCAGCTTCCGGAGCATTCAAAGCCGTCAACCATCGATCAGTGCAAGGGTCGTTTTCCACCACGAGCTGGTCGTCCAGGCCCTGGAACGACCACTGACAGCGGGCACTGCTACCAGGCCGAGGTGCTTCTTATTGCTATCAAGGGTTTGAGCGATCTTGGCGGCCATGGATTCTTCCATGGAGGCCTCTTCTCTTTCCTGCGTTTTGATGGCATTGATGGAGCGTGATGGATATTTCTGAGTATGGAGAGAGGGCGGCGCCTTTGCGCGGCGACCCATTGGGTCTGAGCACGATCCAGTGGCGGCGGCGGCGGTTACAGGCCAGATTTGAAACCGGTGGCCCCAATTTCACCACTGTTCATGATATATCTGTTCTACTTCTTGTGGCAACATTCTCTGGGTTTCTCTTTTTTTTGGTTCAGCTCATTATAAGCTGTTGTATCTGCTTATATGGGACATAAATATGTGAAAATGTAGGGATCCTTGTTGATTCTACTACATGTGCAGAATGTAATTTTAATCATCTTTTTGAAATAAAATTATGGACTTTTTCCAAGGAAATAAATATATATATATATATATATATATATATATTATTAATAGTAATAATGAAGCAATTTTATTAATAATAATAAGGGAGAGACATTATTAATTAATAATAATAAAAGAGAAATGTTGCTTATTATAAATTTTCTTATTATATTATTAATAATAATGATGGAGCACTTAGAAGAAGGTTGAAGGTTGGACGGATCCATAAAGTGAAGTAGAGTAAAAAATGTCAATCAAGTTTGAACAAACCCACATTCAAGGTATTGGATGAATATCGACCTCCCTTAAATGAGATGCAAACATCATATTTAAAATAGGTCTCCTAAGCTTGCATGTAAAACTTTTAGGTGAAGCTTGACTTTCATTTTGAAAAATATAATGTTTTATTAAAAAATGTTAAGATATATATATTTTTAATTTTAGTTCACTCATTTTAAATATATATCACTTTTAAAATGGGGTAAAACCTCAAATTTTCATAAAATTATTTCCTAAAAAAAATTTATTTAATCAATACAAAATCCTAATTAATTAAATATTTGTCTAATCTCAAAGTTGAATCCAATAAGTCTAATCATATTACATATATATAAATGTCTTAAAATGGAACTCAATGTTACAACTACAATCATACTATCATACTATATTAATAAAAAACTACAATCATACTATCATTAAGTATATTAATAAATGTAATTACTAATGTATATAAATGCCTTAAAATGGAGCTCAATGTTACAACTACTATCATACTATCATTAAGTATATTAAAAAATGTAATCACTAGACAATATTATAACATATTATAATATTGTCATTTATTGCTGATTAAGAAAATAAATGCATATTCATAAAAAAATATTGTATTAATATTTAAAAATAAAAATATGGTATTAATTAACATTACTTCAAAAATAAATATTACAAAATGTTATAATATTGTTTTTTAATGTTGATTAAGAAAATGAATATATACATTCATAGCAATTTAGATTGAGTGGTTGGGAAGAATGTTGTTATATTCTTCACCTAATTTTAAATCTCACAATGTGACATGTTATATATCATTATAAAAATTCAACATTCTACCCTCTATTCTTAATTGGTTTCTACTCATTCATTTTTTATTAAATTCTCCTTGATTAGTCTATATAGGCCTATAATCTTTAGATTTGTTTTATTATTATTTATCTATTTGTATTCCATTTATTGTAAAAAAGGGTTTTTGTCATTTTCACTATTATAAAGAAAAATAATTGTTATATAATTTAAATAATTATTTTATTCTGAACTTTTTGGACCAATTGTTGAATTTTTTTTATAATTTAGTTTGATTTTTAATTCTAAATGTTTTAAATTTTTTTAGAATATAATTTTAAAAATAATAATTTATAAAGAAAAATAATAGTTATATAATTTAAATAAATTTTTTATTCTGAACTTAAATTTTCTTACATTAGGAGAATCAAGGTATTTTAAGGAGCAAGTGTCACAAAGCTAAATTTGAACGAGGTGGGGAGGATAACAACATTCCTCCCAACCACCCGATCTACACTTAATTGGCTTTTTAATCCAAAATAAAGAATTTCTTTGTTTTATAATGTGAATGTTTTTTTTTCTGTTATTGCAGGAAACAAGGCTTACATGCATGTCTCTATTATTGCACATGGCATTTTATTGCCAATTGTTTTGTAAATTTTAATAAAAAAGTTTAACTATTAAAAAATCACATCATTTTCAAACAAATTAAGAACTACTTTGTTTTAGAACATGAATGTTTATGTTAGCATAGAACCTTTTTATGGTAATTTATATTTTTTATCTCTTTCTCTTTCAAAAAAATTTATTTAAAAGTCACATTGTTTTGTCCCAACCATAACATACTTAGAATGTTTGATTTAAAATATAGAAATTGATTATGGTTTTTTCACCATAATAATTATTAAATAATATAAAAGAAAAATAACATATTTACTCCATAATATACTTAATTAGTATGTTTGATTTAAAACATATAAAATAATTATGGTTTTTTCATCAAAATAATCATTAAATAATATAAAAAAAAAGATAAATATATCTAATTAACAAAAAAACATAATTTATTTTCAAAAAATTCTTAGAAATAATTTTATTCAATAAAACATTATAACTATAAAGATAAAGAAGAAAAACTAGAAATTGTGTCCATATGCATGTAGATCTTGATTGTGAATAGAAAAGAAACCATTGAACTAGAAGTCCCCAATAGATGTAGTAGTTGTAGGAGGAGAATGAACTACCTCTTGAGAGGTGTAGATATGACAAAATTTGATCTACCCAAGCTTTCAAGGCTCCCATTTGAGTGTCTAGTGCAACATATTTTTGGCAAGAGACAAGCATGAAGACAAATAATTATTTCTCAATTTCCCTAATCTCCAATAATTGAGATGCAATCTCCATAGCAGAATCAACTCTAACTGTGATTTTAGCCAAATAATACTTCAACAATCACATTTTCTATTGCAAACCCTTTAATTCGAGGAGAATATATGGGAGAATATTATTACTTCAACAATCACATTTTCTATTGCAAACCCTTTAATTCGAGGAGAATATATGGGAGGATGTTCAAACCACATAAGGTTTTAGCTTTTGGATTTGGGATGATTCTATATAAAGTTTTGCATCTATGTTCATTTAATTCTCTTTTGGAAATTTCTCCATTATAATTTTGATAGTATTGAAAACTAAACTTGAAAACTTATATAAACATATTGTTTTGCATCAATTGAAACCCTAGGCCTATATCTTCTACTTTATGACATTGTTTGTAATTAAGACTCTACAAGCTTAGAAGGTTGGAGCCAATACATTTGTAAAATGCGAAGAAAATTGTCATTTTACTCTCTCCTAGGATTTTTTAACATAGAAATGGAGCCCTCTTTCTATTTAGACAAGTAACAACCCCAGATATTTCATATGAATGTGTGAATGGAACTAATAAAATGCAGCAGAATCAAATAAGCATCCATTAATGAATTCCATTCATGCATAAACATGGATAACACCCATTTTCATAAGTAGAAATATAAGTCAATTGTATACTTTGATATAGAGATAAATAAAATGCATAGCAATTTTCAACACAATCATATGCATCCTATCGCATACCATTGTAACCTAAGTCTTCTTTTTATAGCTATAGTGATAACTTAAGTCGCAATGATTTGATGTCTCATATGTGAACTTTTAAATTGATAATTGTTACATGTTTATTTGTCAATTCATTCATTTGATTTATTCTTTTTGTATTAGAACAAGAGCTATAGCTTAGTCATTATGATTAAATTATTGAATTTGTGAAACATTTTATTAATTTATTATTATTATTATTATTTAATATTGATTTTTGTTTCTATGTTATAAGGCAGGGACTAAGTTGCACGCAACTCTTGTTCATAACATTGCACAACTATTTGTTGCAATTTTCAAGTATAATATGTTATTATGTAAATATATATTGAGGTCATGGTATACTTTTCTTTTAAGTGATTGCACGAATAGTATGAGACGTTGTAAAGTAACCACTCAAAGTGAGAGATGTGTTTATATGAAATATATTTACTTATAATTTATCTAAAATAATAAATAATTAAAGGAAGTTAAATAAATTATCAAAAATAAAATAAAAAGTAATTAAAAATTTACGTAAGTTTATAAAATAAAATTAAAATTAAAATCAATATAGATCAATTTTAAATCCAATTTCTTGAGGTGTAATTTTTTTCTTGACATGTAAAAGATTTAAGATAATAATAATAAAAAGTTTACACCTCAAGAAATCATATCCCTCTCTAGTTTAAGATGGATCTATCCTGATATAATAGAAAACCATTCCCTCTTCATTTATAAAACACTTCAACTCATTAATGATAAGTTGGATGTGTTTATTCTCATAAAGGAATAGGAAGCAACATGTTGACTCTAGCCTCATGACTTTGTTGGCATACATGTTAAGGAGATCTTGTAAATTGTTCAATTCCATGTTATCTTAGTGGTGATTTTAAATATTTTGTATTGCAATAAATAGTGGAAATATATGGTTTTATGACATCTATAGGTGTTTATATTTTGGAATTTGGAGTGGGCTAGGACCTATGCTTTTCCTAGATTGAAGGATATGGAGATAAGTGTACTTTCCAAATTGAAAACCTCTTTAACTAGAAAAAGGTGGGTGGTAAAATGTTAGAAAATGAGTAATTACAACGATGCATGATGACACTTAACCTGTGAGCTATCCAGCTAACCATGTGATCTGACCACCATTTGTGGAAAATAGGATGTGATTGGGTTTGTAGTCATGGGAGAACCAATAAAACCAATAAAGAGGCTCAAGATGAAGCTGTAGTTATACTTGAATATTCGAGTTCTAAATATTACCTTGGAGTTTGCAACCCTCTGAGTATAGTTTGTAAGAAATCATTCTCTTACCCTAAGAGCATAAGTGAGGAGAAATTCAAGAGCCATCTTCTCTAGCCCTCCTCATGTCACCAAATTCAATGTAACTGTAATACACCAGGATTTAATAAATTATTATTAAATACTTTTGAATATTTTTATTTTAAATATTTTTGACAAGTAAAAAATAAAACAATCTAAATGGATTATTCTTTTATTAATAAAAATATTGAAGGGGGACAGAAATGAAATAGTTGTTGAATGAGTGATTGCAGACCCACAAGAGGAAAAGACAAGTGGTTGAAGCTACTGAGTGAGAACTCAAGGTACATGAGGCATCTTCCCCAAAATCAGGTCACAACCCTTAGTTGAGTGCTGAAAAGCAGGAGGCTCATAAATGACCAAGTTCTAGGCAAAATACTATATAATAGTATGTCCATAAGTAGCAAGAGGCTAGCATTGGATGGGGATTGAATCTGCTAATGCAAGAGATGGCGCATTAAGTGGATTTTTTCTCTTGTGGTTCAACGATCAGGCTCCGGGGTTTTGGAGAATGTGAGACTTGGCTACTATAGGAGTTGGTTGGGAGAAACGACTATTCCATTGTTGTTTTCCCGATAGTGGTGCCAGGTTCCTTGTTATGTTTCTTATATGTTCAAACTAATTACAGTCAAACTTTTATTTCTATTACAAATTGCATCTATTCTTTAGCAGAATTTCTATTATGCATCTAGATAAAAAAGGGATTTATTATCTGTGCAATATATCTCTTCTATTATATTTCGAATTCAAATATTTATGTCGCAATTGATATCTATGTTTATAAAATAATCCTATTTAGCATCTATATTAATTTCTAAACAAAATCTCTACTTTTGAATCTGATATAGAGTAAAATTAGTTAAAGAACAGAGTCATGAAATGTTTCCACTTTTATAACATAACCACAGTAAGATCACCCAAAAGTAAGTAAATCAAATGGTATAGCCAAATACATTCACTCTCCATAAAACTATCAACGGTGACTACTGAAATCGCGAGAGCCGAGAGGCATCTATAGTATAAAATTACTTAACACGTTTTTCATTTTATAAACCTATGTCACAGATCAAGAACATAGATCTGGTGCGACCATGAACTAGGTTAAAAGACTACAAATTGCCATAATCTATTTTTATAAATGTTGTAATCAAAATCTATTAGTGCGATATTCAAAATCTACAAATGCCAAAGTGAATACCAAATAGTTATCCTTATCACATAGTGAAATCGCAAATCATTATAGGAATGAAATCATCCAAACCTTATTATTTAATAAACCTAATGAATGTCAAGGTGTCTATGAAAAATATGGATCATCTTCCACGTGGTTTATAATATCTATTGTAATCGCATAACCAAACAATGATACTTTAGATTTACAACCTAAACATTTAAACATTCCAAACTACTATTAAAATACATAAACGTTTATATAAGAAGTCAGTAAATATACAACGATTATGAATTGGTGGATCTGTGATCCTTGGGGATGCAAGACCATCAAAGATGGAACCCTTGCTTAAAACCAAAATCTAAATAATAGTTTAATGACCTGGCGGTGTGCCATCCACGATGGCATCCAAATAGCTATCAATCTTTAGAGCAAAATGATAAACGCACGACCAAGTTACCTATGTATAAAATTTACACGCTGGAGCAGAGGTGAAGCCCTCTGTCTTACATTTTATAACCCTAGGGTAAACTAATAAACTTATCTTGCTTGAAGGCAGAAGCCTGCCCTTATTCTCTCTTGATAAGCTCAAAAGGAAACCCTGCCAAGAATCACCTGCAACCACCAACATTTAAATGCAGTCAGAAACCTTGGGATGATTATTAAATTTTAGGATTCAACAGAGTGAAGGTTTATTATTCCTTACCTTGGAGTTCTAATACATCGAGCTGGGATGAGGTGACCCTGTCGCCATCTTCGTTAGCATCCTCAAACTACAACCAAATGACCACTGTCAGACTTAAGTAACTGTAAAAAAAGTTTTTAACAAGTGCATTAAGTGGTTACATTACCTATAGGATTTGCAGGAAAAGCCAAGGGTTGGCTCCTCCTGGACGCCCTTATCACTCCTCTTCCTACAAGAAGAAACACAAACTTAGTGCCTGGGACTAGAAATATAAACCGAATGCAATTTATTGAATTGAAATGATAGAGAAAAACCAATTTTGCTCTTACCTGGTAGATGGAAGCTTGAGGCCGACAAGGTGACCGGACTTGTTTTTAAAATGACCAATTAAGCTTGGGCATGTCGATCTTTGGCACTGAGAAACCTCTTACTACCTTGGAAAACCACCAAAAGAAGTACCATTAACAAACGCAACACATTGCACCCAAGTGCTTTACAAATCGCCATGAAAAGTGAAAAGCTTCTGCTCGCAGACCAGAACAACAATAGTAATGAATATTCAGACATAAAAAATGATACATTAAACCCCACTCCAAAAACCTTGCAATCTCAATGCACAGATGGACAGCTAAGATCTCATTCCAGCGTGGGCCATAAAGGCTTGGCTGCGTTGTCAACTCGCAGCCAAGGTGGCTCATTAAATTCACCATCAACCAGAGTACAACTTTAAACCATCAACGACCAGCAAACACGAATGGCATTGTAATCCAAACTTTATTTTATTGCTTATTAAATCAAAGTTCGAATATGGTAAAACCCCATAGCCCCATTGCATCAACGCATAACTTTTCCATGTTAAACCTTGCACCTTGGAGCCAAAAGGATTTCATCGTGGCCCTTGGAGGAACCTTAACACTTTACATTAATGGGATCAAGACCTATGGTCTCCCCTATGTTGTTTGATACATTAAATTAATAATGCCTATTAGTTAAGGAGAGGCCAAGACTTAGCCACAAAATCTAAGCAAGCCTTAGTAAAATCTTAACTAAATAATTGCAAAACAAACAAAAAACATCACATGCGGTTATGACAACGGCAGACTACAAAACTTGCAAACATATACTATGTAACCTGTCATATAGCAGTATTAAGAACCCTGTAAACAACTATGCACAACAATGTCAACTTTTATTTATGCTATGAAAACCATTACATGTTAGATAAAATAGCGATGTTTCACATAACTATGTTGCAAAACTATTAAATGAAAATGATGTAATAATATTGCTTTTATATAGTGATTGGTATATTAATTTTTTTATTTTTTAATGGAATTTTAGGGTTCATGACACAATGGTATCAGAGCATGGTTACAACACTTGGCCTGAACCTACCCAACATTGCTGCTGTTAAAACAAAAAACTATTTTTTATTTTATTTTTGGTTTGATTCTCTTACTAAACCATGAAGGGAAAGAAAACTTTATTTTTGCAGGATATTATGGCAGAATTTGGAATTCCTGTGGAAGAAGAATCTCCCCCTATGATACCTGTGAACAATGAAGAGGGTTAAATATGGGTAAACCTAAATGAGAGTCAAAACAATAACCCATAAGAGGTACAACAAACTGTTAAGGAACTAAGGTCATAATTAAAAAGAGTTAAGGATGATAACGAACGAATTATGAAAGCATAAGAAGAACTAAATAACATTTTGCTGGCTAAAATACACAATAATGAAAAAGATAAAAACAAAGAATGTAAATATGAAAAGCCAAAATCCACACCTTACAAACGTAAGGTAAGAAAGTTGGAATTTTCCAGTCATAGGGCTGAAACTTCCAGTGAGGAATCACCAAAACACCACACAGGAGAACATCAGGATTCTAGTGAAAGTAGCGACAGTCATAATGATAAAAAGAAGTATAAACCCTATAAAGAGATTTCGGGGAATTTAAGAAAATTAAACCTCCTATGTTTAATGGTGAAATCGAGAAAGGAGAAGAGGCAGAAGCTTGGCTGTCTGGAATGAAGAAATACTTCCAAATCTATAACTATTCTAAAGAACTGAAGGAAAAAATGGCCATTTATAACCTAAGCGGAAAATCAGATATTTGATGGCAAGATATCAAAAAATTAAAAGGTATAAAATAACGACACGTAACCTGGAAGACCTTTAAGAAATTTTTTAAACAAAAGTATCTTTTAGAATAGTACTATGAAAAAAAAGCGAAGGAATTCTACGAGTTAAGGTTAGGTAGTATGACCATGAAAGAAATATGCAGTAAAGTCCTAAGTCTGCTTCGTTATGTACCATACATAATAGATGAAAAACCAAAAATACAACGCTTTCTCAGTTGCTTGCCTACCATGTTTAAGCAGTGGATTGAGTATGATAATCCGAAGACACTGGAAGAAGCAATGAGAAAAGCGAATTAGTGTTATGACTAGAATAAGAATAAAAGAGAAAATGTACCAAATTGGAACACTAAAAGACAGGATCACTTTGATCCAAGAAAGAAGAGTACAGTAATAATAAATTTCACTGAAATTCTGGAAATAATTACAGAGGATATTAGAATAGTAATTATAGAGGGTATCAAGGTAGTAATTATAAAGGTTTCAAACCACAACACCCTACAACAAAAGAAAGAGAACCATGCACTGATTTTAATAAAAATGCTGCATAGAGGAAACCCTTAAAATGTTGGGAATGTGGTGACCCACACTATTTTAAGGATTGTCCTGTAATAAATAAAACCTTTAATAATGTTCATGCCATTCAAGAAGCTATTACAGTTGGATATATGGAGAGAAGTATGCATGGAATCAGTGCTGCATTAGAGAATCGACAAGCATACCATCAAGCTTCAATGGTCGAGATTGAAGGTATGATAAAAAAATCAACCTATTTCCATATTAATTGATCCAAGTAAAAGTCTAAGTTATGTATCACCTAGTATTTTTGAATTATGTAAATTAGTACTTGAAAATTTTGAAAAAACTTGGGTGGTACAATTAACTACAAGTACTAAACGTAAGGTCACTAGTTATGTGGAAAACTGTGAAGTATTGATGAATGAATTAAATAAGCATGTTGATATGAATATTCTACGGTTAGGTTCCTATGATATGCTATAAAAATGGATTGGTTGGAAAAACACAAAGTCATGTTGAATTGTTATGACAACTTTTACATGCATAGATGATACTGGAAACACAATTAAAGTAACAGGAATTCCTAGAAAGACTACAATAAGAGAGATCTCAGCCTTATAAATGAAGAGGTCTACAAGTAAGGGATGTAAAATATTTTTTGTTTATGTAATTGATGTTAAATATCAAGATAACAAACTTAAAGTAGAAGATATACCTATCTTGAAATATTTTAAAGACATCTTTCCGGAAGAAGCCCTTGGACTACCTCCGAAAAGAGACATAGACTTTACAATCGATCTGATACCAAGAGCGGTACCAGCATCAAAATCTCCTTATCGGATGAATATAGTAAAACTTACAGAACTTAAATAACAATTATAAGAACTAATCGATAAGAAGTATATTCGACCTAGTGTTTCCCCTTAGGGAGCACCGGTCTTATTCGTAAAGAAGAAAGGCAGAACCTTGAGATTTTGTATAGACTATCGACAATTAAATAAAATGACTATTAAAAATCGATATCCTTTACCCCGGATAGACAATCTATTCGATCAGTTCTAGGGGGCGACAATATTTTCTAAAATAGATTTAAGGTCCGGCTACCATCAGGTACAAATCAAAGATGAAGACATGTTTAAAATTTCTTTTAGAACTCATTATGGTCATTACAAGTTTGTCGTAATGCCATTTGGATTAACAAACACACCTGCAACTTTATGTCCTTAATGAATAGTATTATAAGTAATTATTTGGATAAATTTGTAGTCTTATTCATCGACGATATACTGATTTACTCGAAGAATAAAGAGGAACACGAATAACACCTAAAAATGGTTCTGCAAGTTTTAAGAGAACAACAACTGTTTGCTAAGTTTAGAAAATGCGATTTCTTTAAAGACATAATTCAATATCTAGGACACGTAGTGTCTAAGGATATAATATCTATCGACCCCGACAAAGATTAAGGCTATCACTGAATGGCCAGTTCCTAAAAATGTAACGGACATAAGATCGTTCATGGGGATTACAGGTTACTATCGAAATTTTATAGAAGGATTTTCTAAGATAGCCTACCTCATAACTTCACTATAGAAGAAAGGTAAAATGTTTGATTGGAATGAAAAGTGTATGGAAAGTTTTAATAAATTGAAACATATGTTAACCACCACCCCTATATTAAAAGTTGGTGATCCTTTTAAGGATTTCGTCCTATGCACTAATGTGTGTAATGAAGTGCTAACGCGTGTAATGAAGGATTAGGCGGGGTACTGATTCAAGAAAATCATGTCGTGGCCTACAAATCTAGAAAATTAAAAGAACATGAAAATAATTACATTACACATGATTTAGAACTTGCTGAAATTATACATGCATTAAAGATTTGGCGACACTACCTCATTGAAATAAACTTTTTGCTAATGTCAGATAATATAAGTCTAAAATATGTATTTGACCAACATAATTTATATTCTAGACAATCTAGGTGGCTGTCATTCTTAAGCGAATATGAATTCGAAATAAAACATATAAAAGGGAAAGAAAAGAAGGTTGCAGACACTTTAAGTCGTCACGCAAATTTATTATTTGCAAGTAGTAATTACGAATCAGATTTTAAATGAAGAAAATTTCGATAAAGAATACCAAAATTTAAAAGAAAAGACTGTTGAAAATGAAAAGAACCAGATAAAAACAGATTTTAGTCTAATTGGAAGAGGATTACTGCTGCATAAAAACAGATTCTACATACGAAATACAACGTAAATCAAATTAATGGTTATGAATGAGTTACACAAACGACCGTATTTAGGACATCCTAGATACCAGAAGATGATCACCATGATCAGAAAAGTCTTCTTTTGTCCTAACACAAAGAAAGAGGTAGCAGAATACTTAGCTCGTTGCATAAAGTGCCAACAAGTCAAGGTGGGACACCAAAATCCAGCTAGGTTATTGCAACCACTACCCATTCCGGAATGGAATTGGGAAATAATCAACATGGATTTTATAACAGGCCTACCCAAAAAATTTAGCAACACGACTCAATAATGGTCATAGTCGATAAATTAAGCAAAGCAACTCACTGTATCCCAGTAAAATCTACTTATAAGGTTGTTAACATCGCAAATATATTTATGAAATAGATTTCCAGGTTACATGGCATACCAAAGGTAATAATATCAGACAGAGATGTAAAATTTATAGGAAATTTCCGGAAAGCCTTGCTTAAAGGGTTAGGCACTCAATCGAACTTCAGTACTACGTATCATCCACAAACGGATGGGCAGACTGAAAGGGTAAACCAAGTCCTATAATACATGCTAAGAATGTATGTAATGGACAAACCAAGTAAGTAGGAAGACTACTTACACTAAGTAGAATTTGCTTACAACAATCATTTTCAAGTATCGACTGGTATGAGTCCTTTTGAAATTCTGTATGAACGTAAATGTAATACTCCCATTTCATGGCGCAGTCCAATGGACCGATTAATGTTAGGACATGCATTGTTAAAAGATATGGAACTAACCATGAAGCAGGTACAACAAAATTTGAAGGCTACACAAGACAGGCATAAAAGTTATGCTGACTTAAAAAGAACTCATCAATAGTTCCAGGAAGGCGAGCATGTGTATATCAAGGTAAGATCCAAGAAAAGCTCCCTGAGGCTGGGTAGGTATTCAAAATTAGCACCCAAGTATTGTGGGCCATTTGAAATATTGGTTAAAGTAGGGCTGGTATCATACCAGTTATCCCTATCGCCTACTATTATAGTACATGATGTTTTTCACGTTTCCATTTTGAAGAAGTATGTTCATGACACTACTCATGCGATTGATTAGGATGTTATACAGGTGGAACCCGAGGGAGAGTTTCAGGTGGGACCAGAGCGTATCCTCGACATAAGAGAACTTTTACTCCGGAACTATACCATCGGACAAGTCAAGGTGCAATGGAAGCACCTTAGTCCAAAGGAGTCCACTTGGGAATTGGAAAGTGATATGCAGGAGGCATATCCAATCCTATTCCAGGATGAAGAAATGGAAGAATAATGAAAAATAATAATAATAATAATAACATCGAGGATGGTGTTATCCTTTAAGAGGAGGTGTATGTAATACACTAGGATTTAATAAATTATTATTAAAAACTTTAAAATATTATATTTTATTTTATTTTAAATAATTTTGACAAGTTAAAAATAAAACAATGTAAATGGATTTTTTTTTATTAATAAAAATATTGAAGGGGGACAAAAATGAAATAGTTGTTGAATGAGTGATTTTTGACCCACAAGAGGAAAAGAAAAGTGGTTGAAGTGCCTGAGTGAGAACTCAAGGTGCAGGAGGCATCTTCCCCAGAATTATCTCACAACTCCTAGTTGAGTGTTAAAGAGTAGGAGGCTCATAAAAGACGAAGTCCTGGGCAAAATACTATATAACTGTATGTCCATAAGTAGCAGGAGGCTAGCATTGGATGGGGATTGAATCTGATAATGCAAGAGATGACGCATAAGTGGATTTTTTCTCTTGTGGTTCAATGATTAGGCTCGGGGGTTCTGGAGCAAGTGAGACTTGGATGCTCTAGGAGTTTGTTGGGAGGAACAGTTACTCCATTTCTGTTTTCCCAATAGTGGTGCAAGGTTCCTTGTTCTATTTCTTATATGTTCAAACTAATTATAGTAAAATTTTTATTTCTATTACAAATCGCATCTATTCTTTAGCAGAGTTTCTATTATGCATCTAGATAAAAAAAAGTGATTTATTATCTGTGCAATATATCTCTTCTGTTATATTTTGAATTCAAATATTTCTATCGCAATTGATATCTATATTTATAAAATAATCATATTTAGCATCTATATTAATTTCTAAACAAAATCTTTGCTTTTGAATCTGATATAGAGTAAAATTAGTTAAAGAACAGAGTCATGAAATGTTTCCACTTTTATAACATAACCAGAGCAAGATCACCCAAAACTAAGTAAAGCAAATGGTATAGCCGAATACATTCACTCTGCATAAAACTATCAACGGTGACTATTGGAATCATGAGAGCCGAGAGTCCTCTACAGTATAAAATTACTTAACATGTTTTTCATTTTATAAACCCATGTCACAGATCGAGAACATAGATCTAGTGCGATCACGAACTAGGTTAAAATACTATTAATTGCCTTAATCTATTTTTATAAATGTTGTAATCAAAATCTATCAGTTCGATATTTGAAATCTACGAACGCCAAAGTGAATACCAAATAGTTATCCTTATCACATAGTGAAATCGCAAATCATTACAGGGATGAAATCATGAAAACTTTATTATTTAATAAACCCAATGAATGTCAAGGTTTCTACGAAAAATATGGATCATCTTCCACATGGTTTATAATATCTATTGTAATCGCATAACCAAACAATGATAGTTTAGATTTACAACTTGAACATTTAAACATTCCAAACTACTATTAAAATACATAAACCTTTATATAAGAAGTTGGTAAAGACCCTAACGGTCACGGTATTATTAAATATACAGTGATTATGAATCGGTGGATCTGTGATCCTTGGAGATGTATTACCATCAAATATGGCACCCCTTATTAAAACTGAAAGCTAAATAATAGTTTAATCACCAGGTGGTGTGCCATCCACAATGGCATCTAGATAGCTATCAATCTTTAGAACAAAATGATAAATGCACGACCAGGTTAGGTTACCTATGTATACAAGTTACACGCTGGAGCAGAGGCGAAGCCCTCTGTCTTACATTTTATAACCCTAGGGTAAACTAATCAACTTATCTTGCTTGAAGGCGGAAGCCTTCCCTTCTTCTCTCTTCAAGCCTTCCCTTCTTCTCTCTTCACAAGATCAAAAGGAAACCCCGCCAAGAATCACCTGCAGCCACCAACATTTAAATTCACAAATTGGTATATTAATTAATTTATTTATTTATGGAATTTCGAGGTTCATGACATAACAATTCACAAATTGTTGACCCAACAATTTAACCACATATTTTCTCGTTGGTCATCATTTGGGAAAAACATGTGTCGTGGGAAGGAGTGCAGACAAAAACTGCAATCGTTCTATTCCATTCGCGGCCCAGTGATCATGGCACTATTGTGGAAAAAAAGGGTGCCCAAGAAATTGATTGGAAAAGCTAGCTAGAGTGGGAAATCGTTTTATTAGTCCCCTACCTAGTAGAGTGAGCCACTCGCTTAATCACAATTCACCGGCAACTAGAAATGTGCCTCTAGCTTTGGTTCTAATAGCTAACTATAGTAAGCAATCATTCTAATAACTTTTAATTGTAAAAACAAGACTATGGGTTTGGATAAAGACATATTCTCTACATCAAAATTAAAGACAAGATCTTATTACGATGGAGCTACTCTTATTATTATTGGGAAGGCTTTGATTTTAATAAGTAATTTTAACTCAAATAACAATTAAGCTTACTATCACTGAAGACGTGAACCTTGCTTTACATATAAAGTATCACTCTTCATATATAATAGATAAAGAGTTACCACTTACATACATTGCCCCACAAGGTTAAAATGAAAAAGGTTAAATAAGATCTTCATCACTTAATGAGATTTTGTTGATATTTATATAAATCTCATTTACATTTAATTATTATATAATTCGTAATTAGTAATGATATTGTTAACAATAAATTTAAATAATATTAAGATTATATATATATCTTAAGAAAATTATAAATTTAAATGTAGAAAAAATAAAATACATTAATTCTAAAGAATCATAAAAATCTAATAAATAAAATAAATAATATACACTTTCTTATATTATAATAAATGTTATGTAAACTAAAATATACATAATATTATAATCACGGTTAATTAAATTAAACCGTTATTTAAATTAAAATATACATAATATTATAATCACAGTTATTTAAATTATATTTTAAATGAAAAATGAAAATTTTGTAAATTTATTAATAATTTTAAATTGGAAAATATATATTTTAATCTATACACCATTTATTAGTCCTTGCCAATCGAGGGTACTCATTGTATTCGATCGCCATTGAATAATCATTTGTTTTGTGTTGACTCAAATGCAATATATGCTTTTAACCAAAGTTCCAAACTAAGTTTCAATTAATTATTATAAAAATTGATTTTTTTTCGAAGTTAATTGGATTATAGTTTGAACTATTATTGCCATAGGAATTGTATAAGTCTATCTTGCAGACTACGGTTTGAGTTATTCTTGGTGATTTATTTTGTTGTTTAATGCTAAGTTCAAGCATTAAGTTCTTAAAGCTATTAAATGTTGTAATGATGGCCAGGGCATTGACTGCAACGCCACAACCACCTTCATGCTTGAACTTACCACCATCTTGCGCTCAGCACTGAATGGTACCACTACCATTGCATCACCTCATCCATACCACTACCTGCATCATCCATAATCCATATGCCTGCATCCATAATCCATATGCCTGCATCCATATTTGTGATAATCGTTGTTCACAGACAACTCATCAACTAGCTTGATGTTCATATTTCATTTGCTTCGACTAGCTTGATGTTCATATTTCATTTGCTTCATGCAGGGCATCTTCAAATGGCCAAAGAATGATGAACAGGGTGTCTTCAAGTGGCCAAAGAATCATGAGCATAATCTATTGCAAGCTGCAACATCTGCAGGTATTTAGCACCATTGTTATACATATTTATCATATAAAATATACATACTTAGGCCTGCTAATGTACAACATATTTTTATCAAATGAAATATACTATAAAATATTTCTACTTCTCAACAAAAAAAAAGGTTGAATCCTGGTACTCACTACTACCACTGCCTGTATGAAACCTTTCCACTTCTATGCAAAACATAGTCGAAGCTTGGTACTCATTTCCTGTTGAAAATATTGAGTGCTATCCTTAGTGCCTTCAAATATCGAAGTCCAGTTTGACATCACGACCGGGATCCCAAGTATCAATGATTGCTAGGGATACATATCCACTTTGGTGGAATGGTCGAGTTCAAAGCTCGTAGCCTGCAAAAATTATTATAACAGTGTGCAGATCTGAAAAACAAGCATGAAAATTTAGATGAAATCAATACAATGTTGAACCTGTTATATGCCTACTTGTTGAACCTGTTATATGTCCACTCTCATAGATGTTGAATGCAACGCTATGCATGAGCTTGTTCCACCCTTAAGCAAATAAATTCTCATATCTCGTAGATGTTGCTTCGATTCTTCTGGTCGAAGCAGTAGTTGCTTCCTCCCATTAGCTCACCACTCAAGGTGAAGCCATATGCTGAAAACAAATTCTCTTTATTTTTTGGAGTGATTACTCAAACACACAGCCATAAGGATGTTGACATGTATATGCTAGAGATTAAAAATAAAACTTACCACACATAAAATTTGTACCTTGATACCATTTCTCTTCTTGTAATGCTTTTCACAACATCCCTCGTATTTCAGTCTATCCATGACCTCCATCAAGGCCTTAGTTTCTTCTCTACCATCTTTAATTTGTCTCTGTATGTTGTTTTAATAGTTATATTTCGCTAGAATAGCTTCAATGATGCAAGGGCTATAAGGAACCTTATCCTTTCTAGGGCTACTTTGTTGCTCAAGGACTTGTGTTTTTGTATAAATCCCGATTCGATAAACACAAGCAAACGAACATAATGAACAAAATGAATAGCATAAACTCATTGGTGTTGAATGATTAGTAGGCATGCATAAAATCCCCTTCCTTTGTTTGCATATCATTATTTGCCTGCATAATTATTTTACCCTCCCTACATAACAATTGTGCACCTTCACAACGGGTGAAATGATAAAGTAATCAAATGTTTAGTTCTTCATCTCCATGGAAAGATAAATATGGCAAGAGAGAGATACGTACAAGTAGCATTCATTCGCTCAAGCAGCAGTTATTTAGTTAGTTTCTCCCCATCCATTTCTCTAAGGGGTGGGGGAACGTCGATAAATGACCCATGACCCTTATCTGAATTCAGTTATGCTATATCCCACATTTTTGGGGTAGGAGGGCACCCAACATAGATGATTGACACATAGAACACCCTACATAGACGATCATAGAAAGACATGACTAGATGATGAATGGAACATGAACATAATACAATTAAAATGGAAATCAAATGTTTAATCCTATAGACTTACCATGAGCATTTTAGAGGCATTGTTTAGACCAAAATAAATTTGTGCATGGTGCATCACCATGTGAAAATGCTCACAGTAGATCCAAGAGATGATGTAAACCTCACAATGAAAGAATTTAGGAATAATAGAAGAATAATAGAGTAGTAGAACATAGATCCAAAGGAGCTCAGATAGAGGCAGAATAGTAAAACAATAATTATACAATTCTCAATATTCGAATACACGAGGTGTGATTTGAATTATCCTGTATGGATAGATACAAAATTAGTTGAGTGTCATCAAAGCACAACTAGAAGTCTATCTCATCATCAGTGAAGTCATCAATGCACAAGTAACTGTCAACCATCAATCAAACTGAGTCTGACTGAGTGTGGTAGGTGTAACTGGCACATGGAGGCACTAACTGAATGAAGGAGGCTTAGTGGAGGACACATGAGGAGCTATCTGGAGTCAGAATGGGCAGTCTAGTCTCATCGAAGGTCCATCAGAGTGATACAGTCAGTTGAGAGTCAGTCTAGCCTTAAATCAAGGAAAGAACTGATGATAACTCAACAAATTAAAGTACAACTGGAGTGGTAGGTGAGAAAAGGCTCCCTTCTCAAGTAGTGAGTGAGAAGTGGGTGCCTCCTTATCTAGGAGGGCTAAAAATGATCTGAGAGAAGCTCCCGGGTCTAGCTAACTGAGGGCTAGGTGCTGGAACTAATGACTGGGATGCATGCAATTGCATGCATGCAGGCAAAATGCATGTTGCATGCAAGACTGATAATGAAAATAACTGAAATGCTGGTAGGACTAGGATGGAGTATAGGAATATCTTAACACCCCCCCTTAATCCATCCTGGGCCCTGGTAACTAGGACCAAAGGTCACCCAATACAATCAAATAAATGATAAAATAAGAACTGTCCATAAACCGAGGAAATGGGGAAAACCTCATGGGAAAAATACCCCCCCTCAAAAGAATAGTAAATAACTCAAAGAACCATCATACGAAGCAGAAAAGAAAGAAGCTTTCATCAGTGAAAACTTTTGCAAAAAACATGGCAAGCTGATCCTCTGTAGGATGCCAAAGCAAGTACTAGATCTGGACCTGGTCTTCTGATGTGCCTCCCACTATGTAGAGGATGTATTGGACGAAGCAAGTCTTTCAGGAATTCTTTCTGCAACTGGAGCGAATGGATCATGATGAGTCTTCCCAAGGGATGGAAGAGAGAACCCCATCATCACGCTGCATCTCTCATGGAGATGTACATGGCATAATGCAAGGTTGGCATGATGCTGAAATTTGGTAGTTCTGTGAACAGATGAATCCTCAACTGTCTTCTCAGTAGCTGCAAGGACTGTGTGATCCCATGTTGGCCTTGTCTCTGGATTGAGAACATGTGTTGTAATATCCCAAATTTTGGACTAACTATGTTGTTGTTATATTGGACCATGACCCGAGAACATATGTTTTATTTTGAATAGTGGGCATGAACCCTAGCACCTTTTATTTATTCTTTTATATATGGACATATCGGGCATGGACCCTAACTGACTTCTTTATTTGAGTAAATAATGGGCGAGAAGGCCCCAATGTTTTAAATGATGTTCTTCAGCTTTGATATGGGTACAAACCCTAATCTATTGAGATGACGTTTTGCTACTTACTGTGCAGAGCTATGACTTTTCATGATTTGACTTATGAGGGTGTTGAGCATGGACTCAGAAACACACCTATAACCTATGTACTGGGCATAAGCCCCCATGTACCTAGAAGAATGTTTATGTACTGGGAGTAAGCCCTAAGGTACATTGAGTGTTGGGCCAAATCCCTGGAGCACTCCAAGCTTGATAAACGAATACCAGATCTGAGGCAACTTAAATATTCTAGATGTGCCTCACAACCACATTCTAACAGTTGGGCAGAGGCTCTGGAATTGCACTAGCATAACGCCCATGTGAGAGTGTTGAGTTAAAAGGCTCTGAAGAGCACTCGGGGTTACTGGATCTCAAAGTGTTGAGTCAGAAGGACTCTGAATAACACTTTTACTTTCATCATATTTATTTTATTTGATTAAATGATTCATCTTTTATCTATCATCAAGTACTACGGGAACTACCATGTTATACGAGGGAATTCAACATGCAAAGAGAGAGACTAGAGGTTCCTATTAGGGAAATTTTTAGGGCCGAAATTTAGCCAATTGGCTATTTTTTGGACTTTTTTTCAAAAAATAAATTCACTATTTGGTCATTTTTAGCCTTTGTTATCGCCTATATTTACATAAAATATGTTTTTTTAGCATAATATTCGTCAAAATTTACTAGTTTCAGTAGTAAATCGTATGTTTCATATTTAATATTCGCCTACCAATCTATATATATGTTTTTCTCAATCCAAAATAATCGCCTAGAATACTATACTTAGGTATACTTTTATAATCCTTAAAAAATACCCTGGTTCCTATCCAAGCTTACCAAGATCGTCCAAAGAATCGGACCTTGTCCTTAAAAGTTGAAAGAATTATCATGTGAAGATACATAATTGAATAAATGATAATTACCAGTAGTCTTCTAGGAAGAGCATGAATAAAGGCCTCAAGGCTAATATTATTATTAAGATCTTTAATAATAATGTTGTCATTATTTTTTTATGAAATATATTTTTTATGCATTATTTAATATTATTAATGATGTACTAATAGTTAAGTGAAATATAATTATTGTTAATTATTGTTATTATAATTATTATGGAGAAGCTTAAATCAAAACCGCTTATAGTTAAACAATTGGAAAAAAATGTCCTAGTTTAAAGGGCTAGATATTTATAATATCTTTTAAAATATTAATTAATTAATTTAAAGAAACTAATTATTACAACAGTCCTAATTTCAAGACTCCCCTACATAAAGAGGGAAGATCCCAAGTTTGGGGATCATCTTATTATCATTTTTCATTATGGTAATGAGAGAAAAGTTTTTCTGCTCCAAGAAACTAAAGCAGTCTTGTCTAAAAAGTCTAGATCTGAACCAGCAGTGGCCCTAGGACCTCTATCTCTTTGGCATGTTGAAATCTAGCTCGGGGGGGATCCATACAGAACCAGGAACGGTTGTAGGATCATGGTTGGGAGGAACATGGTAGTCCCAAAGTTATCCAGCTAAGAAAATCAGCTTGACAGATTAGCTAAATACAATAGGTTCTACATTAATTACTGCTTGAGTGTGCAGCCTTCTACAGGGAAGGATCGAGGGCCAAAATAGTCAGGCTTCTACAGAAAGGAACCAAGTGCCAAAGTAGCTAGGTATGTAGTAATTAATTATTTCCATATCTCTTTCAGTCATAATGGACATAGGAATTTATACTAGAACTGATACTTCAGCAATTCTCTCCTTGCGAATATTATCAACTTACTAGTTTGGCCTAGAACCCAGTGAAGGGTCTAGTAGGTCTAACCAAGCTAGCCTGTGCTAGACAACACCCTACTTATCTTATAAATTAGGATCATTATGTTTTCTTTTAAAAAGTAAACAAAATCTCTGTTTAAATCGTTTCATCAATTTGTAAACGCAGGGATTATTTATGTTCTCTTTTAATTCTTTTATTATCCACTCTGTGTTTAGAAATCACCAAATAGAATGACAATAGTACCAATTCAGATATTGATACTCTCAACCATACCACACATCCAAATCGTAGATCTAATCAATAACAATAAACTAATATTGTTGTTCTTTTAAACCAGGGTACCATTCCACATTATCAAACATCTCCATGACTCTAATCTTTTAGACAATCATTATATCGATTTAAACAAACAGATACTCTCCTCATGGATCGAGTCCCACTACAAATAAGTACATGCCATATCATTTAGACAACATTTCTTTCAGCCATTAAAATAAAAGACAAGAAATCAAATCACAGTAACATTTCCAGGAAGGCCCTAAGATTCTCCAAGTTAGTCAAACAACGTAGTGACTTATACAGAAGTATTTACACAACCAGCTATTCATTTTCGCTACCTTTGAAGCAAACGCGTACAACCCTACTTAAACATGAAAACACAAGACAAGGGATCGAATCCCTCCAGTTAACGTAACTACTAGAATACGCAGTAAAAAGAGCCACGGTGAAATCCCCGAGCTTAGGATCGGTCAAAGGATTTGCTTCTCTACCATTCATCTTGCTCTGGTAGCTTCCCCAGTAAAGTAGCTAAGCTTTTCAAATCCTTTCCAAAAGACAAAGGCACGATAAACTTATGGGAGATCTAAAACCCTAAACCATTATTCCACATAGAGAAAATGCAGAGATTAATTATCCTATTTACAGATTCAAAGTCTAAAAGCAACGCAGAGGTCAACATTATTTTCCCATCCCTCAGACAAGGTTAATCTCAACTTATGAAAACACAGGTCTATTGATGCCTTGAAAATCTCAACATCAAGCAGCAAGGGATTATCCTCAGTAAGCAAGCCCAATTAGATTGCTCACCGTTTGGTGTGGGGAATCTGTCCGGTTAACGGTTTCGGCTACCATAAGATTTAAAGATTCTTTAATATTTCAACCAGTTGCGGCCCGATCCACCGTTTTGTGATTTTAATTTTAAAGATGAAATGCAAGTGCCCTAAGATAAATGCAGGTATTTAACCTAAATTAATCTAAAACTGTATAAGCAAATCTAATCTATCCTTGCGAGGAGCAAACTGTAAATATGAGCAATGTGCTGAAAGAAACATTTAAAGATCATATGGATAGCCATTTAAATCATAAAGATACACTTGCATTGGAAGGTAAAAGATATTAAAGATAGCTTTAATTCACTAAATACATTCCATTACTCATTTGAGAGAGACATCATTGTACAGAAAAGAGAGAAATAATCCATCACACATAAATAATTCATAATAGTGAAGAAAGATCTCACAATAGTATATGAATGCTACAGGAATAGTCCAACAAACATTCAGCAGACCATTTCTAGGCAAAAACTTCCTCTCAATATTGTAAACTAACTTAATCTAAATGCAAAAAAAAAAAAAAGAAGTGAAGAGATCTTAACTAAAACTGAAATAAACAAATCTATTATATCCTCGCAAGGAGCAAAATAAGAATATGAGCAGCTTGTTGTAGATGCATATAGAGGTTACACGGATAGTTGTTTGAAACAATTAAAATGCAAGTTACAGCAGAAATGAAGATACATTCAAGATAGCTCAAATGAATTAAAACGATTTCACTACTCATTTAGGAGAAACATCCTTGTACAAAAATAGGGCGAAATCACCCCTTACACAGAAATAATTTGTACAACAAAGAAAGATCTCATAGATGTATATGAATGACGCAAGAGTAGTCTAGCAAGCATCCAATACACATTTTCAGACAAAATGTCCTCCCCCAGGCTTTAATTAGGGAAAATTCCAGTTCTTGGAGCAAGTGCAAAGTAGTTCGTACAAGCTTCCAAAATTCCTTTCCCCTGCCAAAAGCCCCTATTCCCTCTTCCATTCATCTCTTTATAGATTTTACAATTGCTCCTTAAGCTGACAGGTGTGCAATTACAAAACTCACAGATTCGTGGAGAGCCTTCCATATGAGACAAAACAAAGACAACTATTTTTTAAGCATTTATACAACAAAGGAATTTCATATTTTCCTCACACTAAGACAAATAAGAATTCTGATATTTTATATATTTATTTGACTTCTCTTTGCTAGCTTGATGACTTCTTCCTGCTGCTGCACCTACTACCCCTAGGGATGTTAGCTGGTGCTGGGTTATCCTCTTGCTGCATATAGCTAGATGCTTTCATGGTTTGCTTCTCTGACCTCTCAATGATAACCTTTCGTTTCTTGCCATAATGAACAGAATCCAGGTTGGCCACTTGGCGCTACCGGGAAGGAGTGTGTGGAGTAAGAGCAAGTTCATCAAATTCAACACTCCCTTCTTTGACGATCCCTGATTGGTTATTCGTGTATACATCCATATCTATGAGTAGTGGACTAAGTGGTTCCTTCTCAAGCACTTTCTTGAATTCCTCTTGTTTGATTCTCTTAGCAACTTCAGTTGCTTGGAATATTTGTTCTACTAACTGGGCTTTCTTTCTGCTTCCTTTTGGCATTGTGGCTTATCCCTGTTAGCAACCATACATGCAAATTAGCACGATACCATAGTATAAAAATGTATTATATGTTTCTTTCAAGCTCCAATTATTTCTTTTGAGAACATCACTTTACTATGGTGCATAAGGAATGACGTGATACCTTTGAATTCAGAACTAAAAGGCACTATATCTATGATTTCGAGAATCATTCCAATTGTCTTGTGGATTCACAGGACTGGGAGAAGGCGAGTTTCATCCACTATTGCAGATAGAAATGCTGAGTTCTTTTGCTGTTGCGGGAAGAACTTGTGAGTTTCTTTCGATTACGCGGGAGACTTGGCATTCAACCGTCATGGGAAAGAGACGAGAGTTCTTCCGAAATTGCGGAAGGAACTTGTGAGTTATTTCCGAAAATGGCAAGACATCCGTCCGTCGTGGGAAAGAAACGGGAGTTCTTCTGAAATTGCGGAAGGAACTTGTGAGTTATTTCCAAAAATGGCAAGGTATCCGTCCGTCACGGGAAAGAAACGAGAGTTCTTCCGAAATTGCGGATGGAAAACGTGATTTCTTTCCGAAAATGCAGGTGGAAAGTCTGAATTCTTCCAAAATCTCGAAAGAAAATCGATAAGTGATTCCGCCGTTTTGGAAAGAAAACTTGAGTTCTTCCACCGTTTTGGAAGGAAAACTTGAGTTTTACTTAGAAGAAAAAACTACAACTCGAAAGAGATTTCTCATTGAAACAAAAAATAAGTACAGAAAACTTTCCAAATGCTTAACTCCTAAGCAAAATTTCTAGGAAAAGAGAAGGAGGGGCCCCAATGTATACAAAGCTTTGGGGGGGGATGTTGCTGCAACAACAAGGTCATGGAAGAATCATGATTTTCACCCAACGACTTCCAGAAGAGGGACGGCGATAGCAAAACATAGAAATTCAAAACTACTCTTACCCATAAGACAATGTAGAGCTTAGACAATGTGCAAATCATTTATATAGTAAGCCATTTCTTCTATTCACGGGTCCAGGGTGTTTTCATTTCAAAACAAAAATTATGCAGACATTTAAATCCCAGGTCTATTTTGGGCATCATTACATACTGTTGCTACAAAGTTTAGCATTAATCCAAAATGGACAAACCCTACATTAAAACCCTCTAGGGCCTATAAAATTCAATAGATACATCTTTTTACAACAGTCCATCCAACGGCGACTTCCAGGAACTTAAAGGTTGTTGCAGTGAACCCAATTGGGCTCACAAGGTTCCTCATAGCAAACGCAAAACACTCCACAAAGGCGAGAGGAGGAGATAAGTAAATGTGGACTCTGATCTTACCAATTGCAAATGCCTCCACGTCTAGTCTTGACCATCAACCAGTAACCACGCAGATGGAGAGGGCCAAACAACTTACCTGTCAAGCAAGTAAACATACCAGTCAAAACCGAGTTTATTATCATTTCAATCATTTTAAATTAGCAAGAAAAACAAGGATGATATTACCTTCGTGTTTATCTATTGCCATTTCAGCATACAAAACCCTCGTGGTGGGCTGACAATGAGCCAAGCTTAGGTCAGAACACAAAACCCTCAGACGCATCCAACATACAGACAGAGGCAATGAACGATGAAATTGAAACCCTCGATGGTGTAGAAACCAAGAACAAACCCCTAGCTTAGCTAGAAAACGTTGGCCATGTGTTATCGTAGAGTTGCTTTAAATGCCACCACCAACCCCAAATATTCGATGCAAGTCGTGATCTCTATAGTAGTGAGGGCATTCACGATCAATGAAGTAATTGAAAACGCAAGGTGTGTTGCAAAGACCCCAAGTAGTGTGTAAGGGCAACAAGTAATGGCAAGGTCAATATGTTTTGAAAGCTCAATAAGAACTTTAACATCCAACGAAGCATTTCAAGGTGATAACCTCCAAACGTTGTAAACATTAGTATCGAATAAGTGCAGGACTTACAAAATGAACACCATAGGTAGGCAGCCCCGTAAGTAGACCTGCAAACCAGGAACAAAGTGGATGCATTAGCGAAATCGCTAAGTAAGTCAGGAGTCTCCATTTGCTTATCCCTACCTCTCGGCAGCCCTGTCGAGGTACCTTGCCCTTTGAAAAGACCAAGCATCACACCATGGGCCTCAACCGCCACCAATAAAGGTCTATCACACCTTAATTATCAGTGAGACTTTAATAAACATGCACACAAACTCTTAAAGTTGTAAGAAAGAGATTGCATTATTATCCTCTAAATAATTATATCCTTGTGACAGTTTTACACTTCTACTCATTACAATGCTTCCACAAAGCTGTAGGATTCACAACCAATAAAACCATGACAATTATGAAACCAAGATTCTATTAAATGTTGTAAAAGAAGTATCGGTGTAGCACATTCTTAGCGATGTTGAAGTTAATTTACTTTCATCATTTCTTATCCAGTCTATTACGGTAATAGAAAATATTTTTTTTATTCTACTATTTTTAGGGACATTACAAGTGGTATCAGAGTCCAGCTACAAAACTAAGTGACCTATTAGGCTCATTACAAACAGAACATCCACTGTAGATACATAGTAAACGGAAACATACTTTCAGAAATTTTATTTTATTTATGTGAAAATAAACTAACAGATTTTTTGTTCTTAACGCTCATATAACAATGTAGGTACAGTCATTGTCTGAAAAATGAATGCAGAAGGGGGTAGCAGCATACATGGGAATCTGAACTCCCCACCAATAGAGCAAGAAATTGTGGTGGAACTCAACTCGGATTTAATGAAATCCATGCAAAATCTATAGGCTGAATTCCAAAGTTTCAGAGATGACCACATGCAAGAAAGACAAGAACAACAAGCTATAAATGAAGCTCTACTTCAGAATTTAACAGGTGCAAAACCTCACATACAGCCCACATTCTCAGTCAATACTTTTAAAGAGGGAAACAGTCACCCAAAGAAAACTACCAGTCCTAAGGGAGAAGAACAGGGTGAAAACATACCTGAATCAATGGAAGAGGACTATAAGAGCTCTTCCAATGATAACGGTTCACCACCTCCTTGCAAGAAAAGGAGGAAAAGTGACGACAGTTTGCAAGGGGAATTCAGAAAGATAAAGGCCCCAATCTATGATGGAGAGATTAACTATGAGGAAAAGGCTGAGGAGTGGCTGCTAGGGATGAATAAATATTTCAAAGTTCATAATTACTCCAGTGAAATGCAAGCCTGACTAGCCATATACAACCTGAATGGTAAAGCTACCAGATGGTGGCAGGACTTGAAACACACCAATAGACAAGAACTGAGAGACATAACCTGAGATATTTTCAGCAGAATATTCTAAGAAAAATATATGTCTGAAAGATTCTTTGACAAGAAAATTAAGGAATTTCATGAGTTAAAAATGGGCTCTCTAACCATGGAGGAATTCAAAAACAAATTCTTAGACCTACTGCACTATGTGCCATACATTAAAGATGAGAAGGTCAAAATACAACAGTTCTTGGGAGGGTTTCCACCAAACTTTAGAGAGAGGATATAGTTTGACATACCCAAAACCCTGGACGTAACCTTACATAAAGCAAGACTGTGTTATGAACATGGACAACCAAGGAATGACAACCTCAACAAAAGCAGAGATAGGTTCAGAACATTCACGAACAACTACAGACTGGGCCTTAGACCTCCACCCTATCGGAAACATAACAACAGTTTTCCACCCAATAGAGGCTTCAACCGACCTCAAGCACGACCAAGTGCACCCCCACCACCTGTCAACATGTTAGCTTTCAACAAAGGGACAAAGGCTGTCCCACCAACTGTTTCTTGTTGGAAATAACAAGGGCCACACTATTACAGAGACTACCCTAGCAAAATGGATGGATTTTTACACAACGTCCAAGCAGAACCTACCATAGGGGACATGGAAAAGACACCAAGGATTTCTGCCACTCTCGATGGACGACAGGAAGACCACCAAGCCATCATGGTGGAAATAGAGGGTAAGATCTCTAACACTACTGTTTCAGTTCTAATAGATCCCGATGCTTGCTGAAGTTATATCTACCCTAAATTAGTAGACACTTGTAAGCTGAACCGAGAACCTCACGAGAAACCGTGGCTGGTGCAACTAGCCACCGATACGAAATGAAAGGTCTCCGAGTTAGTTAAGACTTGTGAGATAGACTTAACCGAGTTCCAAACTAGGTTAGAATTAAACATTCTACTCCTAGGGTCATATGATGTACTCATCAACATGGATTTGTTAGAAGAACACCATGTCCTACTAGACTGCTTAAACAAATCCTTACTCTGCAGGGATGACCAAGGGAATCAGAAGACGATTCAGGGTATCCCTAAGAAAGTGTCAGTAAGATAGATCTCCGCCTTACAAGCAAAGAAGTGTATCAGAAAAGGTTGCAAACTCTTTGCCTTCAATATCCAAAACATAGAAACTGATAGGGAACAGAAGATCGAAGACTTCCCAGTCCTTGCAGAGTTCAAAGATGTATTTCTCAAAGAAATACCGAGATTACCACCCAAACGAGACTTAGAATTTTCCATCGAACTAACACCCGGGTTAGTACTGGCTTCTAAAGCCCCGTATCGCATGAGCACACAAGAGTTGGTGGAGCTCAAGCTTTAGTTACAAGAACTAATAGACAAAGGGTACATTCAACCTAGTGTGTCCCCTTAGGGCGCACCAATACTCTTCGTCAAGAAGAAAGACGGAACGATGTGGATGTTCATCGATTACCGCCAACTCAACAAGATGACCATTAAGAACCGCTACCCACTCCATAGGATTGACGACTTGTTTGACCAAGTCGGAGGGGAAACGATCTTCTCAAAGATCGACTTACGATATAGATACCATCAGGTGAGGATCCGTGATGAGGATATCAACAAGACCGCGTTTCAGACCCATTACGGCCACTACGAGTTCCAAGTGATGCCCTTTGGGTTGACGAACGCACTAGCCAACTTTATGTGTATGATGAACAACATCTTTAGCAAATACCTCAATAAGTTCGTTCTAGTCTTTATTGACGACATTTTGATATACTCCAAGAACAAAGTAGAACATGAGGAGCACCTCTGTATTGTTTTGTGGATACTAATGGAACACTAGCTTTACGCCAAGTTTAGTAAGTGTGATTTCTACAAACCCCAGATTCAATACTTAGGACATATCATTTCCGAGAAGGGAATAGCCGTCGACCCCGAAAAGGTCAAATATATCGAAGAATGGCCCACACCTACATGCGTATTCGATATAAGATCAGTTTTAGGTTTAGCCGGCTACTACCGAAAGTTGCATGTCCCATGACCGCCTTGCAGAAAAAGGAAAACAAGTTTATCTAGACAGATAAGTGCAAAGAAATCTTTCAAAATTTGAAACAACTACTGATTAGTGCACCGATTTTTCGTATTGCAGATCCCAATGGGGACTTTGTTGTTTGCATGGATGAAAGCAAGCAAGGACTTGGGGGAGTTCTTATGCAGGACAATTTTTCCATATGCTACAAGTTGAGGAAATTAAAAGAGCATGAGCAGAACTACCCTACGCATGATCTCGAACTAGCCACCATCATCCATGCTCTAAGGGATGTGGCGACATTATCTCATGGAAAAGAAATTTCTATTGATGACTGATAACATGAGTTTGAAATACCTTTTCGACCAACCCGACCTAAATGCCAAGCAAGCTAGGCGGTTAGCCTTCCTTAGTGAATACCATTTCGAACTAAAGCATATAAAAGGCAAGGAAAACAAGATTGCGGATGCCTTGAGCCATCGAGCACATATGCTTTACGAGGTCACGGTGAGTCAAACCGACTCATACTTACACCACAAAATTCGAACGACATGTAAGAGTGACCGTTATTACATGAAAATCCTTGAGGATATGTTGAGGATGTATGTCATGAACAACCCCACCAAGTGGGAGGATTATTTGCACCTCGCAAAGTTTGCATACAACAACAATTATCAAGCCTCGTCCAAAATGAGTCCTTTCGAGGTACTCTACGGTAGGAAATGTCGGACACCCGTGACTTGGGATAGTCTAGTAGACAAACTTATGTTAGTACCCGACCTACTAAAAGACTTGGAACATCTAGTCTCCGAGGTGCAACTGAACTTAAAAGAAGCAGAAGACTGCCAAAAGAGCTATGCGGACAAGAAAAGAAAAGACAAAGACTACCAAATTGGTGAACATGTGTTTCTAAAAATAAAATCAAAACGAAGCTCATCGAGCTTGGGACGTTGCGAGAAACTAGCCCCAAGATTTTGTGGACCTTTTGAAATACTGGCCAAGAAGGGCCCAGTGGCTTATGAGTTAGCCTTACCAACTCATATAAAAGTTCATAATGTTTTTCATGCTTCACTATTAATAAAATATGTATACGATACTAAACATGTTATTGATTGGTCCTTATTACAGGTGGAGCCCAAAGGGGAGTCCACGCCAGAACCACTCCACATTCTGTATAAGAGAGAGGTGTAGCTTAGGAGGAGGACCATTACTCAACTGAAAGTGTAATGAAGTCACTTTAGACCAGATGAGGCTACTTGGGAGAATGAGACAACCATGAAAGAGGCATACCCCGCCTTGTTTCATGACCTCATTCTTAGTCCCTAGAAACACCGGGATGGTGTTGTTTCTAAGCGGGGAGGAATGTAATATCCCAAATTTTGGACTAACTATGTTGTTGTTATATTGGGCCACGGCCCCAGAACATATGTTCTATTTTGAATAGTGGGCATGAACCCTAGCACCTTTGATTTATTCTTTTATATATGGACATATTGGGCATGGACCCTAACTGACTTCTTTATTTGAGTAAATACTAGGCGAGAAGGCCCCAATGTTTTAAATGATGTTCTTTGGCTTTGATATGGGTACAAACCCTAATATATTGAGATGACCTTTTGCTACTTACTATGCAAAGCTATGACTTTTCATGATTTGACTTATGAGGGTGTTGAGCGTGGACTCAGAAACACACCTATAACCTGCGTACTAGGCATAAGCCCCGATGTACCTAGAAGAATGTTTATGTACTGGGAGTAAGCCCTGAGGTACATTGAGTGTTGGGCCAAAGCTCTGGAGCACTCCAATCTTGATAAACGAATACCGAATCCGAGGAAACTTAAATATTCTAGATGTGCCTCACAACCACATTCTAGCACTAGTGTTGAGTAGAGGTCTGGAATTGCACTAGCGTAATGCCCATGTGAGAGTTTTGAGTTAAAAGGCTCTGAAGAGCACTCAGGGTTACTGGATGTCAAAGTGTTGAGTCGGAAGGACTCTGAATAGCACTTTTACCTTCATCACATTTATTTTATTTGATTAAATGATTCATCTTTTATCTATCATCAAGTATTGCGGGAACTACCATGTTATACGAGGGAATTCAACATGCAAAGAGAGAGACTAGAGGTGCCTATCCAATCTTACCAAGACTGTCCAAAGAATCAGACCCTATCCTTAAAAGTTGAAAGAAGTATCATGTGAAGATACATAATTAAATAAAAGATAATTACCAGTAGTCTTCTAGGATGAACATGAATAAAAGCCTCAAGGCTAATAATATTATTAAGAGCTTTAATAATAATGTTGTCATTATTTATTTATGAAATATATTTTTCATGCATTATTTAATATTATTAATGATGTACTAATAGTTAAGTGAAATATAATTATTGTTATTATAATTATTATGGAGAAGCTTAAATCAAAACCAATTATAGTTAAACAATTGGAAAAAAATTCCTAGTTCAAATGGCTAGATATTTCTAATATCTTTTAAAATAGTAATTAATTAATTTAAAGAAACTAATTATTACAACAGTCCTAATTTCAAGACTCCCCTACATAAAGAGGGCAGGTCCCAAGTTTGGGGATCATCTATCTTTTTTATTATCATTTTTCCTTATGGTAATGAGAGAAAAGTTTTTCTGCTCCAAGAAACTGAAGCAGTCTTGTCTAAAAATTCTAGATCTGAACCAATAGTGGCCCTAGGACCTCTATCTCTTTTGCATGTTGAAATCTAGCTCGGGGGATCCATAAAGAACCAGGAACGGTTGTAGGATCATGGTTGGGAGGAACATGGTAGTCCCAAAGTTATTCAACTAAGAAAATAAGCCTGAGAGGTTAGCTAAATACAACGGGTTCTACATTAATTACTGCTTGAGTGTAAAGGCTTCTACAGGAAAGGATCGAGGGCCAAAACAACTAGGCTTCTACAGAAAGGAACCAAGTGCCAAAGCAGCCAGGTATGTAGTAATTAATTATTTCCATATCTCTTTCAGTCATACTGGACATAGGAATTTAGGCTAGAACTCATACTTCAGCAATTTTCCCCTTGCGAGTATTATCAACTTAGTAGTTTGGTCCAGAACCCAGTGAAGGGTCTAGCAGGTCTATCCAAGCTAGCCTATGCTAGACAACACCCTACTTATTTTCTAAATTAGGATCATTATGCTTTCTTTTCAAAAGTAAATAAAATCTTTGTTTAAATCATTTCATCAATTTGTAAACGCGGGGATTATTTATGTTCTCTTTTAATTCTTTTATTATCCACTCTGTGTTTAGAAATCACCAAATAGAATGATGACAGTACCAATTCAGATATTGGTACTCTCAACCATACCACACATCCAAATCGTAGATCTAATCAATAACAGTAAACTAATATTGTTGTTCTTTTAAACCAAGGTACCATTCCACATTATCAAACATCTCCATGATTCTAATCTTTTAGACAATCATTATATCGATTTAAACAAAGAGATACTCTCCTCATGGATCGAGTCCCACTACAAATAAGTACATGCCATATCATTTAGACGACATTTATTTCAGCCATTAAAATAAAAGACAAGAAATCAAATCAAAGTAACATTTCCACGAAGGCCCTAAGATTCTCCAAGTTAGTCAAACAACGTAGTGACTTGTACAGAATTATTTACACAACCAACTATTTGTTTTCGCTACCTTTGAAGCAAACGCTTACAGCCCTACTTAAACATGAAAATACAAGACAAGGGATCGAATCCCTCCAGTTAACGTAACTACCAGAACACGCAATAAAAAGAGCCACAGTGAAATCCCCGAGCTTAGGATCGGTCAAGGGTTTCACTTCTCCTACCATTCATCATGCTTCAGTAGCTTCCCCAGTAAAGTAGCTAAGCTTTGCAAACCCTTTCCAACAGACAGAGGCACGATAAACTTATGGGAGATCTAAAACCCTAAACCATTATTCTACATAGAGAAAATGCAGAGATTAATTATCCTATTTACAGATTCAAAGTCTAAAAGCAACACAGAGGTCAACATTATTTTCCCATCCCTCAGACAAGGTTAATCTCAGCTTATGAAAACACAGGTCATGGAAGAATCACGATTTTCACCCAACGACTTCCAGAAGAGAGACAGGGATAGAAAAACACAGAAAGTCGAAACTACTCTTACCCATAAGACAACACGGAACTTAGACAATGTGCAATCATTTATATAGTAATCCATTTCTTCTATTCACAGGTCCAGGGTGTTTTTATTTCAAAACAAAAATTACGCAGCCATTTAAATCCTAGGTCTATTTTGGGCATCAGTCCATATTATTGCTACAAAGTTTAGCATTAAGCCAAAATGGCCAAACCCTGCAGTAAAACCCTCTAGGGCCTATAAAAGTCAATAGATACATTTTTTACAATAGTCCAACCAACGGTGACTTCCAGGAACTCAAAGCTTTTCGCAGTGAACCCAATTGGGCTCACAAGGTTCCTCATAGCAAATGCAAAACACTCCACAGAGGGGAGAGGAGGAGATAAGTAAATGTGGACTCTGAGCTTACCAATTGCAAACGCCTCCAAGTCTAGTCTTGACCATCAACTAGTAACCACGCAGATGGAGAGGGCCAAACAACTTACCTGTCAAGCAAGTAAACATACCAGTCAGAACCAAGTTTATTATCATTTCAATCATTTTAAATTAGCAAGAAAAACAAGGATGATATTACCTTCGTGTTTATCTATCACCATTTATGCATACGAAACCCTCGTGGTGGGCTGACCATGAGCCAAGCTCAGGTTAGAACACGAAAACCGCAAATGCATCCAACATACAGACAAAGGCAACAAACTATGAAATTGAAACCCTCGATGGTGTAGAAACCAAGAACAAACCCCTAGCTTAGCTGGCAAATGTTGGCCATGTGCTATCATAGAGTTGCTTTAAATGCCACCACCAATCCCAAATATTTGATACAAGTCATGATCTCTATAGTAGTGAGGGCATTCACGATCAATGAAGTAATTGAAAACGCAAGGTGTGTTACAAAGACCCCAAGTAGTGTGTAAGGCCAACAAGTAATGGCAAGGTCAATATGTTTTGAAAGCTCAATAAGAACTTTAACTTCCAACGAAGCATTTCAAGGTGATAACCTCCAAACATTATAAACATTAGTATTAATTAAGTGCGGGACTTGCGAAATGAACACCATAGTTAGGCACCTCCGTAAGTAGACCTGCAAACCAGGAACAAAGTGGATGCATTAGCGAAATCGCTAAGTAAGTCAGGAGTCTCCATTCTCTTATCCCTACCTCTCGGCAGCCCTGCTGGGGTACGTTACCCTTTGAAAAGACTAAGCATCACACCATGGGCCTCAACCGCCACCAATAAAGGTCCATCACACCTGAATTATCAGTGAGACTTTAATAAACATGCACACAAACTCTTAAAGCTGTAAGAAAGTGATTGCATTGTTATCCTCTAAATAATTATATCCTTGTGACAGTTTTACACTTCTACTCATTACAATGCTTCCACAAAGTTGTAGGATTCACAACCAATAAAGCCATGAGAATTATGAAATTGAGATTCTATTAAATGTCGTAAAAGAAGTATCGGTGTAGCACATTCTTAGTAGTGCTGAAGTTAATTTACTTTCATCATTTCTTATCCAATCTATTATGGTAATAGAAAATATATTTTTTGTTCTACTGGTTTTAGGGACATTACATGTTTTGGTTCTGGATCAGAATCTGAATGTTCTTGAACTTTGATCTCAACATCAAGATCTTCATCTTCATCTTTATTAGAAGAAGAGTCACTCGGATCTCCATCAGATTCCGAAGGAGTAGGAAGAGAGAAGGGTAGAAAATGAGAGAACTCATATGCCTTGGAGGCATGATTTGCAAACCCTTTCACTATAGTCTTCCCAGTAGATATCTTTGTAATCTCAACTGTGTCAGGACCAAAAGTCACCTTCTTAGGTGATCCAATGTGAGTCATCTAATATAGAGACAACAAATTTGCTGTCAAGGAGGGAACAAATAGAACATTCTTGAACTTTCCATGCTCCATATGTACTGTACCCAACCCTTTGGCAATGATTTGAGAGTTGTTTCCCATGTGAATAGTAGGCCCATCTTTGAGATATAAAGAAGAAAATGATTCTTCAGAGGCAACCATGTGGTTGGAGGCTCCAGAATCTATGAGGAGGGCCTTTGATTTTGAGAAACCAGCCATCAATGCATGGCAATCCTCATGACCATCATATCCACTTCTAGAATCAGACATCTTTGCATCTTTTGGAATAGCAATTTTGTTCTGTTCAAGAATCTTGGTTAGTAGGTCTATTTTCTTGTGCATGCAAGCTTTCTCAGGATGGTTTCCTCTCTTGCAGTAGGGACATGTAGATCTCTTATGTTTGTCCTTCTTGGAGCTGGAGGCTCCTTTTGATGGACTTGACTTATCATTCAGCTTGGATTTAGATGGCTTCTTATCCTTGTCTATTTTCCTGCCTTTCACATTCGTCCCACTTGCTCCTATAGCTAGAAGAGCTTGATCTTTGGAGGCCTTGATGGCACCCATTTGAAACAATTTGTCCTCGTCTTGAATGAGAGCTTCAGTGAAGACTTCTAAGGTTGGAAACTTCCATCCAGGGATTGACATTCGTCCAGAATGGAAGGTAGATACAAAGACTGAAAACTGAGATTCTAGTTTTCTCAGAATGGAGAGCACCAATTCTTCATCATTTTAGTGATGCCACAATGCTTGCATTGCAAAACCAAGTTCTTAAATTTTGAGAAGAAGTCTTGAATGGTCTCGAAATTGCTAGGTTTTAGGGAAACCAATTCATTTTCAAGAATGTGGCCTCTTAGCCCATCTTGTTTGCCAAAAAGACTCTCCAATTTTGTCCATAACTCATTTGGCGAGTTCAATCCTTCAACATGAAACAACAGATCTTTAGACATATGAAGGCATATGAATCCAAAGGCTTCATCCATTTTATTTAGATGCTTGGTTTTCTCCACAGCTGCATGTGGTATGGGATCTTTTTCAAATACCAATCTGGATAGCTGTCTAGTACACAAGTGTAATTTCATCTCAATCTTCCATTCAAAGTAATTGAAGGGAGTGAGGATCATAGGAGAGGAAGGAGCATTCGAATTGCTCATCTTGACTGCTGGAACAAGTGCAAAGGTGAAACTGCTGATACTACTGCTAGAACTTCGAAATACCTGCAAAAAAATCTCAAGAATGGAGGTAGAATATACTCTCAAATGGCTATTATCCCTTGTGAAAATGATCATAGTAGATCCAAGAGATGATGTAAACCTCACAATGAAAGAATTTAGGAATAATAGAAAAAGAATAGAGCAGTAGAACATAGATCAAAAGGAGCTCAGATAGAGGCAGAATAATTACATCAATCTGAATAGTAAAACGGTAATTATACAATGCTCAGGATTCGAATACACTAGGTGTGATTCGAATTAGCCTGCATGGATAGATCCAAAATCAGTGGAGTGTCATCAAAGCACAACTAGAATTTTATCTCATCATCGGTGGAGTCATCAATGCACAAGTAACTGTCAAGCATCAGTCAAACTGAGTCTAACTGAGTGTGGTAGGTATAACTGGCACATGGAGGCACTAACTGAATGAAGGAGGCTCAGTGGAGGGCGCATGAGGAGCTATTTGGAGTGAGAATGGGAAGTCTAGTCTCATCGGAGGTCCATCGGAGTGATACAGTTAGTTGAGAGCTAGTCTAGCCTTAAATCAAGGAAAGAATTGATGATAACTCAACTAATTGAAGTACAACTAGAGTGGTAGGTGAGAAAAGGCGCCCTTCTCAAGTGGTGGGTGAGAAGTGGGCGCCTCCCGGTCTAGGAGGTCTAAAACTGATCTGAGAGAAGCTCCCGGGGCTAGCTAACTGAGGGTTAGGTGCTGGGACTGGTGACTGGGATGCATGCATGCAGAATGCATGCTGCATGCAGAAATGCATGGAAGACTGATAATGAAAATAACTGAAATGCTGGTAGGACTAGGATGGAGTATAGGAATATCCTAACACACCAGAATCATTTGACCTATAAACAACTAAATCACTTGCTTAATCTACTGCTTCACTGATTTCTGCGGCTAGATTAAATACCTAATATACAACTCCATCAGCCAGAGGATACGTTGTCTCTGCCTCTACCTTATATGCTATTGGTGCTGCTAGCTCTGCTGCTGGATATACTACTATTGATGCTGGTGTTTCTATCTTAGCTACACTTTGTATATTCATGGACTTATGAACTATTTTGATGGCACAATGTAATTTTGAGAAGCCGATAATCTATTATTACATATATGTATATGATGTGCATGTTATTCATCTATGAAAATTTCACCATCTACACTCTTTCGCTTGCGCTCGTCAGCTTGCTACAACAAAACATGGAGGTACAACTGCCGAAGTTAGTGGCAAAACATGAGCTAAGTCTCCCGTGGCTTGTCTGAAACTAACTCTAGATCGATAGAATATTGGGATGGGTTGGTGTATTGTGTGTCCCCGCGTCCCCTAGTCCTTAAAACACCTGTTGTTAGTAGTATATGTTATTCTGATTAATTTCTCACCATTTGTTGAATACAATACACTACAGGCTAATTGCATGGTTACAACGTGTCGCATCATTGAATTCTATGGCAATTCAAATTTTTATTGCCCGTTACCAATTATTGACACTCAAGCTACACGATGTAGACTCGAAATCATAAAGATGTAGACGTGTAGATTCTAAATCATAAACTATGAAGACATAGACACATGTCCTTTGGGTAAACTCAAAATTTTATTTATGTTGGGTTTAGAGTCTTCTGCAACAGACTTTTTTATGAAGTTGGAAGTGTTTCGTGGTTTACTTTCAGAATATACATGCACCCAATCAATACGCGTTAAGTGGTTAAATTCATCGTACAGTTTATCAACGCCTCTGCAAAACTATTGCCCGCCTGCTTTGCAAAATTGTTTCCCTCCTGCTTGTCCATACAGTTGTAGAGTTCAGGTCGGCAGTGGGAAGAACCCACAACCTTGCAACGTGCTTCGTTCTGTTGTGCTCACACAATTTTTCACAGTATTTTGGCAGTTAACACCTGACTAAGATGGTATAAAAAATGAAAATTCAATTTTGGCTTTAGTCCAATGTTCTGATATTTTTTCATTTTAAGTTCATGAGCCCTGTTCGAATATCTAACTCTTCTATGGTTTTGTGTTTAAAAATGGAGAGTCTATGAGATGACTCAGAGAGACGTGAAATCTTTGTTTCCTAATATAGGCATTTTCCATTTCATTATAGAATGATGTGCCATTCTTTTTATTATATCGCTGCCTTTTGAGGCCGGTTGGTACCAACTCAAATAAATCTTCTTCACCCCACATTTTACAGCTCAATTATTAGAATATTGATGTTATATACAATTCAGTTCAATACATTGAGAAGCGTTTATGATGTGTGGTTTATAAAATGTCTATTCATAAGCTTTTATGATGTGTAGTTTATAAGATTTGTCCATTTCAAGAACAAAGCACACATGCTATCCGCAAGACAAAATATACAAAATAATAAATTAATTTTATAAATTTTATATGTAAAACATGTGTGACTTGAGCAATTTTCTACTATGAAACAATCCTTGAACTATCTACTAGGAAAAAGTCCTTTTATTGGAATTCTCTTTGTAACAAAAGGTTGAGACAATGTGAGATTGGCTGCATGGATGACGAAGGTTTGAGCTTCTTGGTCACCCTGTCTGAGCGTTTGAGGATTATTATTCAGGCCATTTTTTTTCTCTTCACTATCAAAAATGCATTCATCATATTTGCCCATCATACGTCCACGTCTTAGTTTGACCGCTTAAAGTGTGAAAGGGATGGGCATTGGGCACCCAAAGAACTTTGCTTAATGATTCAAGGCTGCGCCTCAACCTTGGCACTCAAAGGACTCTTATTATTTAAGCCACAAAAAATATGGTTGTCACAGCTTAAGCCATAAAAATAATATGGTTTAAAGCATAAAAAATAGTTGTAACCTAATAAATAACCATGTTGTAATTACTCAAACCAATAATTGTAATTATTCAAAAATAAAAATTATGGTTGTCACAGCTTAAGCCATAAATTGGTTTGATTGTAATTATTCAAACATAAAAAATATGGTTGTCACAGCTTAAGCCATAAAAATAATATGACTTAAAGCATAAAAAATAATTGTAACCTAATAAATAACCATATTGTAATTACTCAAACCAATAATTGTAATTATTCAAACCAAAATCTATATTACTAACATTATAGAGAAGACAACCATAACGAACATAGCAGTAAAATCTTTTCATAAAACAAACATAGCAGAATTTAGCAATGCTTTGCATAGACCATCACTCGCAAATTGCATTGCCTTTCATTCATTATCGGCAGGGACATAGCCACTGCTGTGGCACTTGCTAACTTATACAACATAAACGTATAATTTATCATCCCACTATAAATTATATCAAAACAACCAGTGGACACGAGAACATGAAACCCTAGCACTACAAATTTTGGGTATGGATGAAGAAGGCATTGCGAAAGATGCATGTCATGAAAAAGGCGTTGCCTTGGTAAAGTCAACAGCAATCGTTTTTCTTTATGCAAGTGGCCATGCGATGGCTGCCACGTAGACTTTTGTAAGATTTGCATGGTTTTAATAATGGAGGATGGATTTCCCTGCCACTTATTTTATTTTTTAACCTTTGAAATTTTAACATCCTTTGAATACAAATATTGACATTCATGGCAAGTCTGCACGAATTCATACATAGGCATGGGTGAATTGGGTTTAAACCCAGTTAAGATAACACATGTATGTTCCATTCTACGCGTTTATGACTTCCGCTCGAAAGCCATTCCACATGTTCGGATGGTGCCTTTTATGAGTTCAAGATAAAATTGGCTACACTCGAACGAAGTAATTATGTTTTTTAAATTTAAAGTAATTAATAACAATTATTATCCATTAACCTTACTATTATTTCAACCAAGTATATAACAACTTTTAAGAATGGAAAGGACACTGAGTTTTTTTTCTATATCATCGTTAGTAACGAATAGTTATTATATTGGATCATGGAGAAATACATTTTCTTACCATAACTTTCATTAAAAATGGATTCAATTAAGCTTATAACACAATCATCACCCTAAAACAATTATCACAAACAAAGTTCATGAATATTGTAATGCGAATCTTTGTTGTTATATATATATGAATGTGTGTGTGTGTTATTGGTTTCCAGATAAAGGAAAGGTCAGCCATTGAAGATTGACATTAAATGGCATATTGCTTGTGTGTTGCAAGATAAACAACAGGTCAACGGTTGAAGATTGACATTAGATGGCATTTGGATTAGACAAGTAGATGCCATGTTAGTTATCTCCATTTCGGAAGCCGAACCAATCTGCCGAGGGTGCAGGTGACCGAACTTGCCTTGGGACAGGAAGCAAGTAAACATCGCTTCTTGTGGATGCTACGAAGTCCGTTGAGCAGCTTTCTTTTCGTTGAGGAACTATGATGATGACCTAATTGGACCGGCCACACAGATGGGGAACTATGACATCAACTAGTCTATGCTTCACACAATTTGCAACTTAAAACAAAAACAAGGAGCCTAAGGCCTCATCCTGACACGGATTCAATTTCATAGTGATTCTGAATTAAGGAGGCTGACAACATTCAATGCAATAGTCTAACAGATGTCACATGAAATACTCACTTCAAATTTCAAAGGTGGACATATCACATGAAATCTCCACTCCAAATTTCGAGGGTGACATCACCCAATTTCAACAAATAAAATTTTAAATAATAAAATCATAAAGGGCCCTCACACGAAGTTGAGCGAACTTTTAGATGCAATCGTGCTTTTACAAAACACGCTAAATTTTAGTGGAATGAAAATGTGCAAGCATTTCTTTGAACTAGGCATGGTCGGGCCTTATCCTGCCATGTCACTTAACACGTGGGATAGGAAATCAAAACGCTCAAGCGTTATGAATTCAATAATGCAGGAGAGTTATAGAAATACATAACTCTCGCGCATCCCTGTTAATATATTAAAAGCCAAAAACAGGCCGCTTCTACACTTTCCGTCCAATGTGCATTGGTTGGGTTCAACCAAAACGCTTGAGTGTTCAAGGCTGCTAAAGTGGAAGTGGAGGGTGAATTCGAAGAGAAAGGAGGATTGGAAAGGTCACGGGGACTTCACTCAATGACTGCCTACCATAGCACGTTCGTTCGTGGCATATGAAACAATACCCCTAATTTCAAAAAATATTGGAAAAAAATTCCCAAAATCGTTTTTTTTTTAACCCCCTCCCAATATCCCTTCCCAATTTAAAAAAACCCTTATTTTCCCTGTATATTGTATGTATCCATTTTTTCATTTACATTTTTTATACCCCTTTATATATCTACCTAGTATATTTCCATGATACTGTGGGCTTGACTAAACCTCCCAAGGCCTGTAATAGGCACGAGTGGTTGGGTATTCAAGCCCCCAAAGCCTATCGAGGGCCTGTAACAGGCCCTGGAGGCTTACAGCCTCCCAAGGCACCCCGGGGGCTTGGATACCGTCATGGTATACAAACAAGTGAATATGGGATAAGTAAAACACAACAATTTAGATATGTCTCAGATGTGGACCTCTACAACTCCAAGACACTAAATGCAACAAAAGACACTAATTATCGTCCCGGAAATTTCTAAAGCTCTTAAATCCTTCATTGGAATCCAAGAAGGCAGGGAAGAGTAGGGATAGTCGATCTAGCAGAGCCATATGATCTTTGGTGAGTGCACCCAATTAGTTAATATGGTTTCTACAAAATCCTAGAGTTCATGAGGATGCATCCCCTACATACTAAGGACACAGGAATGGGGTGGGGATATACTATGCATTTGGATATTGACTGAGAATGCCACAAGAATATCACTTTGTGGTGGATGAGCAAAGCACAAAATGGCAATGCCCCCTTGTCAATTAAATGGATTAGCTGCAGTATTCTACAAATATGTACTTTGAAATAGCATAATAATGTTGAGAATTTATTTGGATGTACTAAAAGGAGAACGAAATTGCAGTAAAAGAAACACTTCTTATGATCCATTGATGATTACCAACAAAAGATAGAAAAAATAAAATGTAACCCTGCAACTTTATTATATTAGAAAATATGAGCATGCATGGTATTTGTTTCCTGATTTTCATGTATGCATGAAAAATACTAGAAATAGATCAACATAGAAGACTAAGGCATTTTACTATGTACGGCCCTTCTTGTTGAGAAATAACTTATGGAAAGCAATTTCAATCTTGCATATATGGTATGTGGTCAAATATAAAATACTCTTTGGAAGGAAATGATGATGGCACATTGTAGAATGACCAATAACATCCACTGTGCAAAACTCCTGTAGTTACTAAAGGTCAAAGTACAAACTAGAATAGGTGATGAAACTTCTTTTGTTACGCCACTCATCTTTCCAATGTTAGTTCCCTACTAAAGAGCATTAGCACTTGGGAATCAATTTTATTAGAAGTATGATGCTACCATAAAATATGATTTTCCAAAAAAACTGGACATCTCCCACTCGAAGCATAAAATCTGTGGATTTAACATGGAAATGAAATGCCATTCCCTCTAGTGATCAAAAGTGCTGCAGAAAATTGGAAAAAGAAAACTAGCACTTTGAAAAAGAAAAGCATGTTAAACAATTCAAATACAAAATTGAATTTAACTAAAATTAAGAAGTCCAACTGCACCCTCCCAAAATGATCTCTAAATGCAATACCAAGCTAAGTGTCTCTCACATGTGATAGAGTAATAATAATTTGAACTGCTGTAATATATGAAAAGAAATTCCTAGAGCTAAAGAACCCAGTAGCATGAGGTTCACATATATGCAACACAATTATGTATACAAGATAAACCTAAGTTTCATACTTAGTTATAAGGTGGCATTAGCAACTGATGATCATTAGAGGCGTCATCATGGAATCAAGAGTCTGAGTCCCAAAGGAAGAAATCAATTCTAACCAATAACATAAAATAAGGCCCTCAATAACCATAGAAGAGCAGAATAACTGATCCTATTTTTCAAAATTTTCCCACATTTGGAAAGTGAAGTGTAATAAAGCCAAAGATAAACCAAAGAGTGACAAGTGTGGAAGCAATTTTTCAGATATTTGTGATGCTGTATTTGGGCAAAAAAAAGGTAACTTGACCTATAATCACAAGAATTCTATGTGAAAGTAGCAATGGAGAAGGGACTGAACCAGCTTCAGGTTTTCAGGGACTCAATATTGGTCATTAACTGGATGAAAATCCTTCTACAAGTTCAGAATGTAGCCTTACTACCTCTAGTAGATCAACTTAAGGAGATAGCACTTCACTTTCACACGATTACTTTCACTCATGTACCGACAAATGAACACTATTGCTAATACATTATCTAAACAAAACTCACACTAACTGTGGGACAAGTCTTTCTGGTTGAGTGTCATGAGGGCATCACTATTGAAACCAGATAGGATATCTAGTTGTCATAGACTGATTTCAAGAAAAATATCTGAAAGTCATAGTCTAGATGATAGATCTCTTTTATCATGATGACAATAGAATTCCAAATTGTGATTTAGTCTTGGATTACTGTAATATGTCATAATGGATAATTGCACTTTTGTGATGATCTATTTTGTAACCAAAACGTATTTGGAGAGCTCCATATATGCACTTTATGGAGTTCTGGAAAACTGCCTCCATGAAGGATTTCTATCCTTTTATATTTAACATGCCCGGAGCACATAAAGAAAGTGTTTTTATACTAGAATATAAAATGCTTTTTTTCCTTGGAAAAAATATCACAAGCATTCTCTTAATAAATTGGAAATAACAAATAAACCAATCTAGTCAATACAAACATGCAGTGAAAACACATAGTGAAAGTAATGAATGAGAGAGAAATCAACTCCCAAGAAAACGGGTGTGTCATTGCATTACCCTAACAATAGAATTTTTATAATAAGTTTGTGACAAATTTGGATACTGCAGATCAATATAGATTGTAAATTTTCCTAGAACAACTTTCACCACATGAGGGTGGATAAAAATACTAAATAGCCAATAGACAATAGACTAAATCTTGTGTCTCACCACCAGTGCATTAGAAATCCTGATTTGCAACTCCAGTCTTAGAAAATCTCAACTAAGGACATTTGTAAATAGGAAACTCATGTAGCAACAAAATTTACCAATTAGAGATTGCAAGTTCTAATGGATATACAACCTCAGTGGCCAAACAAAAAACTCATCAAACTGTATTAATGAATCGATGCCCACACAAGTAGGACCTGCCCTCTCGTAGAGAAAACAAAATGGGCTTTTACCTTCACCCTTCCCCTCAAGCTACTTTGTTGGATTCTTTTGGAGAGGTTTATTTGGAGAGAGCCCCAGGTAGCGAGGAGTGCTACAATCAAAATCATAATTAAATAGACCGTGCTGACTAAAATTTCCTTGTGGACCCCAAGGTGTGAATATGAGTGCCTATTAAGAATGGAGTTACATTGGAGCGCTAAGCTTCTGGGTAAACCTCAAAATCAAAACTTACACTACATGGAAACTGAAACAGAACTATTGTCTTCTTGAAGGAAGCCAACCTGCTAAGTTTATCATGTTCACCTCATGGAAAATACCAAAAGGGCATAATGTAAATGCTTTTCTACAATTCCAAACTTGAAGCTTTCATAGACAAAAAGACCCGATAAATAAACAAGGAGAAGTTGTATCATATTCCAAAATAAGTTACCATTTTAGTTCTTTCTAAGCAAACCCAAGTAACCAAAATATATAATAAAACCCACAACCAATCAAAAATTGATACGATGTTCGATGTACTGATTGGAAGTGATAGTCTAATGACGACAACCTTTTAACATAGTGAAAAAAAAGGCATTCAATAGTCACAGGGGCTTCACTCAATAAACTGCTATTATAGCACGTTCATTCATGGCATATGAAACAATACCCCTGATTTCACTAAATATTGGAAAATACGTTCCAAAATATTTTTTTAACCCCCTCCCAATATGCCTTCCCAATTTTTAAAAAAACCCCTATTTTCACTAGATATTGTATGTATCAATTTTTTCATTAACATTTTTTATATGCGGCGGTAAGTTGGGATGGTTGGAAGGATGCAAGCCCTCCTCTAGTCGCGTTTGAAATGATCCTTGTGGTAGTATGTACATGGGGAAAGATCCACGCAATGACCTCTGAGCAGTGAAACAATTTTGGCCGTGTAGCTTCCTTATGAAGTCTGGACCTCTTGATGTTTTGATAAACCATGCCTTCCTCTTGAGTTGAATTAGGTATTTTTTGTCTCTGATATCTATGTACAGCTCACCCCATTTGAACTCAAGGGTGCTACCTATGATAAGTTTGGTGTCTTCAAATAGTGTTTCCATTCGTATTTTTCGAGTTGTTTCTTCTTGAAGCTCAATCTGCTGGCCCTTCCTTTTGGCTGTTTTTTTAGACATATCTGATTCGAAAACATACAGTGTGAATAGTGAGGAATCTTGATTGAAATGTTTACAAGGTACCTAGTATTCAAGGTAGAGTAATCGATGTTATTTGTTCAAATGGACAGACTTAAGCATATATAAGTTGTAAACTTCTGTTGCCATCCTAATTACTCGTATTTCTTAAAATGGGTAGACATAAGCATACATATTTGGGGAACACAAGATATAGTACATCTTGTGCTTAAACAATACTGATGAAATGTTGAATCGATATAAGTTATACAACTATGAATGGAAAGAATACAATAAAAAGTAATCCCCTGAATGCAGCTCTTCTTGATGTCACATAATGAAAACTAAAAATTGGAAGGGTTGAATGTGCAACCTATGTGAATGAAAACACTGTTTTTAATTTGAAAATGACCTTGCTGCAAATTTTAAGTTGCATGAATTGTTTATCCTAGACTTCATGTCACATCCACGAAAATGAACCTCGACCAAAAAATTTGATATCTACCAAATACTCGTAATTCCGTCGATGCATGACGAAATATTACCTTGACCACTTTTAAAAGAGCTTATTACAAATATTGACGGAGCTGACCAAAACGAAGTGTCCATGAATTCGACCACATAGTTAAGAGGTGAGTGGTTGATTTCCTGGAAATACTACGTGACAGAATAATGCCAAATACAAAGAAAATGATGAATGATTTATCCTTTGTCTGCAAAATTGACATCAATATCCACGATGGTGAATAGTCCTTGGGTAATCCATCAACGTTTGGCATTTGAGTAGATAGTTGATGCGATAATTGAAGAATAGTCGAGAAGAAAGTTTTGCCACCATTGAATTTCATGGAGCAAGCATTGACCAGTGACCAATTATTGAGCGTGGACCAGGACGATATTGTTTCTTATGTCAACTATGGAAGTCGACCAACATTAGAATCGACTAAGAGTGCTTCATTTCAGATAAAAAAACCGACCACCAAAAGAAGTCGACAATTTAATTCATAGAACTTTATTGAAACTGTAGACCATCGACAAGGAAGACAACTAATCTATTGTCGACTTGGATACAATAATCATGTGTATTTAAGAGTTTTCTAAATATAGACAATAACGACCAACAGTCTTGGTCAAACAGAGATCTGTCTACCATGCAGGCTGATGATGTCAAGATCTACGAGTTGACCATTTCAAGCTTCATTATTTCGAGAAAACTTCATTATTTCGAGTGACCTATATGGTCGGCTGAAAACCCGACACTTTCTATAACAAAATGACTACTTAAAAGACTCTACCATTTAACTATATTTGGACAATCTCGACCAACGTATGGAATATGTCGACCAAAAAGTAATAAAGGCATGACTGAATATTAAAGGGTCCGACCAAGATCTGGCATATCGACCACATTTTGACATACCCGATCATACATATCAACCTTGACCAAAAACGCATGACAACTTGTATATGACGAATTTCGACTAAAAAGTATTACAACTTGTGCATGTCGAACTTCAACTAAAAACATCAACCGACCATTTTTAAAAAATTTGACCATATAAAGAATCAAAAAGCATATTGCTTCGACCAAAAAGCATATCGACTCAACTTCGAGCATATAAAATAAATAAATGATATGCAATAACTGAAGGAATAGACTTCTCTCTTGTCAAAGGACGTTGAGTTTTTTTTTTTTTTTAAAGTCGACCATTGTTTGAAGATTGTAGGAATTAAAATCTTCAACATGCAAATCAATAAATTTTTAATCAATGAACTGTACTAGTTGATGCACCAAGTCGAACTATACAATATGATCATGTTGGTCGGATAAAACAAAGGAACTGGTCTTGAATGGTCAATCATTATTTGTTCGGCTGGAGTATCGACCATCTTGATTAGATTACTTCATCAAGCAGAAAATTCATCATCGACCCTCGCGAGACTATGGAGACATTTTATGGGCAGACCCTCGACAGTAAAGATTACATATTCAAACAATGCATGGTACCATAGTGAAGTATATATTCGGACATTTTACATTTATTGGAAAAAGAGTAAACTAACAGTGGGATGAAATGTTGTGATGTGCTGGCTTAGAAAAAAGTGATGACAACACATTGAAGTAAATAAGATAGAGTAGTACAAGAAAGGTCTTGATATGAATATTAAATTTCTTGTATTCTTTATAGAGTAGTATTTTCTTGTCTTCCATAGGCAAATATTCAATGATGGTAGCAATAGGAATACAAGATCTGAAAAAAGTAGACAATTCAGTTTGAAAAAAGGAGAATGTGGTTAAGTAATACATATGCAAAGTAGAGGTGCAAAGGAGCAGGAATGTAGCTTTATGGAGCATGTGGCTGCAAAGACTTTGAAGCAAGCAAGTTCTCTTCTTGTATTATGCGTTTCGCATAGGGACTATCTTTCATTCGAGAATACCTAGAAAAGGAAAACGGTGGAGATATGCAAAGGCCTGACAAAGATTTAACTCTTGATATTGTAGTGAATGGAAGGCCTTATGGTCGATATTGCCAATATCTATTGTTGCATTTTGCAGGGTCATCCCTTGTTCTTTATGGATTGTTAAACCCCGTGCCATTCAAAGTGGTACTTGCCTTCATGAACCCCTTGTTATAGGAGGGATGGGGACATAATTTGGATTGGAAGAATCCCATTGAGGGGCCTTTGTAGTGGAGAAATTCAATGACAACATAAGATGGCAATTTAGGCGGTTGATCATTGGAGTTGTAGACAATTGCAATAACTTTCCCAACTGAGCCATTTACAAGGCCTGCTCAGACACACAAGTTGGATGTCAACATGACTTGTTAACCAATTGCTAGTAGAACCTTGAATGGAAGTTGTTCAACATTTATCGAGGTTTGCACATGTTTTTTCTTTTGCTCTACAGAGCAATGTGCAATTGGCATGTTAAGGAGTTTTAGCATTTGTTTGTTGTGTAATGCAACAGAGTTATTAGTTGCGTACAAATGAGGGCATTGGTCAAATGTATGATTCTCTTCATGTGAAAGGGACGAGGTTGTCCTTAACATGAGGAGGGTCCAATCTTCAAGAGTTGGTATTGCATTTAGAAGATTGAGCAGGAGTTGACGAAAGGAAACTTGAGAAGGGGTGTTGCCTTGTCGTCGAAAGATGGTTGAAAGAGTGACAAAAGTGTCAAAAGTAAGCCATAGAGCATTCCCTCATGATGCACCAACATACATGGGAATGTCCTTTACAAGGGGAAACTATCCAAAGTCACCAAGGAAAATGATGGAGAAACCACCAAAGGGGGTTGTACTTTGGGAAGGGAAGGCTTGACGTAAGCGATCATCCATACGGGTTAACATTTTGGGGCCAATGAATCTCATTTCGTCAATGATGATGTATCAGATATCATGGAATTATTCTTGGAAGGTTGAAAGGGATTGGCCTTCAAGAGGGTGCATCTCAGTGATGGGTATGCGAAGTGCAGAATGTGTTGTTAGGCCATGTATGTGAAAGGCAGCAATACCGGTGGGAGCAAGGAGGAGCAAGGGTGAAGGCATGTCAACAGAGGCATTTTTGAGTGCAGATGTAATGCAAGAAATCAAGAAAGACTTTCTTGTTCCTGTAGTGCCTTGAATGACCATTTTGAGTGGGGGAGGGCTTGTATCATTTTTGGAGTGTGTGATGATAAGGTCAAAGGCCATGCATTTTGTGGGAGACAAAGAGGTAGGAGCACACGAAGATGAAAAGGTGTTTGGTTGTACTTGGGCAGACAATCAGTTCTGGTCAATGAATGATATGGCTGTTGCATGCATGTGTGAAGGAAAATGGTTTTCGTTCAAACTGTGTTCTTTTTCAAAGTCACGATGGCCAAGCATGTCAAGCTCATCAATGTAGAGGTTGTTTCCAGGGAGGAGTTGAGATAGGAGTTCCCATTCATCCATGGCAGGGGCTAACGGACAATGGTTGGAAGTAGAAGCAGAGTCATCGGAGGGAGGTGTACTGGGGGCTTCTAGAAAACGATCAACATGGCATACAGTGTATGTGTCTTTAATGTGAATCCAATTAGAAGTGATGGCTAATGCTGTGGATCCAATTTCATCATGGAGGGATCGAAAATCTTTGTATAGGAGGAGCTTAGCCCAACAAAAGGAAACAAAGGAATTTGCAATAAAGGGTGGAATGGTAGTGAAGCGAGGAAAGACTCAAAAAATTTTGGGAGGGTATTTTGGTTTCCATTGGGAGTCCTTTCTACGAGGTGAGTATGACCAAGAGCATGCAGCTTCAAGAAGGGTAAGTTGTTCGAGTGCAGGGGGTCGTTGCATGTGTGCAGAAATGAAGGTGGGTGTTGGTGGGGTGTCAAGAGAGTCATTGGAAATATGGCGGAAAACGCTTTGGCTAACCCTCAAGGATAAAAAGGAATGCCTACAAAGACAAAGAGGGAGTTTTTGGAGCTTGTGGCAAGTCTCTTATGCGCAAATGTCTCGATCTGCAATAGTCTCTGATAAGAAGCGTCTATTGGTTGAAGGATGGGGGCATCATTTGGAGTTGCAGGTGCAAGACGAGAAAGAAGTGCATGGTAGCTTTCTGATTTGGGCTCTGCCTTTGCTGCATATTTTGAAAATATTTGAGGACAACATGTCTAGAGAGAACAGGTTGGAAAAAAACATTAGCTCGCCAAATTGAGAGCATGGTAAGGTTGTGAATATTTAGCAGGGCATCGTTCCTTGCAGGGTTGTATGTTTTTCGGCCATTGGCATCAATGAATAAGGAAGAGGTAGGTTGTAGATCAAAGGGGAAGTTGTAACGACATTGAAGAGATGATCCTTTTTTGCGGAGGCAAGAATATTCTGAACATTTTGTGTGCCTTTGGACACAATTAACAAGTTCTTCATAGTCATGCAAGTGATCAGTTCCAAGTATGGAATGTGAGCCAATGGTGCATGGATCATTTATAGTAGAGGCTTGGAAGGATGGGGTTTGAAAAATGGTTGACTCGAGGACTCCATGCTTTAACAAACTTTTCAAAGTATTGTTTCGCATATTCAACCTTGGTAGCATCTCCCCAGTCTAACGTGTCCATATTGGGTGCATTGTCCAGCCATAAGAAGCCATGTATATGCGCAGATCCTCTATGTTTCCATTCATACCTGCATGGAGAAGATAATATTAGGAACGAACATTTGAGGTTTTGAATACAATGAACTTTGATGGGAATATGATTTGTTACCAACCTGCACCAGTAGTCTTTTGTAGAAAGGCCTTTTTGAAGAACCTCTTCTAGGAATATTTTGAATCTATTGTCCATGTATTGAGATGCAATGTGTGGATTTCCTATAAGGTTGCGAATTCTCCATTGGTGTTGTTGATTTGAAGTGGTTGGAGCTTGTCTAGGAATCAAAGAATGCAAATCTGGCCACTTTGTGTCAGCTGCACTGAAGAGTGAAGAAGAAGGTCGGTGTCCCTTGTTGACTGATCATGTCAGTTAGTTCACCCCTGCTTTTGTTCTAGTAGGAGCATGTCCTGCGAAGAGTGGAACGAAAGTGCATGACTTGCTCAGCAATTTTAGCATCAGGCAAGTCTTGTAATTGATGTACAACTTCTGAGATGGTTGGAGGCAATGTATCTTCAATGTTACATTTTACAAAGATGGAAGCAGTAGAATGGCTACGATGGCGCATCATGAGGTTATATATGTAATAACAAAAGCGAGGATGTTGGCCAAATCTATTGTCATGGTATCGAAGAAGGTGTAGTGCATAACTATCCATACCAACCTCTTGAATGTGTGGTTGTTTAAGCATTACGACTCCCTTGGGAAACAAGGTTGGAAAGGCCATTGAGAGGAGGCCTATTGTGTTGTACTCATTAATAGGGGAAGCGTCTATTGGGGGACAGTCAATGCAAGGTAGAGTTGGTGCATCGCTTGTGCTCAAGAAGCGTTTGATTTCATCAAGCTCAGTTCTATAATTTATTTGTGTAGATATAAAGGAGGAGGATTGTTCTTCATGGGGTTCAAGGAAGATGGGTGATTGAATAGGAGCATTTGAGGTACAGTCAACAAGTGGGGTTTCATCAGATGTGACATGACGAAGGAGGGATGAAATGTCGATTGGCTCAAGAGGAAAAGAAGATAATGCAGTTGAGTTAACTAGAACATCTAAGTTGTAGTAGGGGTCGTTTGAAAGTTTGTATTGGAGAGCAGCAAGAACACGTGTTCGACTAACAAAGAAGTCATAAGGCTTCTTCGTAGGACTGCATTTACGAACAATGAGAATGTCTATGTCAGAGAGCAAGTGAGGGAGGAAAGTGGCAATGATAGTAATGTTTTGCGGGAATCCAATAGTGTGGCCAGAATATGTATATTGTCCCCCATGAGCATGAGTGACTTGTAAAATTGGGTTAACATGAGAAATGAGCATTTATTCAACTTGAGTAAGGATGGCTAGCACCGATGGCTATATCCCAGGATCCATGTTGTTTGGAAAGGAATAGCAGTGGTCATTTTGTTCTGCAATGCATCGAGAACATGCATATGCACTAGAAAATTGTTTTGTTTTAATTCCAGAATAAGACTCCATGGATATAGAGCATACATTCATGGGAGATAGATTATCCAATCTTGTACAGAATCGTTGTTGTGCACCCTCTAGGTCAATGTTTTTTGGATGTGTTGGTGTGGATGTGGATGTGGATGGTGCTGAGGGTTTAAGGGGAGGCTAAGCAACGTGAAACAAAGAAGGGATATTAACAATTTGACAAGCATCTCTATATAGAAGGCGCTGACGCTTGTTGTTTTGTTTTTTTCTATTGAGCATATAGAACTCTTCTTTGTGCATTGATTTGATCATTGTCATCATTGGTTGACATGCCTACAAAAAAAATGTTTGGTGGTTATGAACTTTATGGTGCCTTTGGTGAAAGAGAAACATACTATATATTTAATCATTGGCAGAGTGTTTATGGATAATTTATTTGAAGTTGTTGCAAGAAAGAAATACAAATGCTCTGGAACAGTGTTTAAAAAGAAAAGAAGTATAAAGTTGACAAAGCAATGTTATTACAAGGAGTATCAAGAGATACGTGAAGGCCTAACAAAGATTTAATTGTTGTGGTGCAATTTATCTAGCCAAGTTAGTAGGAAATATATATTGGTAAACACGAGGAAATGAATATATACCAGTCAAGCACCCTTTCATCTGAAACCAGAAAATAAATCACATCATGATCAAATACTAATGTTAACGATTGAACATACAAGTAATACGAGTAAATAAATGACAGTGCACTAACAGAAACATACTATAGTGTCCAACAAAAAAGACCCAAGAAGACAGTAGAACCTTGTTTGTAAATATTAAACAGGAGCAAGCTAATTATAACAAGAAAAATGCCAGAGTGTACTGACAAAAACAAACTCGAGTTTCCAACAAAAAATACTGGAAAAGGCAGTACAATTTTGGGTAAATTTCCTTTAAGAACCTTATTTTTAAATATTAAACAGGAACAATTAGAACAAGATAGGATTGTTCATATACCAAATGCCTAAATTAAAGATTAATTTTCTAGAAGGCCTAACTTTTATACAGATGCTCTTGAGCAGTGTTTAAAAAGAAAAGAAGTATAAAGTTGACAAAGCAATGTTAATACAAGGAGTATCAAGAGATATGTGAAGGCTTGACAAAGATTTAACTACTCTGATATATTGGTAAACACAAGGAATGAATATATACCAGTCAAGCACCCTTTCATCTGAAACCAGAAAATAAATCACATACATGATCAAATACTAACGTTAACGATTGAACATACGAGTAATACGAATAAATAAATGAGAGTGCACTGATAGAAACATACTATAGTGTCCAACAAAAAAGACCCAAGAAGACAACAAAACCTTGTTTGTAAATATTAAACAAGATCAGGCTAATTATAACAATAAATATGACAGAGTGTACTGACAGAAACAGACTCTAGTTTCCAACATAAAACACTAAAAAAGGCAGTACAATTCAGGGTAAATTTCCTTTGAGAACCTTATTTTTAAATATTAAACAGGAACAGTTAGATGCCTAAATTAAAGATTAATTTTCTGGAAGGCCTAACTTTTATAGGAGACAAAAACTGTTGCGGTGCAAATTATCTGCCCAAGTTAGTAGGAAAGATATATTAGTAAACACAAGGAAATGCATATGTACCAGTCAAGCACGCTTTCATCTGAAACCAGTAAATAAATCAAATACATGATCAAATACTAACGTTAAAGATTGAACATACAAGTAATACGAGAAAATAAATGGCAGTGCACTGACAGAAAAAGACTATAGTGTCCAACAAAAAATACCCAAAAAGACAACAGAACCTTATTTGTAAATATTAAACAAGAATAGGGTAATTATAAAAAGAAATATGAGTTTGGTTTGAGAGGAGAACCTTGTTTTTGAATAGAAAACAAGAACCTTTGGGTCCTCAAGAGGATCGTTGCTCCGTAAAATAGGAACAAATTGATGTCGATTCAAATGCTGAGAAAAAAACTGAGATGATGTCACAATAACAATAGCAAATAGCAAAACAATCACAGAACCTTTACCCAACGAATTTTATAAATGATTAAGAGTAAAGGCAGTGCATCGATGTCTTAGCACATTTAACCAAGAGGTCCAATCCGTAAAATCCAGATATACGTCAATAGGAAGAAGTCGATACTACTGAACCAAAGTTCATAACTTTGTGATGGATTATACCCCAAAGAAATGAATGTTCACGTGGGTAATCTTATGTAAGGTTGTTCAATGTCTAATCCGTCATTGAATGCTCAAGTTTCTAATAAAAAGGTAGATCTGGTAATTTTTTGCCATGCAGAGCTGCACCGCCTGCTTAGACTACATCAACCCAAACGCTGGCGAGTGTGATTGTATTTGTGCGCCGAGAGGTATTGGTAATGACCGTTTCGAAGTGGAGGTCGTGTCAAACCTAGAACCTGTCGGTCTGGAGTTGTCAAAGTTGAGCCGCGACTGGTCGAAGAGGAACCTGTCACGGGGGCTTCACTAGAAGGAAATATAATATCACGTTCATTCATATTGCGGTAATAAATATTCATGAAAACCTAAAAATTATATTTCTTATATATTAAGGGGAAAGGGTTTTTTTTATTTAATGTAACAATACAAAAATACTTTGGGGTCTTTTTTATATGGGCAGGCTAACAAATATATGCCAAAAGGAGATGGCGGGATCACGACCGAATGAGAAATCGGGTTGAGGCAAGGCTCGGGCTTACCAGTACGCAGAGAAATCACGTCTTGAGGCATGCTTGAGGCCAGGGGTTTCGTGGTGAAGTGGGTTTCCATTCGATCATAGTCAAGAGACAGTGGTCATTGTTACCAATTTAACAGTCAGCCAGTTATTACCAATAGCCTTGGGAGGCTCTAAGCCTCCAGGTCCTATTATAGGCTCTTGATAGGCCTTGGGGGCTTGAATACCCAACCACTCGTTCCTATTAGAGGCCTTGGGATGTTTAGTCAGCCTCCTAGAGCTTAGTACAGGCCCTGGGGGCTTGGATACCTAGCCCACAACGGGCTTAGTCAGCGATTGGGGAACTGCAACATGCAATCTAAATGTTGTACTATGTGCATTGGCTCTAGTGAGATACAAGAAGTGCTCTCCTATCTCTTCATTATACCATTAGATGTTGCAAATCATAATGATATGTGGTTGAGTAATTGCATTGTGTGTGAAGTAATGTGCATCCACAAATACATCAAAAGAAGCAAGGTGCATTGTAGAATGCATGTGGGGTCATAAGAGGGGTATCATATCAATATACTAGGTAGAAATATAAAGGGGTATAAAAAATGTTAATGAAAAATTTGATACATACAATATCTAGTGAAAATAGGGTTTTTTTAAAATTGGGAATGCATATTGGGAGAGGGTTAAAAAAAATGATTTTGGAAGGTATTTTCCAATATTTACTGAAATTAGGGGTATTGTTTCATATGCCATGAACGAACGTGCTATGATAGCGGTTTATTTAATGATTTTTTTACTCCATTTCAAAAAGTGATGTTATTCAGAGCACTTTTTTAAATTATAGAAATGATAAAAAAGAATATCAAAATAAAATTAAAGTTAAGTTTAACTAGTTAATTTAAAACTAAATTAATGGAATTGATAACAAAATTTATTTATTTGTACTATTATCATTTTAAATATTTGTTAGATATTTTTTTATTTGTGATTTTTCATTTTAAGTATATGTTAAATATTATTTTGAAAGAACAAATTTAAAATTAAATTTAACAAGTTAATAAAACTAAATTAATGAAATTGATAACAATTTATCTATTTGTGATATTTTTATTTTAAATATTTGTTAAATACTCTTTTTTTTTTTTTTCCAGCGAAAAAAAACTACTATTGATATTCATTTTGAATCAAATAGTACAATGATTGACTTGATTCTACTGAGGAATCATATGCAACTGTAGAATAACAGGCTAAGGAAGCAAAAAAACCTTCGATATGTAACAACCCCCCCAAAAAACATTCTTGAGTACAATATAGTCCATACTGACTTATTACAAGCTGACAATGATGTTTCTCTTAAATTATACCAAAAGAGAAGGATACCTGACCCCATCCATCTAAACAAAAAACATGAACTATAAGCACTTGTTTCAGTCAAAAAAATACAGGGACCCACTGTCCAGAACACTGTTTTCCCACCACTCCTCCCAATTCAAAGTGCCTTCAAGACCTAGCAGAGCCTGTTTTGATAACTTGTCCGCAAGAGAGTTGTGTTCTCTGAAAATATGTTCAAATCTGATGTGTCTATGTTTAGAGATTTCAGCCTGTGTCCGCAAAACCCAATGTCTCAGATGAATGACATTGAGTCGAAAGTCTCCAGCTGCCCACTTTATAGTGACCCGGGAGTCGCCATAGACTATAAGATCAACCAAACCAAAACAATTTGCAATTTTAAGGATACACCATAAAGCCATGAGTTCTGCTTTCATACTAGTCCCAACACCACAGTTAAGGCGAAAGGTGTAATAATGAAACTCATTTAAATAGATGACACCACCAATCGCACAGATCCCAGCCTGTGAAGCACCATCGAAAAATAAGACAGGCTGATCCACTTTGAAACTGAAGCTACTAACCCTGTCAACCTTTAAATTTTGCTCCTTCATCTTGCAATTTGAAAACATACTTAATGCTGTCAGGCTACATTGAGTAAAATCTGGAGAACTATTGTTAAATAGAGCTCTATTTCTATAATGCCAGATGGCCCAAGGAATACAAAGGGCAATAAAGAAAGATTTTTTGCAGTGGCGAAACCAATTGAGTAGGCAATTATTAAAATCACCTACTACCCAGCACTGAGTAATTTTTAGCTTGTGAGAGATCATATCCCAAACTTTCTGAGAGAAGGAGCAATTGACAAAGAGATGCTGTTTCGTTTCTTCATTCAATTTGCAGAGGATACAAAAACTAGGTCCAGACCAACCCCTTTTGCATAAGTTATCCCAGGTCTTGAGCTTGTTCTGTAAAAGGAGCCAAGTGAAACATTTCAGCTTGATGGGAATGTCCCAAGTCCAAAGTCTCTTATACCACCAATCCTGGGGGTAAATGTACTTCTCTTGGATGATTCTATTGTACATAGTATGAGCTGTTACCATTCCTGTAGCTGGGTTACCACCCCATAAAATCTGATCATTATTAAGGGACAATTTGACACCCACAGCACTTAGTTTCCAAATATAATCATTCCATGAACGCGCTAAAAAGCCAGACAATCCAATGTCATTTGCAGACAACCATGTGTGATGCGGCTCATCTCCAGAATTAGAATGAGAAATCATATTTAGAGTATGCAAACCCAGGATCTTCAGATAGTCAGTAATAGAGGAGGGTAGTGAGAAGTAGTCCTCCATGCCAATTATTCGATCAATACCAACACGAATTAAAGCACCCGTTCCCACCTGCCAGGTGAGATCTCTTTTTATCCAGTCTAATGTTTTCAGAAAGCCACGCCACAAAGGAGAACAATTCCAGCATGTAACCTTTGGTTTTCTTAGCCATAAGTAGGCATCCATTTTTAAATATTTACTCCGAATGAGACTGGACCAAAGAGTAGATCCAAAAAGGCATCTCCAGAAAGATTTCGATCTGAGAGCAATATTAAAAGCTTCTAGATCTTTCACGCCCCATCCACCAAACCTGTAGGGTCTTGCAATGATGTCTGCTGCTACCATAGGTATCTTGTCACATTCTGATAAACCAAACCAAAGAAAATTGTAGAAATACTTTTTGATAGACTTAATGATGGTCTTCGGAACCTCCAAAAGCGAGAACCAATAGACTGGAATGCTGCACAAAACTGTCTTTAACAGAATGAGTTTGCCCCCGATAGATAAAAAGCGATAAGACCAATGTGAGATGCGTGCTTCTATTTTGCAGAGGAGCCATTGCCAATCTTTTATAAGATAGTTGTTTGGCTTAATGTAAAAGCCCAAGTATTTGAACCCAAGATTCAAATCACAGCACTTGTAGGGCAGCAAATTGAAAATGTCACAGAGCTGTGCATTAGTTGGATCAAGATGATATAAATTGGATTTTGCTGAGCTTACTTTCATGCCAGATGCACAACAAAAATCCTGGATGATAATTTTATAATTGTACCATTCATGAACAGAATCCACACCAGCAATAAGAACATCATCTGCAAATAAGATATGCGAGATTGTGCAATCCTTAGCCACCTTGATTCCTTTAATAAGACCAACCTCCACTGCTTGATTAACCAATCTACTAAATCCATCCATCACCAGAATGAAGAGGAGAGGGGAAAGTGGGCACCCTTGCCGAATTCCCCTGGAGCATTGAAAAAAACTTGACGGGCTTCCATTTATCAAAACAGAAATGTTCATGGAAGAAATGCAGGCCATAATCCATTTGATAATCACCGGAGGAACGCCAATTTTGATGAGAATTAATCTCAGAAATGACCAGCTAACTCTGTCATATGCCTTCTCCAGATCCATTTTAAGTAGGAGAGCATCTTTCTTATGAATCTTTATGCTGTGTAAAAGTTCCTGTGAGATTCCAATGGCATCATGGATTTGCCTGCCAGCTAAGAATCCAAACTGCTCAACAGAGATGAACTTGGAAAGAACAATTTTAAGCCTGTCTGCTATAATTTTTGAGATGAGCTTATAAAGCAAGTTGCAAAGAGCAATTGGTCTATAGTCTCCAAAAGTCCCTGGCTTATCTTTTTTAGGTATGAGCGTGACAAAAGTGGCATTTAAACCTCCCGGGATATGACCACTATTTTTTGAAAAATTTACCAACTCCACCAGATCATTGCCCATCAGATCAAAAAAGTGTAAGTACAGCTCTACCGGCCATCCATCCGGACCAGGGCTCTTCTCCTTAGCAAATCCTTTGAGAGTTTGTTCAATTTCATCCAAAGAGATATCTTCTAACAGACGAGCAGATTCTTGTTCATTGAAGCACCGAGGAAAGAGATTAGCAATTCTGATTTGCTCAGTAACACTACATTCCCCAGAATCTCTGTAAATATTCTCAAAATATGAGACAGCTTCTGCTTTAATACTGTTCAAACCAGAATGATAAGTACCTCCAGAATCCCTCACTTCCCATATATATTTAGAGTTTCTTCTGGCAGAAGCGTAGGAATGAAAAAATTTGGTGTTCCTATCACCAAATGAAAGCCAGGTAGCACGGCTTTTGAGGCGCCATTCTTTTCAACCTTCAAAAGAATCTCCTCTTTCTTTTTTTCATATTGCCTCATGATTTCAAAGTCCTCATGTGAAAGTGCACAGTGAAAATTAGCCCAGTTTGCAGCCTGAACTTTATCTTCCAACAATTGAAGCTCCATTATATCTGCCTTTTTCCTATTTCTGATCCACTTTGCAGTCAGAACTTTTAATTCTTTTAATTTTGAGCAGAAGTTCAGAATGGGATTGGGATCCAAAGGTGTGTAATTGTTCCAGAAATCTCTGACCATACCACAAAAGGATTCATCTTCTAACCAAGAAGAATTAAACTTAAAAGGTAATGCAGGGATGCATCTCAAGTCCTCCAGCTGGAGAATGATTGGCCAATGGTCCGAAAATTTGTAATCATACACCCAAGATCTGTGTTTCTGAAAGCTGTCCAAGAGATTTACTTTGACAAGAAACCGATCCAATCTTTTATGAACACCCTCATTACCAAATCTGCCATTCGTCCAAGTAGGGACCAACTTATGTGGCTGAATGTCCACCAAGTCTGAGTTTTCCATCAGCTGGAGAAAGAAATCAGCAAGCTCATCCAGTCTAGGAGCACCACCCCAAACTTCTGAAGGATGACAGGTGAAATTAAGATCACCTGCGATAATCAGGTCTTGAGAGTTTAACAATCCAGAGTCAATAAGAGAGGACCAGAAAGAGTATCTTTCTCTATAAGGTGCGTAACAGTTGAGGACAGAAATGGAATGATGATTGCCACAAAAAAGACCCTTAAGGAGGATGCCCCAGCGAGTGAAGAAAGGTTTAAGGTCAAAAATATTTGGATCCCATGCTACGGCCAATCCCCCCGAAAGTCCTAAGGAGCTAGTCGCAGAAACCTCCCAATTAGGAAGAAGATTACAAAGTTTCAGAATAGCTGTATCTTTGTCACACATTGTCTCTTGTAAAAGAACAACTGCAGGGACAGTAGCTTTAAGGAGAGAAGTTAAGGCCTGTACCCTAGACGCCTTAACCAGTCCTCTGACGTTTAATGAGAGAAATGACATTAAGAAACAATTAAGTCGGGGGACACTGCTCTAAGCCCCGAATCACTATCCACAACCTCCAACCTCTTCGAAATAGGGGTATAAGAATCAGAAAGATTAAGATTGCGACCTTTTTTCTTGTTTCCCCTTCTAATTGTGACATTTTGAAATTTAAGGGTATTAACAGGTTTGGCAGAAGACCCCATGTCAGGATTCTTTGAAAAAGAGGGGAGCGGAGGGAATTCTTCTCCACACGTAGACATTAGATAGCCACATTCTTCAAGAATAGCAGTGTCACTAGGGTCAGAAGTCGAAGTATGACCAACAGGAAGATCTACAGTGTCCTTCACAATAACACTACTCGGAATCAGCGTAGAATGCAAAGGTAGGTCAGAATTAAAAGGCATATTCTCACCCTCATAAATAGGAAGCCCCGACTCTGAGGAAATAGGAATAGTAGGTAAACCCTGACTCAAAGGAAGATTGTTAGGAACAACAGGAGCAGACAAAATATCTTTGAAGAGTTTACGACCAACAACAGAGCAGGGAGGGGGTTGGACCGAATTGGATAGAGGTAACCCAGTGATCAGATCATGCCTCATTTGAATATCACTAGAACTGATACGTTTAGAAAGCTGTCGTTCAGAATTCTCAATAAAATTGAGTTCATCTCTAGTCAAGTCTGGTGAAGAAATAGGGGTTCTAAAAAAATGCTTACCCGAATTATCGACATCCACAGCTGTAGAGTCCTTTTGTGGAAAGGGGGGTTCCACGACATTCGGCGCCTTCAAAGCTTTGAAGTTGGAAGGGCAGTTATGCTGGACATGCCCGAGGCCTCGACAATTAAAGCAGCGAAATGGAATCTTGAGGTAGTCTAGGTTCAGTTTCCATATCTTAGAACCCCGTATTAATTCAATTTCCGCAGGCAAACCCTCTTTAGTCTCTATCTCGAGCATAACTTTCGCAAATCGCCGGTCAATTCCATACAAGTTTTGTTTGTCGAACCGGATGAATCTACCAGCAGAATTAGCTATCCCCATTAAAACCTGCTCCGACCACAACTCAATTGGTAGACCAGGGATGACCATCCAGAGGTGTCGGAGTGTCTGGTATTCATGCAGCGGGTCAAAATTAACATGCCAGCGCTTTAGGAATAGGGACCCCTTCTTAAATTCCCAAAACTGTGACAGGATTATGTCATGATGGGCAGCCTCTGAGAAAGTAAAGAGAATCCAATTATTCATCAAAAGATTAATCCTAGGGACCAAGCCGGTGATGGGAACCCACATTCTATTCACCCAATCCATGATTTCGGACTTGTTTCCAGAGGAAAATTCGAAACGGCCCACTAACCCTCTTTCAGCCAGAACATTGATACGCTCAAACCCAAAATCTGCGTCAATGTCATAGCGAATAACCTCCGCCTTCGCTTTAAAAATTTTTAACAGTCGCCGCTTCTTAGCCTTCAAACCATAAACCTTACCAGCTCTTTCTGGTATTTTACCGACCCCAACAGAGTGATCACCCCGGGGAACGGACAAAGACAACCCAGCAGAATAATGAGGACTAGGGTTTTCCCCCATTACAAAACAATAGGAAAAACCGGGAAGGAGAGCCAGCTGTCGGTCTTCAGGACAAAAGAAACGACAGCTGCCCACACAATCACTAAAGCCAACAGAAAGCTGAAAAGACAGTCCCACAAACGGCACGGTCCCCACAAATAGCAGAAAAACTGATAAAATAGCAGGAAAAACGCCAAACAAGAGATATCCAGGAATTGCAGATTTAGCGATGAATCCAATAGGCAAGATGAAATGGAACCAACGACTAAAAAATTTTGTTCCCACTTTTTTTATTCTTGGTTGGTACTAAGCTGTTTCTTCAAAACAGCTGAACTCCAAGTCGCCGCGGTTCGCCAGTTCATCTTACCCATCTTCAAAATCGAGAAAAACTGCAAAAAATCAAGGAAATCCTGCAGAGAACCACCTGCAAAATCATAGCCCTAGCCAGGTTCCAAACCCTAGCCATCCAAAAGCTCAAACAAGTTAAATACTCTTTTTATTTGCGATATTTTCAATTTAAGTCTTTGTTAAATATTATTTTGAAAGAACAAATTTAAAATTAAGTTTAACAAGTTAATAAAACTAAAAGATGTGCACAGGTACGAGCACTCCACGTTCGACTTTGACTAGAATTTTCATTGAGTGCGACTTTTTCTTTGATTCTTTCTATCCCTTCCAATACAATATCACATTCTGATACAAGTATCTTCTCGTGACCACAGTCTTAAAATATGATATCCTTCCTCATTTTATCCAAATCGCTTCGGCCTCCCCTATTCACCCTCTGTGGCAGATTTTCAGTGCTATAGCAAAGGAGCAGAGGCTTTGTATTTTATGCCATATACTCTCGTACTCTGCTAAATCTGGTGAAGGTTGGCTTCTTCGTAATCTCGCCCAAAATGCGCCACTTGATTCGTTTTCTACAGAGAGTAACTTACATGAATATATGATAACTTGTCTTTGGAGTTTGGGCACCATTTCTGAAGGTCTATTGATGGCAGACTGTAACTCAAGGGGTGATTATCACTTTTCCTCTACCGTTAAGATTGTATGGCGTTATTCGATTAAATGTAGCCTATTTTTGTCATCTAATGTCCGGGAAGTGTTTTTCAAATCGTGTTTGGAGTAGAAAGCTTATGTTTATGTATATTTTGATTTCTATTGAATCTGAAGATTATGTTTATATATAAAAAAAATCAAACCTTTACATGCTAAAAAATTATTGCAGTAGGCGGGTAGGGGCTCGTACAAATTTAATGATAATGATATCACTTGAACGTAAAATGGAGGTTGAAAATATTCTAAATCGGATCCCTCCATCTTACAGTGGGCGGCCACAGCTTCAACAGCATGCCCCATCTTCCTTCGAGTTCTGATACCTTCTTGCAACCAGTGATACTGAAAGTAGTTAAGGAAACTAATTGTATCTATGAATTACTGAGACCTTTCATTGAAATAAAAAAACTGGTTTAAGAATAGCCTGAAGGCACACTTATGTGTATCTAAAATGCTAGATAGTTCAGAACAAAAATGCTAGATAGTTCAGAACAAATTTAGAGTTTTCAGTAAATGTAGTACTATTTTTCATTGCTGTAAAGTATTTTCAAATTTCAATGAACTCACAATTTAAGGTAGCCATAACAAAGCATCATTCGGAAGTTGCTATTTTTCATAACATTGCACTTGCAATTTGTAAGTATAATATGTTATCATGTAAATATATTGAGGTTGTGGTCTATATTTTTCTTTAAGTGATTGCATGGAGAGTAGATGTGATAATCATTACGAGTAAGAGATGTCATATGAAACATGTTTATCTATAAGTTATTAAAAATAAGAGATAATTAAAATAAGTGGAATAAACAATATAGTTGTAATATAGTTGCTTAGTATGTCTTTTATGTAAAATATAATTAAAGAATTGTCAAAAATATGGTGGCTCATTGGTGGAGATAAATAGATTTCATTCTATCTACCAGTTCTGAATTCTGTTGAGACATTAGCTCAAAAGAATGTAATTAAAGAATAAAATAACAATTAAAATGGTATCATAATTGTGTGAGTTACAACTGATATTTATATTAAGATAAGGTTTTTTCATATCAAAAAGTAATATGCACTTCAACTCAACAACATGTGATTTCTTATAAAAAATAAGATGAATATTATGTTATATTTTGACATAATTAAAAATAATATGCCTAACTTTATATTTTGACATAATTAAAGACAGCATGACTCATTTCAAAAAAGTTTAAAAAGCATAATAATGAACTTTAACTATGGACTTTAACTCAACGACATATGATTTCTTAAAAAAATAAGTTGAATATTATGTTAGATTTTAATATAATTAAAGATAGCATACCTAACTTTAACTTTATATTTTGACATAATTAAAGATAGCATGCCTCATTTCAAAAAAGCTAACAATGCATATGGACTTTAACTCAGCAACATATTATTTCTTATAAAGGAATAAGATTAATAATATTATGCTATATTTTGACATAATTAAATATAACATGCCTAACTTAAAAAATGTGAAGAAAGTGGAGAAATATCGGATATGGATGAAGAGCAATGTTTGTCAAAAGCATGCCCTCAAGGAAAGCAAAAAAAAATCTTTAGTGAAGAAAATATATTAATATATTTTTTCTCACATTAAGCTTTTTTATTTTACTTAATTTGCATTTTATTAATTTTTACTATCTTATTTTAGTAGTTATGATATGTCTTCATAATTTGTAGATTCACTTATTAACATTTATTGAGTATAAGAGTATCTGAGTGGGACTAATAATTAAGAACATGTTTTATCTCCGTGTGCATGTCATAGGTTCTAGAGTTTAATTTATAATAAATTTACAATTAAATATAAAGTATATTGAAATTATTTATTGATTTTTAGCTTAATTTAATATAGTTTTACAATTATATATATTAAAATTTCCATTCAAAACAGACCAACCATGGAAGCTGTGAAAAAACAAATAGATTTGAGTCTTTTGTTAGATTTAATATCTCTTACTTGCATGTGTGATAAGCTATTTCACCTCCTAGTCATTAATATATAAAAAAACTGAAATTAAACTCAGTTAAATTGCCAACAGAAATAGATTGATGGTGAAAATTATTGAAAAACCAAATATCCTCAGTCTTTATGTCATTTAACATCTCCGAAATTATTGAAAAAATAAATATCCTCAATCTTTATGTCCTGTAACATTTCCAATTTGCATTTGCGCCATGTTGTTTTAATGAAAATATATGTCATGAAACTAACTGGGTTGTTCACTGCACTCTGAAGCAAATCTAATAGAATCGAAAATTTGAGTAAGGTTTGGGTTTATAGTGATTTTCTTTAGAGTAGCAGAAGTTCTTTAACGTGTGGCTAT
>BSBM01000195.1:32430000-32697500 GCA_027924585.1 Larix kaempferi | reverse complement strand
TTCTCCTTTACATCTCATCATCTTCATCCTACACTGAGATAAAAAAAACAGGTGCCTTAGATTTTGATTAATACAGGAATGCAAAGAAGAGTGCTTTGCAGATTACATGAAGCCAAGCTTATACCTTCTATGCTATGCTTTGCCAGCCTTCCATAGGGGTGGGAGTATCAAGGCTGTTATCCTTCCCCATAAATTAATTGGGCAAATATTTCCCAGCAAATAAAACTAACCATCAAAGTGAATTCTATCACATCTGCATCGTCCTAAGAGAATAAAATCTGATGGTAATTATGAACAAATCTGACATACTACGATCTCATAATAACCGCGCCTACGAACAGTCTTTATACAACATCAATATATATCTACTATGTATTTAATTATTCTTGATGTAATACATATGTTTCTAATTGAAAATTAAATTAATTTTTTGAAATCAAAATACACAAATTTGTAAATATACCCTTAAACCCCCAAACACCTAGAAGCACTTAAATGCACTTAGGGATTATGGGTTAGAAGAGGTCCTAAAGGCCTTTAGGGGGAAGGGGCTATAGGCATAGCTCGACACATTTATATCTGTTGGGAAATAAATATAATGAATGTTACCCACCAAACATTACAACGTTCAGCAAGGACACGCACGCGCCAGATGCATGCATGTGCCAGATCTGGCGCGTGTGCGTCCCTGTTGAACATAAAATTTAGAAAATCACCTGCATTCTTTCTCCTGCATTTTTTTCTCATTCGTCGCGTTCTCTTCGCTTGTTTCATGTACAGTCCAACAAGCATTTACATGGTAGATTGAATTCATACACCATTTGGTACTTCCTTCACCATTTGGATAAAATACACAACATTTGGGTCTCTATTTGGCTCTTTGTATTGAATACACACCTATTGGGATCTATTTGGATCAATTGAGTGAATACACAATAGTTGGACTCTATTTGGCACCTTGGATTGAATTCTCATGCTACTTGGATACACATGAAGTCTTCTTACATATAGTGGACACATCAAAAGAGCATTTGACATTTGAAGCAAAGAGCAATCATAATCCTTGAGGTATGGTGAAAATTTTATCTTGTTAAATGTAATTTAGTCTTCATTCACTTGTTTGAATGGCATCTATTTTGGTTTTTCCTCATGAATTGTATGATAGATCTATTTTAGTCGATTGTAGACAAATACACAAGGCAACGTCGCCTACTATCACACACATGTAAAATATTTAAAGTAGATAGAAAGACTCTTCAAAAGTATTATGCCATTAGAGAAAAACTTGAGACCCCAGGCCAAAAAGATTGTTGGGCCTTTGTTGGTAGGTTATCTCATTCGGACATGAATCTCATTGATGCTGTTAAAGAACTAGTGCAAAAGTTTTGGCATGATAACACTAGACCGTCATCGAATCAAAGAGATGTTTGAAAGTTGAGAAAAGGTGTTAGGGGGGGTGAACTTCATGTCAAGCGCTTCCTTGACATGACACAAACAAAACTCTATGAGAGGTTCAAGAATGAGCACACACAATTGAACTTGGGCCAAAGGTCCTTCGAAAAATGCAAACCCTGGTATGTTAGAATTTGCATTGATCGCAGTACATGTTGTTGTAGATACCATGTAGAATTTGAGTACTATTATGATACATATAGACATATATTTTGTGGTTTGCATACTAACATTATGCAGGATTTCCCTTCATTACAACCATTGAATGCATCTAGAGAATTTATACATAGCATAATGTGTCGAAGGCCTGAAGGACAAAAATATTATAAAAGATCATGTTTATATGGGACATGTTCCAGTTGCAGTGGATTTTCATTATTGAGCTGCTGCATCCATGAAACCACGGAGCACGAATTTGGTAGGATGTCACTATAAATGCAAAACTTCCAGTACATAACATATCAAGTAGATAGTTCGAAGGAAAGCAAAACAATTGCATTGGTGAAGTCACAGGTAATCTAAGTTTGCATGCTTTCATACTATACATGTTGAATTTGTACATATATATTCAGATTGAAAATGTCACGTTGTATTAATGCCCTTGGTTTTGTGGCACCAGGTACAAATTTGTGATTTCATGAAGGAATTCTACCAAAAGATCGAGCATTATGTACAGCACGTCCATGTAGCACGATGGCAGGATGAACAGTACAGACAGTGCAGAGACACCTTTCCCAAGGGCACAATATTGTCGATTGTGGACTTTGCAGAAAACTACACCCGACAGCCACAGAATGAGATTCAAATTCAATACTACCATTTAGACCAAGTTAGCATAATTGTCCATATCACGTACAGGCACGTGCCAGAGAGAAGCAATGACATGAGGATAATATTGAAAGAGACCAAATTCTACATCAGTGACGACAGGTGCCACGACCTACATTATGTGTAGCATTGCTTCAAAATTTTCTATGATCAGCTGAAGGAGAGAGGTATACATATGGATCAGCATTGGATATGGTTAGATGGCTGTGCAGGCCAGTTCAAAAATGCATGTGTTTTCCAGTGGTTGAGTATGTTGCACAAGACTTATGATGTGTTGCATGTATGGAACTATTTTGAGACCGAGCATGGAAAGGGAGAGCACAAGGGGGCTGGAGCATGTCTGAAAACTTCCCTACGAAGGGAGGAGATGAGGTGCATGGGAGGCCCTCATATTCGGAATGCCAAATCCACAGTTCGATGGTGCAAAGAAAAAATGTTAGATCGAACCACGGAGCAACACACACCAATAGGTAGAGGACATGTTGTCAGAAATTTCTTGAATGTAGTTGATCTAGATCGATCACATTCTTATCGTTGTAGTACTATGCAAGGCACTCATGGATTTCATTCAGTTCGAAGATCGAACAACCCTTTATTTGAAATATGGACACGAAAACTTGCTTTCTTTTGTGGGTCTTGCAGCAGTTGTGAGTGGGATGAGTGTGAATCAATGGATTGGGTTGATGAATGGGATCATGTATCACTTGCAGTGGACCCATGTGCAGTTGCTAAAACAATCCAGTTAGAGGAAGGCCAATCCTCTATTTCGAATGAATATGATCATATATCTGATCTTGTACAACTAGGTAAACATTTCTGCATGCATATCCCGGTTCCCTCCTTGTTTTTGTGATTATCCAAGTTATCAAACCACTACTTGTTGGAATATGACCTTAAAATGCATTTTTGTAGGACACATCTACGCAGTTGTCGCCCCGACAGACAGTGCAATTGGGACGAATTATTGGTTGGCACGATGCATCCAGGGGAAGCAAACCCTCCTCACATCATTAACGGATAGTGAAGGCATTACCTTTCCGACTGGCTCGATGGTTTTTTAGGGGGAATATCTTACAGTGGATGGAAATGGACCAAAGAGCAATGGCTACACATACACAGATTAGAGACCAGGGTCGCAGGTGTATCACTTTACACACTTGATCGTGGGTACAAAGATCCAACTACAGACAATGTCAACGAAGTCATCAAACAAGGTACGCTACTTACTACCTCATGCAGAGCATGAGAGGTTGTTCGAGACAATAAAAAACTGAGAGGATCCAGAAGGCCTAATTGACTGAGGTACATAATATAGCCATGTGATTGTTTGTCCATGCACAGTTAATGTTATTCATGTTAGATGGTTTATTTGATATTGTTATCTTATACCGTTTATTTGATGTCTGAGTTATGATTAAGTTATGATTTATAGCCATGTGATTGTTTATTCATGCATGATTAACCCTAGAAGCACTAATATAACCCTACAAACATAATCTATCCCTAGAAATGCTAGAAAGCTAAACTAACCCTAGAAACACTAATCTAACCCTCAGAAACTAATCTAGAATCCTAGAAACATAATCTAGCCCTAGAAATCCTAGAAAGCTAAACTAACCCTAGAAACACTATTCTAACCCTCAAAAACTAATCTAGAATCCTAGAAACCTAATGTAGCCCTATTAACCTAATCTAGCCCTAGAATCCCTGACCCACCACACGTACCCTCAATAGGGGGTATTTAGACTCCAAGTGGGATAGAATCACTATTAGAAGGGTTTGTCACGTCACACAAGTACACCACTAGAGAACTCAACTTATAGAATCCAAGTCTACATGTCTATCTTGGAATTTCGATCCTCAAACCCTAGGTCTTACCAAGATGCCTGCAGCACCCAAATCTGGATATTGCCCCCATTTTCTCTACCACTCTCTCCATTTGGAGCTTTAGGAATTGTTTCAATATTGGTCTAGTACTTGGATGAATATGAGGATCATTTGGGAGCTATGATTGAGTAGCACTAACATGTTCATCATTGTCACCTTATGGTTGGAAATGTCCTTGAGGGAGGCTTTATACATACCTCACCCATGTTAATGCTTGAGTTTTTGGAGGTCCCTCATCACCATCTCCATCATCATCACCATCCCCATCATCATCACCATCTTCGTCATCATCATCACCATCTTCATCATCATTGTCATCTGTAGGTCCCTCATCACTGTGTCCATCATCATCACCATCTTCATCAACACCATGATATTCATCACCATCACCATCACCATCATCATCAACGTCTTCATCATCATCACCATCATCATCATCATCGCCACAAGTGCCCGGTGGATGATTTTCCAAAGTTGACCCCCGTGTGCAAAAATTGCACACTCCCTCACTGAGCAAAACCCTAGTTTCCAAGATGGACATACAAGATGTGGGCGTGGATCACTAGGCTGGAGGGGAGGGGCACCCCTAGCACTATCCCGTTGTTTTGAATCCAACGGAGTTGATGGTTCATCGATCCGAGCCACGGTCTTCATTCTATGGCTTGTCCCGTCTCGCATCCTAAAGGCCTTCAGGGACACCTGTTGGATACCTGTCGGGGGCGTAGAACTCCAAGCGTGCAACAAAATCGGGTTCCAGGGAGTCATGCAAGTGTGTCTAGGTAGGTTCCGGCTGGGAACACTAGCCACAAGTCCCCGATGGATGATTTTCCAAAGTTGACCCCCGTGTGCAAAAATTGCACACTCCCTCACTGAGCAAAACCCTAGTTTCCAAGATGGATGTACAGGATGAGGGCGGGGCCACCGGGCCAGAGGGGAGGGGCACCCCTAGCACTATCCCGGAGTCCTAAATCTAATGGATTTGACGGATTCACGAACAGAGCCAAGGTCCGGGTGCTACGGGAATTCTAGTCGGGCACCCCGGGGCCATTCAGGGACACTTTGGGCATTAGCTCCGCGGCCACGGAACCCAAACCGGTGAGCAGACTTGTATTCCGTTGGCTCCCATAGGTCCACATGGCCATAGTGGCCATGCATGCCTGGGGGCCTCTGGATGAGAAATGCCCCCCTTGAGCGAATTTGGAATGGCCTTCACTGAGCAAAACCCTAGCTCCGGCGATGGCCCATTGGCACCGCTTCCAAGTCTTCGAGGCACGCTGTGGGGGGTCCCCTAGCTGAAAATCAGTGTCCTAAACCCACCAGAGATGATGGATTCACCAACAGAGCCACAATTCGGGTGCTATGGGCATTCTAGTCGGGCACCCCAGGGCCATTCAGGGACACTTTGCGCATTTCCTCCGCGGCCACGGAACCCAAACCGACGAGCGGATTTAGATTTCGTCAGCTCTCACAGGTCCACGTGGCCATAGTGGACCTTTCCACGGTGGCCACACATGTCTGGGGGCCTCCGGATGAGAAATGGCCCCCTTGAGCGAATTTGGAATGGCCTTCACTGAGCAAAACCCTAGCTCCAGGGATGGCCCATTGGAACCACTTTTGGGTCTTCGAGGCACACTGTATGGGGTCCCCTAGCTGAAACCTGACATCCCGGACCCACTGGAGTTGACGGATTCGCGAACGGAGCCACGATTCGGGTGCTACGGGTATTCTAGTCGGGCACCCTGGGGCCATTCAAGGACACTTTCGGCATTTGCTCCGCGGCCACGAACCCAAACCGATGAGCGGACTTGGGTTCCGTCGGCTCCCACAGGTCAACATGGCCATAGTGGACCTATCCACGGTGGCCACATGCACCCGGGGGCCTCCAGACGAGAAATGGCCCCCTTGAGCGAATTTGGAATGGCCTTCACTGAGCAAAACCCTAGCTCCAAGGATGGCCCATTGGAACCACTTTTGGGTCTTCGAGGCACACTGTGTGGGGTCCCCTAGCTGAAACCCGGTGTCCCAGACCCACCGGAGTCGACGGATTCACGAACGGAGCCACGGTTCAAGTGCTACGGGCATTCTAGTCGGACACCCCGGGGCCATTTAGGGACACTTTGGGCATTTGCTCTGCGGCCACGGAACCCAAACCGGTGAGCGAACTTGGATTCCATCGGCTCCCACAGGTTCATGTGGCCATAGTGGACCTATCCACGATGGCCATGCATGCCCACGGGCCTCCGGACAAGAAATGGCCCCCTTGAGCGAATTTGGAATGGCCCTCACTGAGCAAAACCCTAGCTCCGGCGATGGCCCATTGGCACCGCTTCTGGATCTTCGAGGCACGCTCTGGGGGGTCCCCTAGCTGAAACCCAATGTCCCGGACCCACCGAAATCGATGGATTCGCGAACCGAGCCACGGTTTGGGTGCTACAGGCATCCTAGTCGGGAACCCCGGAGCCATTCAGGGACACTTTGGGCATTTTCTCCACGGCCACGAAACCCAAACCGACGAGCGGACTTAGATTTCGTCGGTTAGAGTTAGAGTTAATGATGATGACAAAGATGGTGATGCTGACGAAGACGTTGATGATGATGGCGATGGCGATGGTGATGGTGATGGTGATGGTGATGGTGATGGTGATGGTGAAGAAGATGGTTTAGTGCTAGGGTTTGGGTGAGGGTTAGGGTTGGAGTTATAGAAGGAAATTGAGTTAGGGTTAGAGTTAGAGTTAATGATGATGATGAATATGGTGATGATGATGATGATGAAGGCATTGATGATGAAGATGGTGATGAAGAAGATGATGATGATGATGATGATGAAGATGATGATGATGAAGATGATGATGATGATGATGATGATGGAGATGTTGGTGATGATGAAGATGATGATGATGTTGATGATGATGGAGATGTTGGTGATGATGAAGATGATGATGATGTTGATGATGATGAAGATGATGGAGATGGTGATGATGGTGGCGACGGTGATGAGGAACCTAGAGATGACAATGATGATGAAGATGGTGATGATGATAAAGATGGTGATGATGGTGAAGGCGTTGATGATGATGGCGATGGTGATGAAGATGATGATGATGATGATGATGAAGATGGTGATGATGATGGAGACGGTGATGAGGGACCTAGAGATTACCACAATGACGAAGATGGTGATGATGATGAAGATGGTGATGATGATATTAGATGTAGTGATCATAATCATCATGGGGAGATTTTTTTATTATCAAATACCACATAATCATAGTTGTAATAACCATAGTCATAGTCCCAAAGGTGCATAATTGAACCACGAGCAACATCAACTAATTGTGGCATCACATGAACATGGTAAGAATAACCATTGATGTGGGCGAGGGTGGGTATAAACATTGTGTAGATGATATAGAGAAAAAATTTGGTGCTCTATAGAGGTTAAATGAGATGACCATATCCAAATGATGTATGATGATGAATTTGGGAAAAAAACTTTATTCTCACTAAATACACAAAACACCTTACCATCCTTGAAAAACTGAAAAAAATGGTTAGTTGTTTTCAGAGGCAGTATATAACTATTGAAGGAAATTTCTTTGATGAACCATGTTTGGAAAACTACTATAATGGTTTGTGTTGTATGAAGTGAGAGTCCTTGGGATCCATTTGTTGAAAATAAAACTTCCATATTAGATTCTGAATGTCTACAATGACTTGGAAAAAAAATTCCATCATTTAATCAACTTTACTTGCAAAAATTCATCTTAACCCCCAATCTCTTTCATGCTAAGATCTATTGAGAATGTAGAGTGTCTATCTCAAAATTCTTAGACTTAACTCCTCAATTGTTTGGATAGGGTTAAGATCAATTTGTGTATCCCAAGGAGATAACTCAATGATTTGTAGCCATTTTTTATGGCATTTTCACTAATTATGTTCCAACACATGCTCAGTTCAAATCCCTCCAAGTTATGCACACAAATTTATGTTGATATGTTTACTAAAAATGCAATCCTTGAATATGGGGAAGTGTCCCTTGAATTTCCTCACAAGGTTTCCTTTAGAAAGGAAAAGATCAACTTGTGATATCAAAGCAGTCAAATAATGTATTTTGAAGGTTAGAAACAAGTATGCTCTAAACTACGAAATATTGTCCATCAACAACCATCTAGATATTCTATAAGTAATCCCAAGATACTCTGCAAGTTGTCAACAATGGCCTTCATTGTGCATAAAATCACATAAGTCAACCAGTAATCAAGCCTGGAGTATACACTACACATCCATCACCATTGCACTTGAATAAAGGTAAGTTTATGTAGAATATTCAAGTGTGGATAAGTTATAAAAGTGGTTCCACAACCGATTTTAGCATGCTTTTGATTGGTTGAAACAATCACAAACATATTCTCAAGTAGTTAAATTTATCAAAAACAAGTCGAACGATCATGTACTAACAATCCACCAACAACCCTACAGTGAATCATATACTATGCATATCTTTTTGAATGTATTGTGGAAAAACATTTCAATCATTCCTAGCAATTATTGAACATTTGCAAGTGCAAAAGAAAAAGGGTTGAGTGTTTCTTAATTATAAAGCTACACATCCAACATTATTGCACCTCAATGAGGATAGTTTATAGACACAATTCAGACATGGATAAGTAATACTATAAAAATTGGTCTTCCACAACCAAGTTTAGCATGCTTTTGATGGATTCAAAGAATCATAGACATATTACTAGATGACTAATGTATCAAAAACAAATTAAAGAATCATGTACAATCTAAGCAAGTTCTCTAATAAAATAGTTGAACATAGTCAAATGTCATTCATTGAAATTTTAAGCCTAAAACAAGGATTTTTAGAACAAATGTCAAATATACATGATATAGGGGTACCTAAAAAATGTCATGTCATTTAATGCACTGCAACACTTACACTTTGGATGCAAAGGAGTAATCAAAGACATGATCATGATTTCATAACACAATTATAATTGTAATGTATTAAATTAGCAAACAATGTACTATTGTTACAGGCGCGTGTATGCCAAAAATATTAATATTTTCCACTCTCCTATATGACAATCATTTATTTGATATTGACCACTTGACGTTAAAAAAAAAACAAAAATATATATATTCGACTAAAACATACGATAAGTTTGTCAATAACAACACTCTAGTATATCCATTGACATTGATTCCTTATATGGACTGAAAAATATTGTATTTGTCATGTTTTCACACACATGCCTATGCACTAGGTTTCGTTTATGTGTATTTTTCAATAGTGTATGATTTATTTTTGTTTACAAGTATTGGATTCAATCCTATCTAAAAATATGCCTATTTTGTCCCATTTTCTCATTAGTGAGGAATTTTGGACATGCACATCCATTTTCTACTATTTTCAATTGCATAGATATCCAATACACACACACACACACTATGATATCCAACTTCTCTTCTAAGATCTAGGTAAAACCAAAATTTAGACAACATCACATCCTGATACACACAACATGAGACAACGAGATTAGACAACGAGATATATAAATCACATAACTGAAAATCCATGTACATCGAGGCTGCAAAACTCATCCAAACATATACAATTTCTGGCAAATAGTGGAACATGTTTCCCAATGTATGTATAGTGGCAACTCGTGCCCTAAACAAAATACGACAACTCATGCTGTAGATCCAAAATACATGGCAACTCGTGCCGTAGATACAAAGTACATCAAAACTGGTGCAAAAAAGTGCCACATCGTGGCTAATGTACATAACACATGGTGTGTCATGCATTGTGACCACCCCCGTCACTCCCAGGCGCATCTCCAAAGTCGATATTCCTACTCTTTGAGCTATCGGTACCTCGGGTCTTGCTTCGTCTAGGAGTAGACCGTCTCTCTGGGCTCTGGAACAAATGATATATGATACCGTCATTTTCAAGCATTTACAACATTTACCACATTTATAAAAGAAATGTAGAATTCGAATCTTAAATAAATCACCTCTGATGTGAGTGGGAAACGCTGGACAGGTATCCTGGATCTGCGGAGCCTCTCCGCAATTCTAGCCTACAACATTTACAACAATCATTTCATTGAAAAGTAATAATTGCTTAAATTAATTTGTGTTAATGCATCAAAATATTTCATAAATTAGTTTGATTCTCACCGTGTACACCTCTGATGATGGACATGGCTGGGCTTCTGGGCTAGCAGGTGGCGCAGATGGCCGGAAAACCACCTCCGATGTAGTGATGGGGGGGGGGCACAGATGTAGTGGCAGCCACTACAGGTGCAACCACTATAGATACAGATGAGGATACTGGAAGGGTAGATGCCACAATAGTGGCAGGAAGTGGGGATGATATGGTGGGAGAAGAAATGGCGGTATGGGGTGGAGGAGGACATCGTGGACAATGAACCCCTGTCGGTTGTACAATAGAGGGTATCGAACCAAAAGTGCTAGGGGGGATGTTGAGGGATGGTGCATGGGAGGGAAGTCCTACATAGAGGGAGGAGGATGGATGGAAGGAAGGTTGTGGATGAAGAGGGGAAGCTGGAAGGAAGGGGTGGCGTGGATGAATGTGGGAGGATGGATAGACAGGGGGGCGTGGATAAATTGGGGAGGATGTATGGACGGGGGGGTGTGGTCGAGTGGGGAGCGGGATGGATGGAAGGGGGAGTATGGCTGGAGAGGGGAGGCTGGATGGAAGGGAGGGGGTGGGCGTAAGGAGTATTCTAGATGGAAGAAAGGGGGGTGACTCATGGGAGAGGGTGGATACATAGGACTAAAATGGGGAGCCGCAGCTGTTGGTGGCACCTACATATACATTTGTAATATCACAATTTAGTAAACAAATAATAAATTAAACCATAGTAAGTCGCAACAATTCAAGTTAAAAGTGTGCTTATAACTACACATTTTACCTGTGTATGTGGTGATCTGCCAATCCCTGAAAGGGGTGGTTGATCACCGTAGTCAAGGAACACCCGTGGACACCAAAATGCATGCATATTATGGACATGTTAAACAAGTCATTATTTAGGCAATCAAGATATTCAAAAACATTGTACGAACTATGAACGTGTATGCCATAAATATAAATACTTAAGTAATATAAATGACATAAGTAATAACAGTATTGTGCCAGGTACTGAAAATACCTCCGTGTGGGGTGCCGCAATTTCAGTTGCAGCTTCCATTGCTGCATCTAGATTGGGATATCCTATGTTCTCCCATGTTGGTGTCTCAGCTCTGAATAACTATACATTGAAATTATAGTTTAAGTCAAACAAAAATATTTTAAAAATACTTTACAAGTTATCAAGTGATGATTGAAAACACATTAAAAAAATTGCTAACTTGATCCATATAACAACCCTTGATCGGGTTAGGGAAAGTGTGCCCGCGATGGGGACAAATATGTGGAATTTCCCCCATCGAACTGGAATGCCCAGCATGCCTACCACCGGTCACGTGTATATCCTGGCCCTGTCATGAAGGCCCTGCACCTGGATCTCTATCAAGGTCAACCGACCTCTCCACTGTAGTAGCTGCAACAAAGGAGGTGTGTCTGAGGAGTACACGTGCAACATTCCTCATTGCCACCTCGGTCTGATCAAGCTTGTGGGGTAACTGAGGTGGCTGGGGAGAGAGGTTGGGCTCGCACCTGGGAGCTCGTGGCACTCCCAGTGGGTTCCTCCTAGCAGCAAGTCGATCTTGGGTAGAGCCACGCCCAACACCCTGGAACTCGGTTATGTCAAAATAGTTGGCATGTAAACCGAGGCAAAACTCATCCCAGATTTGGTGAAGGAAGTACTGTGGAACCTCCCTATTATTGCAAGGAGGTTTATCGTACACCATAAACCACCTCTGCATCCAATTGTCCCTCCATGGTTGGTAATGACACCACTGCAGACACATGGCTTTGTAATATTCGGTGGGTGGTTTGTTTTCGGCTTGGTGAACATACTATATAATTGGGCTTTTGTAATGTTCAAATCTTTTATTGCTTCTTTGGAGATGCCCATGGAGTAGTACTCACGCATCCTATCTCTAAATTGAGTCATGTTTGTCAATTGTCGGTGTGCATGGATGAGGGAGTCGATTGAATTCTCAATTGACATGGCAAGAGACAATCGAGATGGTTCACCCGAGTTTCTAAGTTCGCGAGTGTGCACTCACATTTCATTTACATAGTGGTTAAGGTCATCTTGTTGAAAATTTGGGTGTGGGTTTTGGTTTTGTTCGACATTGGGTCCAAGGTTCGGGTTTTCTTGTGTTCCACCAGATTCGGGGTTAACATCTTGTTCACTCATTTCCTTAGTTGCAATTTGCAGTTGAAAATTGGTTCATTGTTTTCAAAATTTGGGAATTATTTACAATTACATAAACAAAAAAAATACAAAAATTGACACAAATAATGAATAAAATTGAAAAAAAACGTGATATTTACCTATTAATCGAAGTGGTGATGAGTTTTTGGTTGTTTTTGGGTGGTTTTGGAGTGGATTTGGCCTCTATTGGTGGTTGAATCGACGCGTACGTGGAGGAGGACATGCTCGGCCGACCAAATGGAAATTGTGCACTGTTTTTTTTTTTATATTTTTAACAGAGGCGCGTGCACGTCTCCTTTGCGCATACGCATCAGCAATGCGCACGCGCCATCAACATGTACGTGCCTTGTTTTGGTACCCAACCTAGAGGCGCGTGCACATCTCCTTAGGTGCGGTCGCGTAATTTATTTTCTCCACTAGCGCGGCCCTATTGCAACGAATATGGGCAGCATCTTCGTGCGCCCGCCCTAAATGCATATATATTATATTTCAATCTATGAACATAACTATTGGGTTTGAAAAATCTTTGGAGTCTTGTTCAATCTAGGTGGTAGTCTTAGAAAGACTGGCAGCAAAGCAAGCAGAACAACGAGATAGATGGCAAATATACTTCTTTTTTTTTAATATTTTTATTTTTATTTTTGATAATGAAATTAATCTCAAATAAAATTTGTCACCTCAAAGCTATGATACAATAGAAAATAGAAAATAGAAAATTATATTTTAAAAAATTTAAAAATAGTTTGTTTATTTTTTAAATTATTTAATTTAATATATTAATTTCTGTGAAATCTTATGGGCAAATATTTTTTATCAACATAGATTAATCGAATGTCAACTCTCAAGTTGATTAGGAATCGATTGTACGTACTAAAAGTAAAAAGTAATTAAAAAATTCATGTAAGTTTATAAAATAAAAAAGTTAAAATCAATATAGATCCATCTTAAATCCAATTTCTTGAAGTGTACATTTTTTCATGACATGTACGAGATTTAAGATAATAATACAAAAAAAAAAATTACACTTCAAAAAATCAAAAAATTGTATCCCTCTTGAGTTTAAGATTGATCTTGCTCATACGGTAGAAAATCATGCCCTATTTATTTATAAAACACTTCAACTAATTAATGATGAGTTTGATGTGTTTATTCTTATAAAGAAAGCAACATGTTGACTCTAGCCTCTTTGAGTATTGTAAGTTGCTAATCTCATATTTAATGGTTATAAAAATAAAAAATGGTGACTTTGCTGGAATACATGTCAAGGAGATCTTGCAAATTGCTCAGTTCCATGTTATATCATTGGTGATTTTAAATGTTTTATATTGCAATAAATAGTGGAGTTATATGGTTTTATTACATCGATACGTGTTTATATTTGAGAATTTGGAATGAACTAGCACCTATGTTTTTCCTAGATTGCAGGATCCAAATTGACAACCTGTTTAACTATAAGTGAGTGGTAACATGTTAGAGAATGAGCAATTACAACTATGCACGATGACACTTAAGTTATGATTTGTCCAGCTAGCCATGTGATCTAACCACCATTTGTGGAAAATATGGTGTGCTTGGGTTTGTAGTCATGGGCAAACCAATGGAAGCAAACAACAATGTCAAGCTGAAGCTCTAGTTATACTTGAATATTCGAGTTCTAAATATTACCTTAGAGTTTTAAACCCTCTGCATATATTTTGTAAGAAATCATTCTCTTACCCTAAAAGCATCGGTACAGAGCCATCCACGATCCATCTTCTCCCTCCTTCCTCTTGTCAACAATATCAATGTAACAAATTCACAAATTATTGACCCAACAACTGAACCACATATTTGCTCGTTGGTCAGCGTTTGGGAAAAACCATCTGCCATTGGAAGGAGTGCACACAAAAATGCAATCATTCTATTCCATCCATGGCATGCTACATCAAGTCATCGCGTCACTATTATGGAAAAAAAGCCGTCGAAGGCATTGATTTGAAAAGCTATCTATAGTAGGCAATCATTTTATTGCACTGAGAGTAGCGAGTTGCTCTACAGCCCAGTATGGGGGAGATGTTTTCACGTAACATAGTGTTATGTACCGAATATAAAAAGCAATTAAAAATATGGATCCCTCTTCGTACTTTGATAGATCTGTGTTTAAGATGGATCTATGTTGGCTAGTCCCCTACCTAATTGAGTGAGTCGTTAGCTTAATCACAATTCACCGACAACAAGAAATGCACCTCTAACTCTAATATATAGCTATAGTAAGCAATCATTCTAATAAATTTTAAATACATAAACAAACCTATGGGTTTGGATAAATACATGTATTATCTACATCAAAATTGAAAACAACGTCTTGTTACCATTATGGGTTTGGATAAATACATGTATTATCTACATCAAAATTGAAAACAACGTCTTGTTACCATTATGGGTTTGGATAAATACATGTATTATCTACATCAAAATTGAAAACAACGTCTTGTTACCATGGAGCTTATAGGAAGGCTTTAATTTTAATATGTAATTTTAGCTCAAATAAAAATTGAGCTTACTATCACGGAAGACATGAACCTTTCTTTACATATAAAGAATCACTATTCATATAATATATAATAAAGAGTGAGCACTTATATACATTGCCCCCACTTATATGCATTGCCCCCGCAAGGTTGAAATGAAAAAGGTTAAATGAGATCTTCATCATTTACTGAGATTTTGTTCATATTTATATAAATTTAAATTATATTTAATTGTATCATATAATTTGTAATGATATTATTAATAATGAATTTTAATAATTTTAAGGTTAATAATAGTTAATATAAGTTTGAGTGTGTTTAATGGTAAAGAATATATGTTTTCTCCTTAACAAAAATTATAAATTCAAATATAGAAAAAGATAAAATATGTTATTTATAAATAATCATAAAAGAAGTTAATAAAACAAATAAATAATATACATTTTTTAATATTATAGTAAATGTTTTTTTTCAAATAAAAAAAAGCACAACTTGCTATTCAAGGTATTTCAATCAAAGTTGTACATCATATTTGCATGAGCAATGTCCAAAAGATAAAAACCAAGAACAACTAACTAACAAAGACCAACCAAGGCTATAGTAAACAAAACAAGTCCCTAGACTACTAGATACAATGTAAATAGAGACGTTTCGACCAAGTCCATAACAATAATTGTGTTATACCCACACAACTAGTAAATCTGATAGGCTCCTTTTAGGTGCAGGAAACCATCCCTGAATTCCTCATATAGAATATTCCCTTCTGAGAGGCCAACAACAAGCTAATAATTCATATAGGCCTCGCTATTGAATCTCCTGAAAATGTGTTGAATCACAAAACTATCAAAAGATTGATAAAGGAAGGTAACCTGAGAACACCAATGCTCCAAGTGTAGGACTTAAAGGGTGGAAGATCCCTTAACCCAATTAATGATTTCTTTAGAGTCCCCATAAACAAAAATATTGTTCACCTATTGATATTTTGCAAATACCAAGAGCCCCCATAGTGCAAGTAATTATGCTCTTGTGTTGGTTCCCCAGCCTTCCCCAAATTGTAATTGAAAGAAGTGACCCATAGAAAGATTCAAAATCATTCCACCACCATGGGCGCCTTTATTTGCAGTTCCATCGAAATATCCACAAGGCCAATTTTGAATGAATTATGAGTTTTCTCTAATTACTTTTGAGGGAGCAAGATAAAAGCTACAAAGATCCTTAAACATTTGAATAGTAGTCCAGGAAACCTTCCAGTGTGTGCATCTGTTGTTTTCAAAGATGGTCCCATTCCGATACTTCCATATGCACCAAGAAACTAGAAGGTAAAAGGCTTCCATTGCGGAAATCTAGACACCCATAGTTGTAAGCAGAGTTCAGGATGATGACACCAACTGAAAGAAACACCCAAAACCTGCAAAATAGATCTCCAAACAATATGGAAAAAATGACACGGCCCAAATCCAAATAGATGATAAACCGATTCCTCTCCATACCTACACAAATCACATATGTTTGGTCCCGAAAAACCACACTTACAGAGATTGTCCCATGTTAAAATTTGGTTCTCCAACTACAGATACGGAAAACATTTGATCTTTAAAGGAAGTTTCCACTTCCACAACTTATAGTACCACTTATAAGTAGTGGAGTGAACTGAGCTTGATTATGCAACCAAGTACCACATCTGAGGATATCCATGAGAACTGAAGATGTAATGCACCACATATGAGGAGGATCTCATGCATATCAAGATATATGCACCACCGAAATGATTTAACTCCAAATTTAGGAGAGGGAACCCCATTTTGGCGGAGATTGACATGCATACATTAACCCCTCTTACATTATTATTTATCAATATTTCACCCCAAGGTATCTACTAGGTCATGCACATTTCTAGGACCATTGTGAATGAATCTAATTTTTACATTGGACCATAACGACTTAGACACTAGTACATGGTGCACAGGCATTTGAATAAATAGTTATAGCCTAGTTTCCATCTTTCACCAAACCTTAAAAGGGTTCTCATATACATTTAATATAAAAAAAATTCCTTTGTAGGGATGGTGTGTTTAATATCAATATTAGGTAAATTTTTGGGTGCATGTGGTGGTAAATTTCCTATTCATGACCCATGGGTCATATAATTGATATTTATGTAACAAGATTCTAGATTTTCCCTAGACCATGGTTTAATCCTCAATAATTCTTTATTATGTAATACTAATTGGAATTATTCCCTTATTACACTCATAGGTGAAATATTCCCTATAAAGGTATTATGTGCAATCTATGGCCCCAAACATAGCAAATGATTCTCATAGGAAATAGTTAGGGCATAAGAATCTAGTTTTCATCACCAAGCCAAGTCTTAATCCTTGATGCCAATCCCTAGTTTATGAAACCTCGAAATATTTACCATACAATGCTCACACTTGAAGTATTGTTTCGATGGGGTATGTGGTGGGCTCTAAGATAATTTTCAAGTCCCATGATCCCTAGAAGAAACAATTTGTGACAAAGGACCTAGATTCATGCCTCAGAGCATAAATAAGTCCTTGGCACCAATCAATGGTACATGTCAAAACTCAAAATTATTAACATATACCATTATTATGAAAACAAAATTACAACAATTTAACCTCTTAGAAGTGGTAGAGCCTTGCAGAACTCTTACCAAAATTGTATCTAAAACAAATTAAGGACTTTCATGGTAGTTTTTGAAAATCATCCCCAAATGTCACGATATTTGAAATTTTGGAGTTAGATTTTTACAATTTACTTTCAAAAATTCAATTCTCATTAATCTTAGGAGCAATTTTCAAAGCATTAAACCTAAATCTATTTCTAGGTGAGTTTGTTTTCAAAATGCCCCTAAAGTCATGCGAATTTAATTTTCGGAGGCGATTTGTAAAAATATGATATTACAGGTCACAAAATTTGAAGTTTCAAGATAGTTTTTGAAAAGTACCCTAAAATTCATATGAATTGAATTTTGGGGGGCATTTTTTACAAACCATGTCCAAAAATTCAATTCTAATCTCTTTTAGATGTGGTTTTGAAAACAAAAACCCACAAAATACTCTAACAGTTCAATTCCCATGACTTTGAGGGACAATTTTCAAAATGTTACCCCTTAAATTTATATTGTAGGATGAATTTTTGAAATCCCTCCCTAACATTCATGATAATTGAATCCCTAGTTACTCCATAAGTAACTACTCCATGATTTAGCCTAAATGACCCACAATTATCTCTAATTTACCATTAATTACCCCTATATAATCTTTAATTATGACTAATTAACCGCTACTTATCCATAACTAACCCATAATTACCATTGATTAACCTCTAATTACCCCATTTGACCCCTATTTACCCCTAATTAAACTCTAATTACCCTATAAGTGTCCCTGTATTAAACCCTCATCACCACTAGTTACCCCTAAATGACCCCTAATTACCCCTGATTGACCACAAATTAACCCTATATTACCATTGATTAACCCCTAATTACCCATGATTGACCCATGATTAGCCATAATAGACCTCTAAATTCACCTTTGATCGATGAACCATTTCCTCTACACCACTTGATTTAGCTCCCGAATCCATGTTTTTACATGTTGTAGAAATTCGATCCTAATTCTTTAGTTGTTTGTCTTAAACCATTTTTTTGACCCTAATATGAATCTCTCATATTATTAACATTAATATGGTACCCATAGAAAATGATTCCCTTTACAAGGTATTTGTGGTGGGTAAAGCCCCATGCACAACCCATGATCCATAAAAGTAACAAATAGGGCCTAAGGCCTATGTTTTGATCCAAAATACTGATATAGTCCTTGGCATGCATATTTAGTTGATCAAACCTCAAAATGGTGCATTTTTACCACTTCCATGAAAAAAGGATCTCTTTGTAGGTTCTATGTGGTGGTGCAAGTCCCTATGCATGGTGCATGAGCCTTACAATAATAGTTGTAGCCAAATTCCCTAGTTTTTCAACATGAACCATGGTTATAGGGCCTTAAAGCCCATTCCTCATGCACCAAATCTTGGAATGGTTCCCATTGGGAAAATATTATATGAGTCTCCATGGTTTTCAACCTTTTGTTTGTTTAAAAATCATCTTCAAATAGATAAGTACCTTATTGACATCCAAACAAGGGAATGCATTACATGGCCAAAACTTAAGCATACATTCAATTTCACCAATTTAGATAACTTTAGCTTAGATAATGTACATAACCTAATCAACTTATATGTTTTATTTTTAGGTTGGGCCTTTAATGATTGTGATAATGGTAGAAAAACTAGAAATGGGGACATGTCATTATTTTCACATTTTATAAGATTAGGAAAATGATTCCTTCCTTGGGACTATATAGTGTTATAGAGCCTTTCACATGGCATGTAATCCCTCAAAGAAATAATTAGGGCTTGAATTGTTGTTCTCTAGGAGCTCTTTGATATCCTCTTCTAATTATAAAGACTTCTTTCCACGAAGCTGAATACCCCATCACATGATATTCCATAACATCCCGGTATCCAAACCTAGTAGACAAGTCGAGTAGCCCAAGCTAGCCAATCAAGCCTTTTATCCCCCTACCTAGACCATCCAATCCAGGGATCTTCTTCTCTAGATTATCGGGTGATTCGCAAGTTTGTAAGTGTGCATGGAAATACATATTGTGATGTGGCCTCCAGACCATTGTTTTCTTCCTTTCTCTCAGGTTATAGATTATCCCAGGTCTCCGGCTCGATCAAAGATCAATGAAGGTAGTGAGTGTAAGTTCACAATGTTGATCTAAGGAAAGCGGGTTCCATTTGCACAGTTAACCGCGGGTTCCATTTGCATAGTAAGGATATTGCGGGTTCCATTTGCACAGTTACCGGAATCGCGGGTTCCATTTCCATAGCTTTGAGTAGAGGAAACTGAGGATATCATAGGAGATCATGCTATCCCTTGTTGTTTCCATCATCAAGAAGAGGAGACTATGCTAGCAGAGGATACTCACGGGTTCCATTTGCATGGCTTTGAGCAGATGAGACCGAGGAGATAAGATTAGATTGTACTATCCCTCATTTTATCCAGCATCGAGAAGAGGACACCATGCTAGTAGAGGATACTCCACTAGCCTCACAATGTCAGGAAATTCGATAAGTTCATCAAATGCCCATTTTCCACATGCGTTTGGCACATTAGTTGAATTCGGTTGGGGATAGGGTTTTATTATAACAAAAAGTTTTTCCCTTGTTTTATTATAACAAGGTCAAATGGGATCATAGAGTAAATAGTGATGCAAATGGATGGTTAATGGATCTAGTTATTGCTGTTGCAAACATGCAGAAAACTTAAAATGGGAAGATTTATAAAACTGAGTTTATATGAACAAGGCCCCTTCAAAAGGTGACCTTGAATGCACATTCAAATCAATAAATGATGTTTTTATTACTAGTTTAAACACACATGCAACCTATAATTGAAAGGGCATAACATAGATAAATCTCAGCTAGATAACAAACAAAACAAAGATATGGAAAGATAGAACCTCATCCAACACTTTATCCATGGAACAAGAATGCCATGTGCTTGGATCCCTTATTGCAGTAGAATTAAAGTGTTTTCAAGCAATGAAAATCAACAACTATGGTAAGATGAAAAAAAAAACACAGATAGATACTCCACAATCACATAGCCTTCAAATGATCCATTAACGATAGATAAAAAAAAATAGAAATATATTCTTTATTCCACCAACAACCATTTCAAATGGAGGATTCTTTCTTATATAAAGGTCATGGCTCAAACCTCCTCAATCATGAAATAATAATATCCAGGGCTAAAACCCTATATCTAAGCTAGGAATGCATTAAAAACTAATATCTACCAACTAATTCAAGTGTACAAGTCAAACAATACATAAAGTATCATGGAAAAATGGTGTCCATGCGACGTGTTTAAATATCTAGGAAAATGAATCCACAAGGGTAAGATGCCTCCTAAAAGCAGGTGAGAGACAATGTCAAGGAGCTCCAACATCCCTCCTCAAGGCGCAAACATCTCCAAGAGAATCGATCCACAAGTAAAACCCAAATCCTATGAAAAGATAACCCCATAAGACACATGTGGCTCCTCTAGGAGACATGCCTCCTCCATAAGTATGAACATGTGTACCAAAAAACCGTTAAGTGATGGAGCAACCCTTAAGAAGGATGAATGGATGCTCATAAATGGTAATCACAAGTCAAAGGTGGTCCCCAAAGCAAGGACATCTCCAAAGTGTTACAACCATTAAAATGTGCAAACAACTAGCTTCAAGGTCAAGTAACTCCACAGATGTAGGGGGTGCCCCATCACTCAAGCCAAAATATAATAAACTGTTAAATGCCTCAAGATATGTGCAAGTAAGGGAGGAGGGGTTCCACTGAGGTGTTAGGAACCCATGTCAACCCTTGCCTTTACTTTGTTAGTATATTGTTGTTGGATGCATATGTTTTGTAAGTCATCCCGTAGTATTATATGTTGATCCATAGTTTGTATTATCCCATGATATTCATCCATAGTATTGGATGCATATTCTTTGTAAGTCGTCCCGTTGTATTATATGTTCCATGGTATTGATCCATAGTATTGACGCCTAGATTTAGTATATAAGTTTGTGTTGAGGCCAATGAAAGCACCGTGAAGTTATTTGTATTGAGCTTGCTCAAAGGAGGTTTCCCCCTCGAAGTGTCCCGCGATCAATAAAAATATTTTGTGATCTAATATATCGTGTATTTTTATTAATTAATTGTTGTAGGTTCCTCACATCTAGTGTCAGAGCACTTTCTTGGGCTCGTTGGGTGGAATTTCTGCCAAAAAAAAAATTCGCATCTATATTTATTCCTATCAATTGCAGGTTCGGATCCGGGAATAATCCCTATCCGCTTAACTGTGGGAAGTACTTGGGCATAATCCCTAAAACTCACTATGAGGAGTACCATAGGAACCCAAAAGTAGATGGCCCATTGAAAGGACCTTCCAGCGAAAAAGGGAAACAATGCCTACCTGATTGAATAGTTCCCACCCATGAGGTAAACCAATAGATGTTGTTTGTGGAAAAGTGGTTATCAGTTTTACCTGAGCCGTGGAGTGAGGGGTACTACCCCAATACACAAGCCGTCAGACAGCATTGGTGGCTGAGTGAATCCACTAAATTGTTAGGAAGCTGAACATACCTACAATCCATATCTATTGCGAGCTGATAAATCGTAGATTATATCTGTCCAGAGATGTTGCAGATCAATTCCGAGTCATTTCAAATCCATTCTGAAAGTTGTTTCAAATCCATTCGTTTTAGATCCATTCTAAGTCGTTTCAGATCCATTCCGAGCCATTTCAGATCCATTCTGAAAGTTGTGTCAGATCCAACCATTTTAGATCCATTCAGAGTCGTTTCATATCCAGTGATTTCATATCCATCCATTTTAGATCCATTCCGATTCATTTCAAATCCAGTTGTTTCAGATCCATTCCGAAATCCGTTTCAGATCCATTTTGAAAAAAACTGGTTTTTTTTTTGTCATATCTTGCTTATTTTAACTCTATTTCCATGGAAACTTCACTGACACCTATGCAATCCCATTCTGCATATTTAATTCCCGAGGATCCTATCCCAAATTCCACTTCCCGAAGCCTGAAATCCAACATTTGTCTATTTTTAGGGTTTGCCATAACTTCTTTTATTTTGACTCAATCACCTTCAAATTCTTCCACATTGTTCATTTCCTATTTCTACTTCCTTATCCCTCTGACAAATTTTATCATTCGTTCACCCCGCTTCTGAAATCCCCATTTGATGCTTCCCTATCCACTAGAAAGTGTCCAAAGCCTATTCAAACCCCAATTACCCATCCGAGATTTTCCCAAATCCAAATTTTCCTTTACTAAAGAAGCTTCTGTTTTTGTTTTCCTACCCATTCACAAAAAAAAAAAAAACCCCTGGTTTTTGTTGTCACCCGCGCAGCAGCACAAATAATGGATGAAGAACTTGCATCCCTCAAAACCAAACTCTAAGATCTGGATGAAAATTTTCTCAGCCTTCATCTTCCGCATTCATCCATAAACAATAAACGACAACCACAATCTTTTGTAGCCACTCGGTTCTCTTCTTCCATCTTGTTTTGTGGGCCGAAGCTTGATTTTTCTCGCTTAAATGGTACTGATCTGACTGGATGGATATACCCAGCAGAACATTATTTTAGTATGCATAATACTTTTGATGTCCACAAAATTCCACTTACATCCTTTCATTTGGAACAGAAAGCCCTTCAATGGTATCGTTGGTACATCAAGGCTCATGACTAGCCAAACTGGACAGATTTTTGCCAACTCCTTTAGCAATGATTTGGTCCTAGTGCTTTTGATGACTTCACAGGAGAACTCACTAAACTTCTCCAAATTGGCACTGTGAGAGAGTATCAGACATAATTTGAGAAACTAGCCAATCACATAGAAGGCTTGTCTGATTAATTATATAGGATTTGTTTTATCAGGGATCTCAAGAATGAAATCCACTCAAAGGTTAAAAAATTTTGTCCCAACACAATGATGGAAGTCCTAGGGTTGGTTAAGTTGGCGGAGGACAAGATCATAGCCCAAAAGCACTCCAAATCCACTTTTGTTGCATTCAGAAATATGGTTTCCCAGCGACCTCCCATCACGCCAGCTCCTCAACCAACTCCTATCAAGCATTTATCTGAAGCAGAGATGTGGGCACATAGAGAAAAAGGGATTTGTTATAATTGTGATAAGAAATTCACTCAGGGACATAGATGTGTTGAGAAGCAGCTCTATCTCTTGGATGTGGATTCTCCGCTTGCCTCTGAACTTGGTGAAGAAGCTCCAGATACCATAGATGATTAGGCTGACATTCGCATCCACTTGTTGACCCTACATCTCTGGATGACCACCCAGAGATATCTCTCCATGCTTTAGCCGGAGTCACAACCCCACAAAGAATGTGGGTCAAAGGTTACTTCAAGAAGCTCCCTCTTACAATACTCATTGATTCTAGTAGCACTCATAACTTCATTGACACTCGGATCGCTAAACAGGTTGATTGTTTTACCATCCTTGCTCCAACTTTGAAGTCATGATTGCCAATGGGGCCACCTTACCTTGGAAGGGGAAGTGTTGCAATGTGTGTATCTATATGGAAGATTATAACCTGTGCTCTTACATGTTTGCCTTGTCCTTAGGCGGATGTGATGTGGTTTTGGGTGCTCAATGGTTATGCACACTTGGCCCCATCTTATGGGATTTTTCTGAACTCTGGATGCAGTTTTCAATCAATGGGAAAGACACACATTAACGGGCTTACAACTAGGGTATCTTCGCATCATCAGTTCACAATGCATGGAAAGGATCCTTAAGATTAATTCACATGGTGTCATCACTCAGCTCCATTCCATTTAGATGCACCCATCAATGGTCTACACTACTCCCTTGGATCTACACCACATTTTGGATAGATATGCAGGTGTCTTTGCTGAACCAGTGGGATTGCTGCCTTCCAGCGGCCCTTCCGGTAAGAATTTAGACACCTCTACATCTGACAAGGAAATGATGGCTATTTTGCATGCAGTACAGAAGTGGAAACGATACCTATTAGGGAGTTATTTCAACATAAAGACTGATCACCAGAGTCTGAAAAAATTCTTGGAACAACGGGTCTCCTCCCTATCACAATTGAAATGGGTTCGCAAACTCATGGTTTATGCCTATGCGATCACTTACAAGAAGGGTAGGGACAATCTAGTGGCGGATTCTCTTTCTCGCACATTTTATGACTGAGTTTCTCTTTCAACTATTTCTATGCCTATTTGGTTTCAATCTATTCAACAGGGCGATGTCTTCTATGAACTCCATGCTTCTCCATCGGCAGGGCACTTTGGGTTCCTCAAAACGTATGAGCAAGCACAGTGTAAATTCTTTTGGCAAGGAATGAAAAAGACAATTCAGTAGATGGTGGTTGTACATGATACTTTCCAGGACAACAAGGGTGACATGACACACCTTGTAGGATTGTTCGAACCCTTGGCCATCTCTAGACAGATTTGGATACATATTTCTATGGATTTCCTTGAAGGGATCTGGTGGTACAATACTACATCTAAAATGACTCCATATGAAGCAATCTATGGTCAAGAACTTCCAATTCTTCTTCCCTACACACTCAGTAGTTCACTAGTTCAGGAAATTGACTCGGTTCATCGAAACCGCAATCAGATTCTTCGCATTTTGTAGGACAATCTTCACATGGCAAGAATTCAAGTGCAACAACAAACCGATCAGCACTGTTTTGAGCACACTTTTCAAGCAGGTGATATGGTTTTTCTTCAACAATCCTCCCTAAAACTCAAAGGGAGTCATAAGCTCACTCCAAATTTCTATGGGCCCTATAAGGTTCTTCAGAATATTGGGTCTGTTGCTTATAAATTGGAACTTCATCCTAATTCCTACATTCATCTAGTACTTCATGTCTCTTGTCTGATGAAAGTTCTTGGCACCAACATCAGAGGAAAAACTATATTACTAGAACTGGATAATGAAGGATGCATCCTTTTGGAGCCGGAGGCCGTCATCAATAGGCGCACTCGTGAGCTTCGCCCTTGCTCGATCACATAGGTCTTAATTCAGTGGAACATAATGCAACTAGAGGAAGCTACATGGGAACCACTCCTTCATATTCAATAACAATTTACAAATATAAAGCTTTGAGGACAAAGCTTTTTCTAAGGGGGAGGGGATGTTAGGAACCCATGTCAACCCTTCTCTTTACTTTGTTAGTATATTGTTGGATGCATATGCTTTGTAATTCGTCCCGTAGTATTATATGTTGATCCATAGTTTGTATTATCCCATAGTATTGATCCATAGTATTGGATGCATATTCTTTGTAAGTTGTCTCATAGCACTATATGTTCCATGATATTGATCCATAGTATTGGTGCCTAGAATTAGTATATAGGTTTGTGTTGAAGCCAATGAAGACACTATGAAGTTATTTGTATTGATATTTTTCAAAGGAGGTTTCCCCCTCGAAGTGGCCCGCGATCAATAAAAATATTTTGTGATCTAATACGTCGTGCATTTTATCAATGAATTGTTGCAGGTTACTCACATAAGGGTGGTGCTCAACAGCATCACAAAATCAAACCAAGTGTCAAAATCCTCCAACATCTCTCCTTAAGGCTCAAACATCTCCAAGAGAATTGATCCACAAGTAAAACCCAAATCCTATGCAAATATAACCCCATAAGACACATGTAGCTCCTCTAGGCGACACGCCTACTCCATAAGAATGAACATGTGTACCAAAAAACCCTCAAGTGATGGGGAAACCCTCAAGAAGGATGAATGGATTCTCATACATGATAATCACAAGTCAAAGGTGGTCCCAAAAGTAAGGACGTCTCTAAAATATAACAACCATTAAAAATGTGCAAACAATCAGCTTCAAGGTCAAGTAACTCCACAGATGTAGGGGGTGCCCCATCACTCAAGCCAAAATATAATAAAGTGTGAAATGCCTCAAGATAGGTGAAGGGAAACATACTTAGGCTACATGAAGAGGCAATATTCATGGAAAGAGTCATGGAGCCCAACTTGGAGTGTAAGAGTAACTCCCAATGAAGATGAAGAAGCATAATAGAAAAATTGTGACACTTGTGACAAGATTCCATGGCATCTATGAAAACAATGATGAAGGAATCTATGACAAATGTGAAAAATTCAGACCTGATGGAAGACCTATGACAAATATGAAATATAAGGGATAAAAATAGCCACCAAGAGGGCTCATAGATGGGGTTATGGTCATCCAATATTCCCAATTCGAATTGGGGAAAGAGGAGTGCAACAATGAGGAGGACAAGTGTCTCATGAAGGAATTAATCACCAAATCGAGTTGGGTGAGTGTCTTGGAGGGAAATTTGACCCCATGAGTCCACATGAAGTTAATAAAAATGGAGGATGACAAAGGATATCATCTTTTGTATCATTTTTTTTTGCACACATGGAGAGCTTAGCTTGTCCATGCATGGTGGGTATTTACCTTCCATGTTATTAAGCCAATTTCTAAGGTGAAATATTATTTTCCAAGTTGGTTGGAGGAGAATCCATTAAGAACTTTTATCATATCTTAAAGGATGTGTTTAATGTAGGTTCAATTCCGTCTATAGTTCGAGTTCCTTTCATAGATATTTGTCTCATTTCTCTTCTCACATATTCTTCTCAATGTCCATGTTCTAGTGTTGTTGGCGCACTCATAGTTGTATATAACTTGTGGAGGATTATTTTTTGGTTCCATTACTATAATATATGATGTATGGCACTTTTTTGAGTTGCATATCTGATCCATAGCCCGAAATCCTATGTCTATCATGTAAAAATTCCAAGCAAACCACTAATTCGAGCTAGTATCCCCTCTGTTATGTATCATACTTTCTCTAAGTTTTTTAATCTTTTAGAGAATCCTATGATGTAATGTATATGTCCAAACTAAACTATGCAGGTTCCTTGTGCATTTGATTAAATTTTATGCAACATTTTCCATGTCCATTGTTCACAATTTCCAAGCAATGTCTAGGTGTTACAAGTCTATGTTTGATGGGTGCAATAACCAATTGTAGATCATGATCAATGCTACATTTTGGTTTTCAATAGAGTCATTTACCTATTCCAAGCCTCTTTTCATAAATTAGGGAGGGTCGTATAGTGTTTGGGAAGTCAAAGAGTTAGTCCCTAATGGGGGATTACACATCGAAAATTGATAGTATTGTTCCCTTTCATTCCTCCTTGATTAATGCAAGTCCTAAAGGCCTTTATCAAGTGTATGAGTTTCTAGTATATGTATTATGATGTAATAAGACCCCTAAATCCATTCCATATGGATTTCAAAATCATTTGGCAGCATTTGGGACAGTTTGGGGTTTCACTAGTCCAAGGTTCGATATTGACCAAAATTGAACAAATTTTCATATTAGGGATATTATAGTGGTATTGAAACAGCTTGCAAAAGTTGGTGTAAAGGTACACAAATGTTTCATCATACATATCATCACTATCATGAGGTGAGAAGCCATTGGTTGGGTTCAAAATTATGTGGATATGGTCCATATTACTTGAGGACAAGCAATATTTCAATAGGAGGATTTGTCATGTCCCCAAATTTTGCATTGGATCACAATGTACTAAGCCACTTGGCCATGTTCATTATAGTTTGTCAAATTGGTGCTTGTTAGGATTAACCTTGACTCGAGAATGATTCAAAGGTGGTTAGGTCTAGCACATGGTTTTGGGCACATGGTTTGTTGTAGCCCATGGTATTGGCCCAAGGTATTGCATGCAAAGAAGCCTTTATAAGGCTTGGAGAGGTTCCATTGTAAAGTGGCCTGGAGGTGAGCGGTGGCTAGCTCACTTGACCCGGATGGTCGGTTTGACCATGTAATGAAGATCTTCATTGGGTGCTAGTTTTCCTCGTATGGGGTTTCTTGTGTATATTGTGTGTCTCAAGTGTTTGCTTGTTTGTGTTGTTATTTATCTCGCAAGTTATTATGTGTATGCTCGTAAACCTAACAAGTGGTATCAGAGCTCGGGTGCACAATTGAAGAGAAGAAAGTTGCAGAGAACAAGAGAATAAGAGCAGTAGTCAAGAGGAGAGCCGTGAAGACTGTGCGGTGGTGGAGGAGAGCCTGTGGAGGCTCTTTGTTACTCTGGTAGTGGTGGAGTCCCATTCTTTGTGGGAGAGCCCATGAGCCTGAGAGAGCCCGAAGTCTGCAGAGCCAGCTAGTGGAGATCTACTTCCCAAGAGAGCCGTCATTGAGCCTACTGGAAGAAGGAGCCACCGCTCATGGAGGAGTTCGAGAGGCTGTGCGTGAACAGAGGTAGCCAGTTGTCAAGAAAGGGTTGCAAAAGACCAGCCAGACCAACCACCGTTGTGAAGCCTGATCCACGCGTTCCAGAGGAAGAAGTGAACCCTGATCCGTGCATGAAGTGGGAGAGAGATCCACCCAGCAGTTAGGGAGCCAAAGGTGAAGCCTCCTGCCCTAGAGAGCCGCTGGCAGAGAGGAGTTGAGCCGGTCTAGTGGAAGAACCGACCGCTGGTGTTTTTCTGTGTGAAGGTGTAAAGAAGGTCGCGATCTTATGGATGACAAGCTGAGAAGAATGGTAGATGGTGGCATTGAATTAAGAAGTGGGTCACGGCTTGTGAAAAAGGATGATGTGTTCCTTATTATTCAACTAGCATATATGAAGACTCTGCATTAGATATAGTCACTAGAATACCAGATTTGAATACATGTGGGGAGATTTGCATTGAATCATGTACATGATGGATCGAAGAAGTGATTATGTTTCGAGAAGACAGATCATGATGAATATTGCAATGTGCGATTGTGGAGAGGCGAGCTATTGGAAGCCTTATCATGGAATCACTGGATTCGGTAAAGCCGCGGAAAAAGACCTACCTAAAATTGTTGAAGTGAAGCCGTGAAAAGAAGTTCACCTACACGAGTAAACCATATAATAAAGAGAAGCATTGACTTGTGCATAAGGAAAAAGTTAAGTGGATAAATCATGAGGAAGGTTCATGTCAATGTGAATGTTTTCATTTCTTGAAAAGCACAAAGGTGAAAGAAAAAAGCAATAAATAATTTTTTTTTTAAAAGAGGAGAATATGTAAAGGAGGATGTGCTTTGAGTAAGTGATTTTTTAATGTTATTCCCATCATTTCTCAAAAGTTAAGTGGACTCATGGTAATATGAAGGGCTTTATTTATGGTATTGATTATTTACTTTTTAAAAGGGTAATTGAGATTAAAAAGGGGATTGAAGTTTTTATGCTAAGCATGGGTTTATGAAATGATGGTTCATGGTTTTATGAATCATGGTTATGAATGTGGGGCATGGAATATGACAAGTACGGTAAGAACATAGTTGTAAAGTGGTAACATGAAAATTTTGCACATGAGAAGCAAGATAAGTATTTTTAAAAAAATGTGCATGGCAGAAAATGAGTAAGAAAGCAAGCATGGAAAAGCGAGAGAATGAAGCAATAGATGGTGATCATGTAGTCACCATGAAGACACATGAAAAAAAAAATTAAAAATGTAGATTGCATGTAAAAGGACATATGGCTATAAGACCTGGTAAGGCATGCATACCCCTGGTAAATCACTGGTAAAGTAGGGAGAAATACCTAGGTGATAGGGGGGTGTATGTGAGATTCCTTAGTTTAAACTTTGAAGGGGAATTGGTGATTACTCCAATTCAAGTTTAAAGGGGGGATTGTTAGGGTTAACCTTGACTCGAGAATGAGTCAAAGGTGGTTAGGTATAGCACATGGTTTTGGGCACATGGTTTGTTGTATCCCATGGTATTAGCCCAAGGTATTGCATGCAAAGAAGCCTTTATAAGGTTTGGAGAGGTTCCATTGTAATGAAGATATTCATTTTGTGTTGGTTTTCCCTGTATGGGGTTTCTAGGGTATATTGTGTGTCTCAATTGTTTGCTTGTTTATGTTTTTATTTCTCTCGCAAGTTATTATGTGTATGCTCGTACAACCTAACAGTGCTAAGGGTCAAATAATTGCTAAGAAGGATGTCCAATTTAGTAATAATGCAAAATTAGAACCAAATGGACAAGGTGGGGCACATGAAGAGAAAATTCCCAATTCAAAGTCTGTAATGTCCCCATCCAAATAAATTATCATGAAGGAAAAATTCCACTAACCTATTGGAATATTTTATATTTCTTGGAAGGTAATAATGTCTTTGTATTATGTCGGAAGATATCTACAATCTTATGTAAAAGAGTGATACATTTATCCCATATTCATTATGGTAAAATATACTCTTGATATTCATTATTATATAAAGAGATGTTATTATGGAGAATTATATTATCCCACATGTAATATGTGAGAGTAATTCCTCCTCATCTCTTAGTATATAATAGATTCAAGGGAGCCACATCACTCATTGTATTGGTGATCATGATCTATACTTTCACAAGTATTGCTATATTGTATTGGGGTGATTAGCATTGCTATCTGGTGATAATAGAAGACTACCTTCCCATGGACGTAACCCAATTGGGTGAACCACGTATATCTGGTGTACTCTTTTCTCTTGTTCTCTTTCTGTTCTTATTTACTATGATATGTTATTGTTTGCATAGATAGGTAAGCTAGTTTAGTTAGATCCATATCTATGGCATGGTATCAGTGCTTATTCCTATGATCTAGCACTTTCTATTGCTTTCAAACAATATTTTATCGTTTGGGCATTGATTATTTCTTGTAGATTTTCTTTTTATCTTGTAGCCACTAGGCTTCTCTTCATATCTGGGCATATCTCTGCAGTTTTTTATTTCTAACCCTAACCTTGTTGTGTATATTTTTGCAGAAATTTTTCCAGAGTTTCTTGATGTTGTTTTTGTAGATCTATATGATTTTCTAATTCTCCTCAAGGATATCTATCTTCTGGTTGTTAAAATGGAAATTTCCATCCAAGTTTGGTAGACTTTGTGCAGGTTTCCGTCTTCGATGGATTCGGCATTGTTTTTGGCCTCATAAATCGGTCAACTTTTATCAGAATTTTTATTATAGCTTGTTTTTGGAACGGGAAAAGTTGTTCTGGATCCACTTGTGCAGACATAACAGATTTCTAGGAAAGTCTGGGCACTCAATCAAAAGGGTTGTAAGTAAAAGTTTCTCTTTCCTTTACTATTTTTTTTTGCAGATTTAGATCAGTACAGTAAAGCGTTTTTTCAGTTTTCTATTATTCACTATATTTCCCTTGTCATTTCTAGCCTTTGGGTTTCTAGTCAAAATTTCTATCATTATGACTTCAGAAGTAGCTTCTGTTCCTGACTTCGAAGAGAAAAATGATTGATTTTATCATGAGTAAGAATCTCTGGAGGATTGTTAATGGTGAACACACAAAACCTATTGATGCTCAAGATTTGGATATATGGAAAGATAAATGTGATCAAGCAAGAGGGATCAATGGTCAAACAATTGCAGATAGTCTTTAGGTAAGTATAGAGGCAGAAGACAACCCCGTTGAGGTATGGAAAATTATTGCTTCCTTATTTGGTAAATCTAATGATGTTTCTGCTTATTACCTTGAAAAGAAGATTTATGAGCTAGATCCTACTAACTTTGATAGAGTAGAATTATATCTTGCTGAAGTGAAAACTTTAAATGAAAAATTAAATAATTGTGGTAAAGATTACAAGAAAACATACACTGCTCTTATAATTCTTGTAGAACAAAGATTGCCATCTTGTTTTGAAATGTTCATTCAAACTAGGAATAGAGCTCTTGAATTGTCTTCAAATACCACGAAACCTACTTTTGATGATTTTTGTAAAGGATTGATTAATGAGCAAGAAAGGTTAATTGTTTCAGGACAACTAACACATAATAAGGCTCCTAAGAAAAATTTTAATAGCGTTAAAGGTTCTAATTCACACACTTCAAATCCTACTAATAACTCTGGTAATGCTTCTAATGCACATCATGACAATAGTAAGAAGAAGAAAGTGTATGATCCTTTTAAGCATTGTGGTAAAACTAATCATCCTGAAAAGAATTGATTTAAATTGAAACGTTTAAAAGTTAAAGCTAAAAAGAATGGTTCTGATGAATCACTATAATCATAATAGACAAATTATGACACTTGTGACAAGATTCCATGGCATCTATGAAAACAATGATGAAGGATCTATGACAAATATGAAAAATTCATACCTGATGGAAGAACTATTACAAATATGACATATCAGGGATAAGAATAGCCACCAAGAGGGTGCATAGAGGGAATTATGGTCAACCAAGATTCCCAATTCGAATTGGGGAAAGAGGAGTGCAAGAATGAGGAGGACAAGTGTCTCATGAAGGAATCAATCACTAGCTTGAGTTGCGTGAGTGTCTTGGAGGGAAATTAGACCTCATGAGTCCACATGAAATTAATAAAAAGGTAGGATGAAAAAGGAGAGCATCTTTTGTATCATTATTGTTTTTCACTCTTGGAGAGCTTAGGTTTTTCCATGTACAGTGGGTGTTTACCTTCCCTGTTATTGAACCAATTTCGAAGCTGAAAGATTCCTATCCAAGTTGGTTGGAGGAGAGGAAATTAAGACCTCTTATAAGAGCTTAAAGGATGTTTTTAATGCAGGTTCAATTCCCTCTACATTTTTATTTATTTTCATAGATCTTCTTCTTATTTCTCTTCTCACATATTCTTCTCAATGTCCATGTTCTAGTGTTGATGGCTCACTCATAGTTTTATAAAACTTGTGGAGGATGATTTTGTGACTAAATTGTTATAATATATGGTTTATGTCATTTTTTTGAGTTGAATATTGGAGCCATATCCCAAAATTCTATGTCTATCACGTAAAAATTCCAAGAAAACACTAATTCGAGCTAGTTTCCCCTCACTTTCTTATGGACCTTTTGGAGTAGTTTTTCATTTGTTTTGTATCATAATTTCTTTGAGGTTTTTAAGATGCTAGAGAATACTATTATGTACTGTATATGACCAAACTAAACTATGCAAGACCCTTGGGAATTTGATTAAATTTTATGCAACATTTTCCATGTCCATTATTCACAATTTCCAAGCAATGTCTAGGTGTTACAACTCTCCGTTTGATGGGTGCAATAAGCAGTTGTAGATCATGATCAATGTTGCATTTTGGTTTTCAATGAAGTTATTTACCTATGCAAATCCTATTTTCAGAAATTATAGAGGGTCATATAGTTTTTTGGAAGCCAAAGAGTTAGTCACTAGTGGGGGATTACACATCGAAAATTTCTAGTATTGTTCCCTTTCCTTCCTCCATGATTAATGCAAGTCATAAAGGCCTTTAGAAAGTGTATGAGTGTCCAGTAGATGTATTAGGATTTCCTAAGACCCCTTAATCCCTTCTATATAGAATTCAAAATAATTTGGTATCATTTGGGATAGTTTGAGGTTTCACTAGTCCATGGTTCGAAATTAGCCAAAATTGAACAAATTTTCATATTAGGGATATTACAAAGGAACGAAAAAACATGGGGATTGCATTTGGAAAAGTGGTGACTAATTTTATCATCCCCATACCATGTTTAAATATTTTCATATCTATCTATTTGTCTAGAATTTTCTTTACATCTAGTGTTGAAGAAGTGGACCAAGTTCAGTTAAAGAAATGGACTGCTCTTAAAAGAACTATGGATCACTCTTTAGAACTGAGAAGGTATGTATTGATATGTGTCAAGATGTATCGATAAATTTGAAGGCGGTGCAAGGGAGTTGCATAGGAGGCGAGGATGAACTCCATCACTAACAAATGTATGTATTAAATGGATTTGCATAAGCAATGAGGTTGAAGTTCATCACTGACAATTGTATGTTTTTAATACACTTTAATACTGACCACTGATAAATGGAGTTAATGCCAATATATATTTTATTAACAATATGAAGTATCAGGAAGTAAGCAGTGAATAACTAGCAATAACTAGAGGATAAACACAAGCAGTGAACATCTAGCAGTAACCAGAGGGTAAACAGTGGACAGTGCATAGACATCGAGGAAGAGTAAACATGGACATGCGGTGGAAGTAAATTTGTCAAAGAGCCGACGAATATACTAAAGTGTTTCTCAAAAAAACCCTATGAGAAAAAAATCATGTCAATGTAAAACCTGAGTTACATTCGAAAGACATCGTAATTGTAATTATTTAATTATGTTTTTATAATTAAAAAAATAAAAAATCTCGGTGGGCTAGTTCAAGTGGTTGAGTGCTATAATTTGTGAGTAGAAAGTCTTGTGGTCAAATCCCCTGGTGGCTATAGATCGCCATATAAGGGCCTCACTTGATTTCCCCATCGGGTTAGCTCTGTAATCAGAGTGAACATTGTGTATCCCCTTCGGGTGGCCCTTCTGTGATTTCTTACGGTTGACATAGTAGCCCCACTAGGGGGTTTGTGAACCACAGGTGAAAAAAAATACTATTATGTATTTTAAATTTAAAATATATAATTAAGAAAATATTTTTAAATAGATGAAAAATCAATAGTAAATTAAACGCAATTAATTAATTAAGTACGTGATGAAAGAGAAAGTTAAGAGTTTTATTTTTCTTTTCAAGTGTTTACGATAATACTCTAATTTACATATATATTTATAATTAACATAAGATTAAAGTTTTATGTTAATAATTATATTTATGAAAGGTAAGTGTAGACCTTCACAATCACAATGTGAAACTAAGAATTTAAGAACGGAACGAGAGTGTAGCATTACATAAATCATTTTAATATGGGGATGAGGTTATTGTATAATTACTGTTATTCCAAATGTGTATATAATAAGTTGAATGTATGAAAGATAGTTCTATGTCAAATAAAAAATAAATTTGGTAAGGGTGCATATCAAGTGGAGTTGTACGGTAATGATGTTCTTGAGACAAAGACAACATTTTGTTTAATGTAACAAAGTTATAAGGAAAAGGGAAAAGGGAATATGTTGAGTAACAAGGTTTTCAAGAAAAGAGGCACAAGATATAAACAATGTTTAGTGAAGTAGAAAGGAAGAGTCGTTCAAGAAAGTAGTTGTATTTCTATAGATTAGTATCATAAAATTCAAAATGGGTGGAAAAGATAAATGAAAAATAGAGTGGAAGAGTTTCATGAGGATGCAAAAATTTGATTTACAAGGATAATTGGAAGCAAAAGCATAATTGATGGAATTATAGAAGAATGTGTAATCATGTGCAAAGGGAAATGACAATTAGATGAGTGTGGAAAAGAGAGAACGCAACCAAAATAAAGTAAGTGCAACATGTGAAAGGTTAGAATAGTTTTTGAATCACAAGGGGAGAAAGAAGAAAAGGATGCAAGACATGAAACAAACTGATGTAGAGGAAAATAATGACAACACATGAAAGATAGAAAATGCAAAGTTGAACGATGCATAGAATGAGGTGTGCAACATGAACATGCATATATAGAAGTCAAGCAATTAATTATAGAACCGTTAAGAAATAAGTTGGTATAATCAAACAACATATGTGGCAATAGTATGCTGATTATGGTGGAGTTTATAAATACGAATCCAAGAGGGAGATTGGTTTGGATGCTAACACAAGGTTTCCTCTTGTAGTATTCACTATTGTAGAAGAACAACAAGGTTCTTGAGAGTCCAGGAAGGATGAGAAGATGAAGTTGAGGAACAATAATAAATATTGAAGGGATAAGAGAAGGACTTGTAACATTCCCACACAACATTCCAAATATGCAGTTATGACTTCCATACTTCAAATTCCATCCCACAAAGATCATTATTCAAATTCAAAATTAATTTAAGCCTTCAATGAGTATCAAAACATTATTGTTATGTACATTGTTTGTGAGAATATAGTTGTTGAAAGCCATCTTGAACCATTATATTATATCCAACATAATATTTGTGCAGTTTTAAATCATCATGATCATCATAACACATGGTCCCTATATGGATATTTACATCGTGCATGATTATCCATTCACTAATTGTGCCTTGTCCTTGAGGGTGGGTGCAAGCTAATGATGGTCACTTTTTGGTGCATTAGATGCAACGTAGAACTGAAAAATGTTAGAACCTAAAGTTGTGCAGGTTCATCCCACTCCTTGATATTCTGGAGACAGTTGGTTGATAGAAAACAATCGACTAGAAAATAATTCTCCTAGAGGATCAACTGAAAGAATCAAAGTCTTGAATCAATGGTAGACGAGGCTGTGGTCATCTTGACTACAACAGTTGACTAAATTATGGGACATTGCGGATTTTGTGGAAATGGTTAGAACAAATGAAGCCTCTTTGTGGACTGGATCTTCCTCACTTTAAGGGAGTTTGTTAGATCTAGAGACTATAAAAATAACAACCCTATGAGTTGTGTTGATATGATCGTTTTGTGTTTGTGTCGAAGAATGCATTATGATGTTCTGATCACAATGAATTGTGCTTAAGTGATGTAACGGTGTATTTAGAGACCACCTCTTTTCTTGGAATATTGTTCTAAGCAAAACTATAAATAACGTGGTCGATCTTATCATCGACCGAAATTTATCGACCAACCTACTAAAGGAAATACTTGAGAGGCATCATCAACAAAGAAGGATCAAAAGAAGATAACATGTCACTAATGTGGAAATGTGGAATATGCTAAGAAAAATTGTTGAAAGAAGATGAAGGACTTGGAGGAAAATGTCAATCACCTTGAGGAAAGTGTGTCAATTGGTCAATCGATCAACCGACCTACTTTGGCAGAGCGTGGGAATATATGCCATATAATAAAAATCCTATAAACATTTGTATTTTAAATTGATCAATGAGGGACCTCACCTCACCCAATAAATTGTGTTTTCGCCTCACCTGGGAAAGGGAAGGAGAAGGATTCAACTCCTCAACAAGGAAAGGAAGATTACTACATGAGGGGAAAGGGGAATTTAATAGGTGAAGTGAGGGATCTCATTTCTCACCTCTATATCCCTCATATACTCCTCCTCACACAAACCTTAATTTCAATATCAATATCAAATCTTATATTCTTCACAACGTTGAATCCTCTAATCTTCACAATAATAATTTATCCCCTCCTTTCAAAATTCTTAGCTATAATAATAATTATTCTTCGTACTTTGACTCTAAGTTTAATTATTTCCATTGTTCACCCCTCTCTAATCACCCTTCATTATCCAATCCCCCTCCTTATGCTCTACTTTCTCTCTCTCCTCCCAAACTTCTTTTATCTACCATGATTATTAATAATTTCTCATTTGATCTTGATTCTCCATAAATCAATCTTTTAAAGAAAGGTTATAATTTTTCAATAGTCCCCAACCAAATACCTTAAGAAGAATTTCTTTGTTCTATTGAATCGATTACCTCACTTCTCCCTTCCCATGAAGTTGAAAAACATAGGCAATAATATTCTTGGATTCTCAAGTCAACAAAACTTCCAAAGCCTAACCTCTCTAAATAATAATTATTGACACTACAAAAGATTAATTCCAACAAAGAGATTGTTGTGCTTAAGGATGACAAAGGGAATTCCACGGTAATCATGAACTCTTCAGATTACAAATCCAAGATGCTTGAGCTTCTTTCTTCCTCTTCTTACAAACCCCTACCAAAAAATACCCTCTCCAAAATAACCAATTTGGTATCCATTGCCATTAAATATTTATCTCTAGACCCTTTGATCAAAAAGGGAATTTTTCCTCATAATCCCCTTCCCCTCGAAATCTATGGCCAATCAAAAATTCACAAAATGGAATCCCTTTGTGCCCCATTATTAGTGTCATTAGAGCCCCTACCCAGGATTTATAGAGATTTTTAACTTACAAGATTCAACCTTTCACTTGCTAAACCCCTCTTTTATCAAAGAATTACCTATTATCATCTATAAAATTCAAGATTTTCACCTTGATGAAGAATACCTTTTAGTAAGTTTTGATGTTTTTTCCCTCTTCACCAAAAAACATGTTCCCAAAGCCATTGATATAATTTACAAGCTTTTTAATGCCAAAAATTTACATCTTATTCAAATTTGTCTCACTTTGACTTTCTTTTGTTTCAAATATGCCTTCTATGAACAAATAGAAGGAACATCAATGGGATCATGCCTATCCCCCATTATTGCCAATATTTTCATGGAACAATTCGAAACTTGTGCTCTTGATAGATTTCCCCTTAAACCTAAATGTTGGTTTCACTTTGTTCACAAAACCTTTGTCATATAGCCTCTTGGCCATTCCTCTCTCCATAATTTTCTCAATAACCTTAATAATAGCTCCCCTCATAATCAATTGACCATGGAAATCCAACAAAGAAACTCTCTCCCTTTTCTTGACATTTTGGTCACCCACAAAATTGATGGATCATTATCTCATCAATTTTATCGAAAAAAGACCCATACTGATAGATACCTTCACACCCAATCCCACCACCACCCTACACAAAAATCTACAGTTCTCCAAACTTTGATAACTAGAGTGGTTCACCTATCTAACCCCCTTCATCTTGAAAAATAAAATCTCACCTCACTACAGTCCTCCAAGCCAATGAATATCCTCTGAATCAAATAAATAAATCCTTTCGTGATTTTCTCCACCTGAAGCCTTGATATCCCCCTACTAATCCTCCACCTTAAGGCTTAATTCCGTTCCCTTATATATCTGGTGTCACTGACCTCTTATCAAGACTTCTAACCAAAAAGAATATTAAGACTATTTTCAAACCCCATTAAACAACTAAGCAATTACTTTGTAGTGTCAAAGATAAATCTAACCCCCTCGTTTCTCAAGGAGTCTGCCAAACCCCGTGTTCTTGTGGGAAGTCCTATATTGGGAAAACTAGTGAGACCATTCAATTCTACCTCAAAGGACACATTGTCGATACTAATCATAATCATATCAACAAATCCACCATTAGCGAGTAGTCCTTCAATTCTGAACACCTCATTTGTTTTGATCAAACTACAATTCTAGTGACGACTTCTCATTACTCCTCCTGCCTTATAACAGAATCCCTAGAAATAAAAAAGAACCCTCACAATTTTAACTGTGAAAACAGTTACAAGTTAATCTCCTCTTGGAATCCCTTAATCCATCTAACCTCAACTAGTAAATTACCCTTTCCACCTCTTTTTAACTCCTCCTCCTTCCCTTTTTCCCCTTTGAGTTTTTTTCCTATTTTGTCCGTGTATCATGCTGCCACTTAACGGCCGCTCTTCGAAGATAAGCGCTATATATGGTACAGAGATAAAATAGAATCCCCGGGGTCCAAAATTAACTCAAATGTTTAGATCAGATCCGCTTCGTGTTCTTTTACTTTACCCCTCAGCAGCGAATGAACTATGTTTGGCAGGATGCCGCCAATTGCTTTCACCACTTGCTGGCAGGAAAGCGTAAGAAACAATGAGAGGAAAGCATCAATGAAACGAAGGCTGGGATACTTGTGGGATAGGGAGGAATATCTTTAGTCGAGGGAAAATGCCTCCCTCCCTCCCTCCCTCCCTCCCTCCCTTTGTTCACCTTTTTTTTTTCTTTTCATATTTATACATGTTCCCACTTATATATATTTTTATTTTCACTCCTAAACCTCTCATTAATTTTTCTGGTCTCTCTATTTCCCATCTTGGTTCCCTTCCTCATTAATTTTAAATAATTTTATTATTTTTATCATTTCTCTTCATTATGCTTTTATTAATAACCCTCTCTTATTTTATTAACTAATTATGCTCACTTCACGTAAAAATATATGTTTATTTTAATTAATTTATCAATTAATAAATTCCCATTTTAATTCTCCACTCTTTCCTCGTTAATCCTCCCTCCCTCCCTCCCTTTGTTCACCTTTTTTTTTCTTTTCATATTTATACATGTTCCCACTTATATATATTTTTATTTTCACTCCTAAACCTCTCATTAATTTTTCTGGTCTCTCTATTTCCCATCTTGGTTCCCTTCCTCATTAATTTTAAATAATTTTATTATTTTTATCATTTCTCTTCATTATGCTTTTATTAATAACCCTCTCTTATTTTATTAACTAATTATGCTCACTTCACGTAAAAATATATGTTTATTTTAATTAATTTATCAATTAATAAGTTCCCATTTTAATTCTCCACTCTTTCCTCGTTAATCTATTAATCTTTATTTATTTAAATTAATTGTAATGTTGAGCTCCCAGATTTAAAAAAAAAAAATTAGTAAATTATTAATTTATTTCTAATTCCTACTCTAACCAAATATTCCTAGAAATAAAGCCTTTTTACCCATCCTTAACTTCCAAATTAACCAACCCTTTTTACCCATCCTTAACTTCCAAATTAACCAACCCTTTTTACGTTTTTTTTCATTTTATATTTTTTTGCTAGCATTTATCTCATTAATTTATTATTTCATTATAATTATTTGGTTGGTCTTTTTTCCTTCTCTTATTTAAATATGTATAACCCTTATAAATTGAGTTAATCCCTTAATCTATTTCATTATTTTAATTTCTTACTCTAACACTATGTAATTTGTTTATTTTAAATATATATTATTTTTCTATCCTTAATTTGTTTTAATTTTGACTTTCACCCTCAAATTAACCCTTAGAGTATCTCCATCTATCTTAATATCCTCTATTCATATGATTTAGTATTATAAACTAAAAACATACATAATTTTTTTCTCAATTATAAGGTAAATTTTAATTTTATTTATAACGGATGGACAAAATAAATTGGTGTAGAATATAAATACATACTTAATTTTTTCTCAATTATAAGATAAATTTTGTTTATAATGGATGGAAAAATTAAATTATTGTAAAATATAAATGCAGTGAATATTTATATATAATTAAAAAATATTTATATACAATTTTAAAAACAAATAAATATTTAAAACATGTTAAATTTTTTATTAATAATTTTTTTTTTTAATCTAAAACTGAAAAGCATATGAATATCATTACTATATACAGAGCGGTTTTGAGACAATACTTGAGATAATATTTGTGTGAAATGTCTCAACTTAAGACAAAAAAAGGTTTATTGTCTTTAACCGGGTGTCTTAAATTATTGTCTTAAACTATTGTCTCTCTAAAGACAATATAAAATACAATTATTATTGTCTTTATTAGTGTCTCAAATGATTGTCTCTATATAGACAATATAAAATACAATTATTGTCTTTATTAAAATATCAATTATTGTCTCGAATTATTGTCTTTATTACTGTCTCAAATTATTGTCTCTATAGAGACAATATAAAATACAATTATTGTCTTTATTAGTGTCTCTATTATTGTCACAATTAGTGTCTTTATTATTATCTCAATTATTGTCTTTGTAAAGACAATATAGAATACAATTATTGTTGCCTCTCAATAAAAATTTTTATTTTTCTCTCTGTAGAGACTATAAAGGGTATTAGTTTCTTGAATTTAGTTTTAAACATTCAGGATTCCCAAATAGTGCACATTTATATCATTCATTAATTTGTATGATATTTAAAAGCAATACTTTAAGGAAAAGTAATCCACCATAATAAACACATAACTTGACTAGCAACACAATATTACTATAATTATTTTCAACATTTTTATTTTATAAAATGTTTGTATAGTTGCTCCATGGGAAAAAATACATACTATAGGTATGTCATAGCCATTATTAAATATTGTCATGCTACATTTCCCAAACACTACATCCTCAAAAAATTTGATAGTGTGGTGAAGATGCCCCATAAATTAATTACAAATTATGAAGAAACTAGTATTTGCAAATAGAATTTCTTAGCAATACTACCTTTATCATTCAAAAATGGCCAACCAGAAGCACATCATACTCTTGATGTTTCTCTTGCAACCTACAATATACAAGACATCTATAAGTGAGTAAAATATTAAATCAAAGAATATATTTAATGTAAAATTATGTAAAATGAATAACATATTACAATTTATCTACATTTTATAACTCATTACGAAAGAATCCAAACCACCATCCTCATAAACATACTGCATCAAATTCTACCAAATTTGTCAAGACATTAGAGAAAAACTGAGGTCTAAAATGGGCCTCCTAAGGAAAATAAGAAAATAATAGTTAAAATAATAAAATAATATTTATGAATTTTGGAGGAAAAGAGAAAAAACTACTTTTTAAATTCGCATTTTCAACATATTTGCTTGTCATTTTACTCAAATTTCGAGTCGGAGCACTCGTTGGATGCGGAATTTAATTCCACATTCAACGAGTAACCACACTGCATACTTTTACACTTTTTTCTATGTATTTGTCATTTTTCGTGCTGTGAGGTCCCTCAAATGTATGTAGTGTTGGTACTCGTTGGATGTGCAATTAAATTCTGCATCCAAGGATTGCTCCGGCTTGAAATTTGAGTAAAATGACAAGCATATATGTTGAAAATACGAATTTAAAAAGTAGTTTTTTTAATGTCAAATATGCCAACTCAACCATTATGGTTGACTCTTTTCTTGAAATTATATTGGTTCTTGAATTCAATGACTTGATTTTTTAGGAGGTGGCTCGTTCTCTTTTAAGGCACATTTTAGACCCCAAATTTGCTCTAATGTGACAAGTTTCAAGACATATTGTATAGTTCTAGAATCCAATGATATGAAGAGATGACAAAGTTCGAAAGGAAGAGTTATAAAAATATTGAAATGTACCTATCATAGAAACTTATTATAGATCATTCTTATCAATCCTATTCCTTTTTGTCCTCTTTCTACAAGGTACTACTCTAATTGTTGATGTTGCATGTTCATTATCGTTTCTCCGCTTTGTTGGAATTGAAGGATGGTTTCTTGTTGAGGCTCATGACTGGAAATTGATTCATTGTGTGTGACAAATATTTCATCATGCTCCTCTAGAATATCCTCATTCTCACTCATATATCCTTCTCCTAATGAGTTTGGTTGTCAGTCCTTTCATACACAACAAATGTTAACTTATTATTTTAACATATTATATTTAATTAACTTATCACATAATTCATCAAAATTTCTACATAACGTACATCAAATGTATTCCCAATGATCTATTTCTCCCCTCGATCTAGCATATGTTGTTGAAAGCCTCAAGAACCATGTAATAAGGCATATTTCAAATCCTCTTCTACAACTTCCTTTTCAAATTGATGAACCTACTTGAACAAAAGTAATCAAATTAGTATTCTATAATTACTCATAAATACAACTTACTCATAAATTTTCAAGTTCTTTTGAAATAGAGGATAAAGTAAATGAAAAAATATCACTTACCAAGTTTCCATGAATGTTATTGTACCCACCAGATCCTAATTTGTGGGATCCAATACTTGACACCCTAGCTTTAGTTGCTTTTATTGTATCACGAAGACGTCTTTTACCTCCTTCTCATGCAGATGGGATGTAATTTGGATTACTATGGGACTTCCTTTTAGACTTGGCATGATCCTTTATAAGTTCATCCCATGTTGTTTGATCTGTGATCCAATATGGGCTTGGATATATCAAGTCCTTTGTTAGCTTGGACCTTATTTTTTCCCTTTTGGAGTGAATGTATTTTCTAGCAATATCAAAAATTATTTCCTTATTAAAGCCAAGATTCCCAAAGGTTGTAATAACGTCATTGAAGAGTTCATATTTCTTAACTTGGAGTTGTTTCCTCCAATCCACCCGGATCGCATTACCAAACAATTTATCTGCATGACGAAAGATAAAATGTTATAATTTTAACCCCATTTCATCCTTTAAGACATTTCCCTCAGATGTTAGCAAGATTGTGACTTCTTTCAATCCGTTTGTTGTCACCGAGGAAACCGTTGGAGTCTTAGGTACATTGATCACATTGTCATTTATTTCCTGCAATAACAATTTGAATGTAAAAATGTTATGAAACTAACCAAAATATTAAAGAATTCTCGAGTTTGAAATCATTTTCCTGCATGCCAAATATGAAACTAAAAAATTGAACTAAGCACTTGAAAATTAGAAGTATTTAGAGATGTAATAAAGTTTGAGAATTTGAGAAAATGCTATGTACTAAAAAAAATGAAGATGCAATAAATAAAATTTAGATTGCTAAATAATAATCAAAATTTGAGAATATATATTTAGATAGTATTTACCATTTCATCTGAGCCAAGGCCTTCACTTTCTAATAATTTTGTCTACCGTAGTTGAATTTGTTCAAGTAATTCTTTCCTAATCTGATCATTTTTAGGAGCATTTGGTAGGAGCCTCAGTATTCTTTCTTGTGATTCTATGAGACTCCTTAAGGAAACTTGTTTTGTTCTTGGTGGGAGAATTGTGATTGAGCTGACATTTGACAAATTATTTGTTAATTGTGTTGTACTCCTAATGGTACATGCTCAATTCAATTGGAATACTAGAAGAAACCATGTTGGTTGTAGAAGGCATGTTATGATATTCATCATTAGTAGTCATTGTTGTGTTCAAATTTGCTAGTTTAGAAGTAGATGGCATGGAATGATTGTCCTTGCTAATAGATTGCAAGCTTGTTGGAGTTATTCTAGAAACACCCAACAAGGAAAAATCATAGATATTAAAATAATATAATATGGCAAAATATTATTATTAAACCCACATAAATCTATTATTGAATCTTATGTCTTCCATAATGCTTGATGCATTAGAAATGATAGTAGGATCATGCATGCTAACAAGATGCACAATCATTGTATTTACTTTAGTAATTTTGTATGTGGTAAAAAAATAAAGATTAAGATGATATTATTAAGAAGAAAAATAAGTTAATTAAACCCACAAAAAACCTATGATATGATGTTACATCTTGCATAATACCAGATGTAGTAAAGGCCATGTTAGGTGATGGAATGACTTTAGAAATAGTCTGCATCACAAAAGAACAAATTAAAACAATATAATAGAAAACATAAGATAATTAAACTTGCAAAGTAAAATTTTCAGTCTTACCTCTTGCACCATCATGGTAATTTGTTTCCCTTGCCCATTTCTCAACATCGCAATTAAATTGATCAATAGTTGTGAATCCCCAATAGTAGAACTTGGAGTACCCTTATGAAAATTCTTACAAAAGAACAAAATGACTTAAAAGGAAAACATATTAATTGAAATATATATCCAAATGGTATCATTATTATAAGACAAGTTTACTAACATTCAAGCAAAAACATTGACAAACTTACTTTTAACTACGTTTTCAAACATAAAAAACCATAAACAATAGTCAAATTTTAAGGTTTTTACTTTTATTTCTTATCTTTATTGTATTTCATTTTTCTTACATAGGCGGGTAAAACTTTTCAACATTTAAATTAAAGCACTGGAGTGTGGTAGATTCCCTATCCACACAAAATCAAATGTGTGCTTCAAGCAAATTATATGAGAAACAAAAATTAATATATAAAAAAATATATCCAATTGAGAAGGTATGCAAGCTATTTACCTTGACATCATAAGAATCCACTAAAACACCACTCAAAAACTTTTAACAATATGATTTCCATTATGTTTGATTCATAAACAAATCATACACAATATTCATTTTCTAAAGAATTAATTATATTCCATTATTTTCTAAAAACCATTTTAAAGTAAGGATGACAACCAAACCATTTCATCATCACGTGAAATTTCCTCATCTAAAGGCATAAGTACATCATCATTACTAGGCCCTCAATCCACAAATAAATTAATACCATACATTCTCATGGTCTTCATCCCCTTCATTTATACGTAAATCAAAATCAATAAATTCGTCATCTTCATGTACATGATACCCATGATGTTGTTCTTGTCCTCCTAGCACTTAGATAAACTTATCAGTGTCTTCATGTTGATCATACTCATTAACAATACTCAAATTACCAACAACTTCGTCTTCATCATCTACATATTCAGATATATCTTCTAAATCTTTAGACGAATCATGGTTTTCTATATCCTGAACAAATGTTACTCTTCATCCTCTTGGATCATAATCAATCACAAATGACCAACCAGGTTGTTCCAAATTTGGAAGAAGAAATATCTGGTCACATTGATTTGGAAACACATAAGGTTCAGAAGTGGCTTCAAAATTAGATGTATTGATCATATAGAACCCATTATTGTGCAAGATGATGGTTTTTTCTGGGCCAACTTTGATGATCTTGTACCATTCAACACGAAAAAGAAATTTTTTGAAAGACATGAAATCGAGCTCGATGATATCCTCCAACACTCCATAATCACAAAGTATTCTTGTGATTGGGTGTCTATCATATGCATGTGAACGAGAATCCACCTCAAATGATGTTGATACTCCACAATCATAAGTTTGTCTATTCTCATCAACCTTCCTGATACAAAAATGATAACCATTATTCCACATTCCTTTGTAGTATGATACCTGAATTCATACACATAATAACTAATAAGATTCAAGGATACAGATAGTTCAAATAAAATTTTTGGTAAACACCTTTAATAAGTTTATATTTGTTTATTACCTCCCCATTTGCAGATCCTTTAACGAAATCAAGTTGTTGTTGAGTCACATGATGCTTCCTTTTTGTTTCCTCATATTCAACATTGGTTTTTAGCCAATTCCACGTCCATCTATCTAGCCATTTTCTTTTATGGCTCACAGGGAGTCCTCGATCAGTGTTCTAACCATGTCTATTATATATATCAACCCATTCCTTTTCATATTCTAACTCCTTTTGTTGATTATACTCCTCCATCGATTCTAACATACATTCAGAATTGTATGCAACATACAAAATGTAATGACTCCCACTCCTTAGCATCTATAAGTACAAGTAATCAATATTTAAATCCAAATTTACAATATTTAGGATCAAATCAATTGCTATGAGAATTTGAGTATGCCTTTTATCCTCTTTGAATATCCTTGATCCTATAATCTTTCCGCTTCAAAATATTGAGCTTGGTTATCACCCCATACTCGTGGAGCTTCAATATGCAATTGAGGTAAGTGCTCACTCAAATGAACCATTGTTTGAAAATCCATGTACCCCTCAGCCATAGGCCCTTTAGGATGAGCTCTTTTCCTCACAAATTTTTTTAGAACCTTCATATATCTCTTTACAAGCCACATTGTACAAATATGGATAGGACCACATTGTTCAATCTCTTCTACCAGGTGTACAAGGTAATGCTCTTGGGAATTGAAAAAGCTGGGAGGGAAGTTCATTTGAATATTGCACATCAAAGGTGAAATGTTCCTCTTCCAATACTTCAATTCATCTTGGTGTATCTCTTTTGATGAGACCCACCTACAAATATTGGCAACATGCACTACAATATAAATATTTTTAATTTGTGTCAAAATTATATGTATAAACCCATATAAAGACATCATAAATGACGTAATTCAAAGGATAAGAGTTGAGTTATTGAAGCATGCATGATAGATTCAAATACCTCAAATATTTTGATAATTTGTAAATGGTTTTTGTGACTTCATGGATGAATGTGATTGGTATTGCTGCAAGCAACACATACTACATCACCATTAAAAAAACAGTATTAAACACTATATGGTCTTCTAATATCATTAATATATACAAATTTACAATTATGCTACCAACAAGTTTAACATATTACACATTACCTTTATCCAATTATGCCAATCATGTGTCTTTAGGCCAGATAGATCTAACCCACCTCTTGTGTAAAAATTTTAAAGGTTGCACCAAAACCAGAAGGAAATCTTATGATTTTCATCATATCAATAAATTTTGCTCTCTCCACTGATGTGAAAATCCATGGAGCATGATCATATGAGTTATTTTCATGCAACCACGGGTTTGGCATCATATTGGCAGCTTGCATGTCCTTCCATAATCTTAATTGTGCTTCAATGTTGGTTTCATTTAGGTGTTTCCACAAGCACTCAACCACATTTTTCCCAATGTGCATAGTATCAAACAAGTGAGCTATTGGGAGGTGCTCATAATATTCTAAGTTGTAGAAAATGGATAGTCTTTTCATTCCTAGTGGAAATCCACTCCCTTCCTTTTTGTCATATGCTTCTTTCCACCTTACCGGGTTCATCTTTTTTGGTTTCCTCTTTTCCTCTTCCTTTCCATTGAACTTATTTTTCTCGCACACTCGATAGTGATGGTTTTGTGGTAAGAATGTCTATACTCATCATACACTGTTTTCTTGAGATATTTTGATTTTCTAGACAACAATTTCAGCCCACCTGATGGACAACCATGTTTCCCCTTTGTTTGCAGGCCTAGAATAAGTATGAAAATCATATTTAGCAAATGGTAAAATGATTAGAATAATTACAAACATAAATTATAAATAACTTACCACAACATATAGAGAGTCCTGGGGCATCATGAATTGTCCATATAAGTATCACATGGAAAAGGAAGTTTCTATCATTGATAGGTCTATATACATCATACATATTTACGCCATTCCATGATTCATGAAGCTCATCAATGAGCCTGGGCTCCATATATACATCCATATCCATTACTTGGTACTTTCCTATGTAAACAAATTTTTTTAATTAAGGGTAAACTAAATGGACAAAATTTTAAATAATATTTTAATAAAACATTGCATGAGTAAGTACTATAACCTGTTATAATTAGAGTTAACATTGCATGCTGCTTTTTCATTGCCACCCAAGGGGGGGTATTGTTGTTAATAATGAAGAATGGCCAAATAGAATATGGTGTTATAATATCTCCAAAAGGATTTACACCATCCATTGCTAGATAAATTCTTGAATTTATTGGATCATTTCTTAAATGTGGCCATTTTTCCTCAATCTCTTTCCAATATTTTATATCTACAGCCATACGCATCGCACCATCTTGACTCCTCCCTCGTGCATGATAATCCATAAATATTTCCAACTCCTTGAATTTGAACATCCTTTCAAACCTTGGTCTTAGAGGAATGTGGCACAATACTTTATGAGGAACCTTCTTGGAAACTTAATCTTGGTGATACCTATCAATGTGACAGGCATTGTTGTAAATTTGAATTCTTTCCATAGTGCAATATATGGTCATTTGGACAAGCATCATATGTGTTGTACTCCATTCCAATGTCCTTTATTAATGACAATACTTCTATATGAGAATGAGGCATTTTATTGTCGTTTGGAAGTATCTTGTTGGCCAAAAATGTTGAAATATTGTAACTTCTAAGAATATTCTATTTGTACTTTATCTAGAGATGTTTCATTCCTCCCTCGGGACCCTATTGTATATCCGGATATTTTTATTCCTCCACTAGGATGTGGTAGCTAGGGTTATTAGACTCTCCTAGTGAGGTCAGTCCTGAGTTAGCTGTTTAGGGGTTATGAGACTCTCCTAGGAGAAGTCGGCCCAGTTAGGGTTAAAGGTCAAGTGAAGTAAAGTATAAATAGAGGATGTGTGATCCTCATTTATCACATTCACTCATTCACTCTCTTGTCTATTGCGCATACGTGACAAAGAGAGAGATCTGCATAGGAGGAGAAGGATCTCTTATATTGGGTTTACATCTTTGTATTGGTTGGTCATCTATATTGAGGAAAGCTTTGCTGGGTTTTCTACCCCATGAGGTTTTCCCAGGGTAAATCCGTGTCTATCTTGTGATTGTGTTTCGTTCAGTGATCCTATTATGCTCTTGTTGTGAATCATAGTAAAACATTAACATGATATCAGAGCTAGCCTGAACAGGACATCTTTCACAAGGTGAAAATACCTCTCTATCCTCCTCCGGTGAAAATTAGGGTTTTTGCAAAAGTTGGAAATTTTGGAATCTGAGAGCATCCTCAAAATCAAAATTTTGAGCCCAAGATCGAAGTTTTTGAGTGGGTATAACCCTAGGCTTTATCAAACCCTAGTTTGACTTTTGGACCAGAAGTACCAGAAAACCAGTGAACCAGAAAAACCGCGCACCTGTGCACCAGTGAACCAAAAAAGCTACGAACCTGTGCACCAGTGAACCAAAAAAAGTGCGAACCAGAAAGCCAGAAAACCCATTGTAGATATAAAAGTTGCTGGTCAAATTTGAAGGGTGAAAAGTTGAAGTTTCCAAAAGTAGAGTACACCAATCATCTCAGTTCAATCAAGCACATATCCTGGTAAGATCTATTCTACATTTTGAGAAACTTCAATTTTGTGACCTCTTGGATAAGATGGCCCCAAGCACTAATCTTGAGGACAAGATAGAGGGTATAGAGAATTTCTGGGCATGGAAATATAGGATTGGTCTTATTCTTGAAGAGAATGATCTTGCCCAATAAATCAAAGATGAGGTTGCAGAACCTATGGAAGATGAATCTAAATAGAAGTATAAGAAGGACTTAATTAGGGCAAAGAGAATCATTGTTGATTCTATCAAAGGCCACTTGATTCCCCAAGTGGCATCCAAGAATAACCCAAAGGAAATGTATGATTCCCTATCCAGAATGTATGAAGGGAGGAACATCAAATAGGAAGATGAACCTGAGAGATCAATTGAAGAGCACTAAGATGAATCAAGGAGAATCTATTCAAGACTACTTCACAAGGGTCTCCCAGTTCAAAGAACAACTAGAAGCCATTGGAGAATCCCTTGATGAATATGAACTAGTTATGACTGCTCTCAATGGTCTCACTAGACCTTGGGATTCATTCATCCAAACCATATGTGCCAGAAAAGAAAGTATGAAGTTTGATGTGGTATGGGAGGATTGCATTCAAGAAGAGGCTAGAGTAGCCAATAGAGAAGCCTTACTCAAAGAACATGATCAAGCATTGGCTACCCACACCAAGAGAAGAAGAAGTCAATCCAACTTCAAGAAGGAAAGTCACAAGGAGTCTCAACCTCCCAGGAAGTTCCATAAGAGAGGAGGGAACAATTCAAGAAAAGACTACTCCTCTTTCCATTGCTATACTTGCCATAAAATAGGACACATTGCTAGAGATTGTCCATCAAATAAAGGGGAACACAAGAAGAATTTCCGTCACAAAAGACATCAAGCACATCTAACAAAAAATGATAGTTAAGAGGAAGAAGATGAAGAACCTCCCAGGAAGCAAGAAAAGGAAGAAATCGAAGAATATGTCCTATGACAATGGTGCTTCAAAGCACATGATGGGACAAAAGAAAACTCTTTCGAGACTTGAAAAGAAGACTTCTCCACATAAAGTAATCATATGGCCCAAAGGAAAATCTATTGAAGATGCAGTTGTTATTGGTGAAGAGGAAGGTGGACTATATAATCTCAAGGAACATTCATAAGCTATCGTTTTTCATGAAGCCACTAGACCAAGTAAGCTATGGCATAGAAGGATTGCTCACATCAACTACAAAGCTCGATGATGGAGTAGATTTCACCATCAAGCATTCCAGTAGTACCTGCAAGGAGACTAGGATCAAAGGAGATCCTACCAAACAAACAAAGATAAGTATTTGAATTGTCATTTCTATCACAATGTTGTTTAAATGCTAGTATCTAGGATTTGTGTAGTGCCATGCATGTGTTATGTGCCATACAACATTCCATTGCTACTTATCTAGACATATTGGAGTAGTGCACACTCTTAATAATGTCTTGGTAAGAGATGGAAGGCATATAGAAAGTCACCATATGAATATGGGATATGGATGTATGTTGTGGCATTGGCTAAGATAGTGTGACTTATGTTTTTATACATATATACTATGGTATGTTTCTAACCATGATATTTAACTTGACTTGTAGGAAGTATCGTATAACGATCACCTACAAATGAAGAAGGATGAGACTCGTTACGTAGAACAAATGACAATGGTTCAACTATAAAAGATCCAGAAAGTGCCAGTATGAAGAAGTATATGTAGAAGATTTACCTCCTAGAAATATAGAAGCTGCTCGTGAAGAGGAAACACCAGAAGACTAAGATATGTTGTAAGACCCCCAACTTGGGTCTCCTTTAACTTTTATATACAGTCAGATATTTCAGTTCTGTTCAAAATTTCTGTTTTGTTTCTGTTGTGTTTTCTGTTCTTGTTTTGTTCAATATATATAAAAAAAATAAAATTAAATCCTTCTATTTTATTATTATATATATATATAATTTTTTTTTTGTTTTCAATTTTTAAATATTCAGGTATATATATATATGTTTTTCTGTCAAATATTTTCTCTGTTTAAATGTTATATATATTTGTTATGCAACATTATTTATGAAATATTTTCTTTTTTCTTTGTACATGTTATATACATATATATATTTAATAGTTTAGTTTTGAACGTAAATGTAATCACTCTTGTTTTTTTATATATATCTATACATATATAATGTATTATATTTTTCTAACTCTGAGTGGTGTTTCATGCAGGTCAATTACTTGCACAAGAGTTATGGTTTCCAGTAAATCTTCTTTTTTTCTTCTCACAGTTCTGTTCAATGTAATGAGCCCTCTGGTTCCAGATTTGGAACCATGGCTCTGATACCATATGTAAGATCCCCAACTTGGGTCTCCTTTAACTTTTATATACAGTCAGATATTTCAGTTCTGTTCAAAATTTCTGTTTTGTTTCTGTTGTGTTTTTTGTTCCTGTTTTGTTAAGTTTCTATCCTCATTACTAGTTTTGGTTGTAAAAAAAAAATAATAAATAAAGAGTTTACATTTACCAAAATTGAACAACTATAATTCTTTTATGTCTACCTCTAACCAGTTATTGTTGTGCAGGAGTAGCAGATATAACAACACAGCATATAAACTTTTGTAATTTACATTTTTACATAATTTTACAAGGTAGAATGATAAAACATACCTGCTGGGAAATACCTGTAGGGAGCTTGCAGATCCCCCTTTGTTGCTGTCCCCGTTTGCTGTTTCTTCTTGCTTTTCCCTGCATCCAAAATCCTTCCCCACAGTTCTGAAACTCAACCAGCCAAAACAGTTTTGCCACCCTGCCAACTGGCGAGGTCTCGCTGACCACCCAGCTCCAAAGGTACCCCTTTGGACCCCCGAGCCCAAACCGAGTACAAGCCCAAGCTGTTGTATCACTTTCAAAAAAAACAATAACCAACAAAATCCCTTCCTTGCAGCTCTGCTCTCCAAAACTTCTCCCCAAAATCATAAGGTAAAAACTGCCCTCTCCTTCCTCTCTTCTCCCTCTTATCCTAAGTTTGCCGACTCTTCTTCCCATTACTATCCCTATCTTCATCATAAATTTCATCCAACCCATTCATCTACCATGTAAGTCCTCGAGCCCTCAACTTGGACTTTTATTAATAGTTTAAAATAATATTAAAAGGTGTTGGTTGGGGGTCACTTCCCAACCGTAACTTCCAATATCATTAATTTAATCCTTTTATTTTATTTCATAGTTTTAAACATTTCCTTTCTCATATTTCAATTTTTGACCATTTAATTAATAAATAATAAATGTTACATAAATATTATATAGTTAAATTTGTGGTTGGTTCACCCACCACCCGTAAGTGGTTTTACACTTACATATTTTAATACATTAATTACTAGTCATCCCTTAGTGTTTCCTAATTCAATGTTTCATTTATTATTAATTAATGTGTTTATTGATTAACTTAAAATACATTTTTAACACTTTGTTTAATAATGGTGTATGGCAACATTTATAGTTTATGCCCTGTCCTATATAGCCTCGACACAACCTTTACAATTAAGAAATTATAATTTCTATCTTATCCTTATAATTTTAACTAATTAATTAACATTGTTTAAGATGCAATTAATATTAACCTATAAGTTATTCCTACCTTAATTAACATTACAATCACATTTAATATCTTTAACCAAAGTCTTAACCGATCAAGTTCATTAATATTCAATTAAGCATTACTAACCAAATTGCACTATTTACACCTAGCTTTAACCGTAACTTGTTTATTAATCAGTAATAATTAATTATTAATGGACAATAACTAACCATTAATCGACATTATTAACCCTATTCATCATTATTAACTTAATCGACATTATTAACATTGATCAACAATAGTTAATTACTAAACGACAATAATTAATATTAAGCAACACTAATTGACATTATTACTCAACAATATTTCATGTAATTCATAATATGTAGGCGAGTTATCTAAGTGTAGCTACTGCTTACATTCCCCACGTAAGTACACTAAAAGTAATAATTCACATACATCAATCATAATCAAGGAACTTATTATTTACCGACACATGTTTTAACATAGTTTACAAGGTACAATCCATTAGCTTACTGAAATCCAAGTTACGACAATTCATACATCACTGATTTTGACGCATACTAATCAAGGGTTTTCCAAACCTACAGTTAGATCTTGTTTTCACCCCTACTTCACGTTACACCTATCTACCTACATCATCACTAACTTCCACATCCTATCATGTCCTCTGCTGGACTACCCTGGAATGTCAAGTCAAGACCGGTTCCAGCTAGAACCCGTAAGCGGAAGTGTCGACTACATCAACCAAGCTTCCCCAGTAGGCAACCACCAGTCATCATCACACACCTTGGGGAGCACGCCGTAGCACAGCCCTCCCATGACTCTGGGGTTTGGGGATAAACGGTGGGTAAAGCCTCCACCCCCCTAATGGAACAAAGGACTATGTCCACCCGACATAACAACAGCATTGCACTTGTACTCGATCTGTCATCGTATAACCGATCTGGGCGGCTGAGTTTCCTGAAACCCTACCCCACCCACGTCATAACATACATCATAATAAACAGCATAATAACCATACGAAAGTAAATAATGCATCACTCGCATACCATTTTATCTTTCGAAGTCCATGTCCCCGAGGCCCTCCCACCTCGTAGGATCCAGCTATCACTTAGCCATCTCAACCTGTAAGTGAGTCCTCGACATACAATATAGAATATCGTGCATAAATCCTCAATATGTACACATATATTTCATCATAACATAACAACAATAAACTCATTCATTCGCCATGCACCTGGCATAACATTCATTATTTCAACATATAACTATAACGGTATCCACGTACCCATCATTCAGTAATTTCCATATATTTGACATAATTAACACATGATACATATCTAAACATGACTACCGATCATAATACTATCATCATACACACACATATATATATATATATCGGCAAAATAATAGAACCATATGTCCACAATGTCGTCAACCGACGAGGTCTCATAGTGAAACAAATACAACATATAATAGTAGTTCAGGTAGTAATGTCAAAACGGGGTGTTACATTTTTTTTTATATTCCTTTGAACTATGTGTTACATATATATTTTTGTTTTGCTTTGTTGTTGTTTTTTTTGTTCCATATTTTTTTGTTCAATATATATAAAAAAAAAGAGTAATAAAAAGATTTAAAAATTGGTTGAAGCCGAACGTCACTCTACAAGAATCGAACCTACGACCTCCACATAGTAAACCCTACGCCCTCACTGGTAGGGCTAACGCAGGACTCGAACAACCATATACATCCATAAAATAACTAATAACCGAAACTAGAAAAATTACTGTTGTCACATCAAGAGAAAACCTGGAACTAGATTCGAAGGGAGTAGTTAGAATCACTCTGTTTTGAGAATTTTGGCAGCAAATATCGCCTAGTATGCTTCTAGCAATGGAATATTTGAAGAAATCCTCACTTATAATAAATCCTACATCTCATGAAAAGCACAAACATTTAATATGAATATTGATCTTGGACGACACCGCCTGGTGATTTATCAAGAGATGTATGTAATGACATTCAAGAATGTTTCAGTCCAGTTTACATTAAAATAAAAACTCGAACAAAATCGAACCCACGATCTACCTCATCAAGCTCCAACGACTTTGCCATTGCACAGCAGTTATGCCTTCGCCAAACCCTAGCCTCCACCTTGAACGCACTGTCTAGGAGGAGACTGTCGCGGTATTTCAAGGTCGTGGAGGCCAAGGGCCTGTCAGCGCAGATCCGTGCCAAGAGGGAGAGCCACTACCTCGGCGGAGGGGAGAAGCCCGCAGCCCACGACCTCTGCGCGGAGAGGAAAATAACACGTGCAGAAGGGAAGACCAGCTTCTGTGCGGGAAGAAACATGGCACGTGCTGAAGGGAAGACCTGCGGCTCTGTGCCTAAAGAGAGGGCTGGGTCTGTGTGGCCTTGGGTGGAGCAGAGAGAAGCTAGAAACCGTGCGATGGATAGCTGCAACACAAACTATTATGGATAAAACGAGTAGTAGGGTGCGGCAGAAACAACATCTGATGGTTTTGAACGACCTGGGGGTGCTAGGGCATACAGTGCGGCTTGAAAGAGCTGCGTTGAACCTGTACCCACTACCATATGGCGGCCTTTTGTTACAGCATTTCCTACAAGACTCTGTAGAGATATGATCTCTTTTGCCAATTCTGGCTCTAAAAACCAGCATACGTTTCCCACATCTAATGGAAAGCATGAGCAAGGGTGCGCCGAAGAACTACAATGTCAGGCTGCTGTGGGTGAGGAGCTGACGACTTAGGGAGTGGAACTATGGGCGTTGGGTTGCGGTCTGCCCATAGGAGAGCCGTCGAGAGGGAAACCAACGGAGAAAACCTACGGGTTTGTGCAGAGAGAGAAGGAGCCCTGCGCAGTATGTACTCCCAGCTTGTTGAAAAATAAATAAATACAAAGGGAAACGAATATAACACAAAATACTCGCAAACGTGCAACTAGATTAGATACCAGACAAATCACTGATTACCTATAACCACTGCCTCCTCCTCCGGCTTGTACTGGTGCTTCTGCCATAGCGTCGCAGAGCTTCGTCCGTAAAAGAAAAAAAAAACCTCGAAAAGCTCGCATAATGTTGCAGAGCTAAAAGTTCTGTGGAAAAAGGGCAAAAATGACGGAGAGTCTTGGGGATTGACCCTATTTAGGGCTTTCCCTCTTTGGCATGGCGATGGCAGCATGGAGAGGCCGCGTGGCCTTCAGTTACACCCCTTCTTTTGCATGGCGGTGGATAGAGTGAGGAGTCCGCATGGTCTCAGGATTTTTATCCTCATTTATTTATTATATATATATATATTTTTTTATATATATAAAATAAAATATTTTGTTATATGTTATGTTATAATATTTTGTTATATAATAAATACAAAAAAAAATAATATAAATTATTTACAAAAAATATGTACATTGCTATGTTTTAATATTTTAATATTAATTTTGTTTATATTAATTACTTAATTAATTTATATATAACAAAATCCCCATGGTAATATGTTCTTGTTTTTTCATTATTATTATTTAACATATATATATATATTAAATATAAGGTTAATTGATTAAGTTGAGTGTTATTAATGCCAATTACCAATTAATAATTATTTTTAAATTAATTAAGTTAAGTTAATTATTAATGTAATTAGTATGATGTCTATTAATTATTTTAAAATGTACATTAATTATTAAGATTGGTTAAAGATGAATATGGTCAATATCATTATAAATTCAAATTTATTAAAGTAATTAATTAATGTAATGTTAGATGTTAAATACGACGTTGCACTTAATGTTAAATAGAGGTGACGGGGGAATAAATATTAAATGATAAATTTAAATTAAATACATAAGCGTTAGATAACATTAATGGTAAGTTGGTATTAACACTAATGACCTTATCTTTTCTTGAGGTGTTCTTTGCCGAGACTTCGACGTAAGGTCGAAGGGGCAAGACGGACCCTGAATCTCGAAAACAAGACACCATGTTGACCAGCATGACGAGCTGATCGCTAGGACACTATTTTACCCCATGACCAAAGTGTTTGCTAAAAACGACACTAAACTTAAAACTTAGGTTATGTTCTTATTTAATTATTAAAATTATTAAAATTATTAATTATTAATGAGAAGCGAGGTAGTAAACACTAATTAAATATCTTGAAGAGTCGATAACGACTTAATGAGGATTGTGTGGAATCCAATACCTAAACCTACATAGAGCTGCTGATGTAAATCTAGTACCCGGGTGGCCTCAAGATGGCCTGATCGAAACGTCCTGAACTATAGCTCTTAGAGGAAAAACGCTTGTAAATTAGTCATGACGCACTTTTGAATTAAATGGTTGAGTTTGATAGTAAATTATTCATGATGTCATTGTGTGCTAATTATCCTATTATTCCATGAGCAGGAATAAACATGGTAAGAACGCGAGCATGTCGGGGGCGAGGTCAGACGATGGCATTACTTGAGCCGAGTGTGCCGGCACCATCGCCAAAGACCATTCTTATACTGCGCTCGTTGGAAGCGATAAATGAAACACTCAGGGGACTAGCACAGAAAGGTAGTGTTTCCTCAGAGGTAGAGGTGGAGGCCCCTCTACTAAGGGAGGAAGTTCCTATGGTAGAAGCGAATACGGTACCAAGAACTCCGCATCAGGATATCAAAAGGGAGCTTCAGAAGATAAGGCTTCCAGAATTTTTGGGGGGTCGATCAGGGATACGAGCAGAGTCGTGGTTGGAAGAGATGACCAGGTGCTTGACCTTGCAGGAGTACACCTCCACGTCCAAGTCCAAACTAGCCATATTTCAACTAAAGGGGGCCGCTTTGAACTGGTGGGGAAACCAAGAAAGGCAACTACACCTTACACCAGACACGGTTCCATGGGAACTGTTTATGGAAAAATTCAAAGGGAAGTACCTACCCGCATCCTACCAGGAAGAACAGGCAGGGGCTCTTCATGCCTTGGTACAAAGGCATCTATCAGTTGAGGAAAATGAAGAGAGGTTCATGGAGTTAGTGAAGTATGTCCCTTACTTGGACAATGACGAATGCCAGGTTGAGCGCTTCGTGTATGGGCTCAATGCCAAGATCAGGGCTCAGGTACGGATGTGGAAACCAACTTCGGTCACCGAAGCAGTAGATTGTGCTCGTTACACTGAGGAGATGCTGGGTGCAAATCCCATCAGGTCATTCAATTCTCAGCAGTCAGGGTTTGTGGTGAAGTCCCCTCAAAGATATCCTCAGGGAGGATATGTGAGGCCACCTCCCTACGGGAACAGGAGCACACCAAGAGTCGCAGCGGTAGACAGATCAGTGGCAACTAGGGCCAGACATATCAGTGGCGGTGCCCCAGTCAGCCACAGGAACCCACCAGCGTGTGAGGAATTTCAGAGGATCAGCTGGTAGAGGAAGGGGTCCTAGGGGGAGGAACCCCTCTCAGAGGTCTGAACAGGTTATCTCGCCCACTCCATTACAGGTTGCTTGTTGGGGATGTGGAGGTCCACATTACCAGTGTGATTGTCCCGAATTACGATCCGGTATAGTGCATCGAGAAGGAAAAGCTCCAATGGGGAGTGGGGGTAGTAGGCATTAGATCTTGGCTGCAGTAAACAACCATCAGGCAGAGCACCAATCCACTGTGGTGGAATCATCAGGTACGGTCAATAATGTCAAGCTTAGAATATTGTTTGATCCTGGTGCTACTGATAGTTTCATTTCTCCATATGCATTAGACAAATGCGTGTTGGCAGCCTACGAGCAGGACGATTTCAGCTTAGTCGAAATGGCTTCAGGGGTAAAACAAGTAGTAGGACCTAGTGTCGATAAGTGTGTAGTGGATCTCGGGGTGTGTGTTACACAAGTCAAAGTGTACGTCACCACCCTCGGTACTTATGACCTCATCATAGGTATGAATTGGCTTGAGGAACATCGAGCTTTCTTGGACTATTATGGAAAGAAGGTTCTTTGCATTAATGACAACGGAGAGGCCATCAAGATCCAGGGTATCAAACGGAAGGTGTCCCTACGTTTCATATCAACGATGAATGTAAAGCGATGTATGCAACAGGGATGCCAGTTGTACATTGTTGAAGCAGTAAACAGTGAGAAGGGACCCTCCTTTGATGACTATCCAGTGTTAGCCGAGTTCAGTGATGTATTCCCAAAGGAATTACCTGGGTTACCTCCTAAGAGGGAACTTGATTTTACCATTGAGGTAAAACCCGGTTCAGAGCCAACATCAAAGACACCTTACAGGATGACGACCCCAAAACTTTGTGAGTTGCAAATGCAGTTGAAGGAACTGCTAGATCTAGGGTTCATTAGACCAAGTATTTCACCGTGGGGTGCACCAGTAATATTTGTGAAGAAGAAGGATGGTTCCTTGCATCTTTGCATTGATTACCGAGATTTGAATAGAGCCACCGTGAAGAATAGGTACCCGATACCTCGAATTGATGACCTCTTTAATCAAATGAAAGGGGCGACGGTCTTCTCAAAGATCGACTTACGATCAAGCTACAACCAGCTACGGATTAAGGAAGGTGATATACCTAAGACTGATTTTCGAACAAGGTTTGGGCACTATGAGTTTGTGATGGTACCCTTCGGTTTGACCAATGCCCCAGCTGTATTCATGAGTCTCATGAATAGCGTGTTTCGAAAATACTTAGATCAGTTTGTGCAAGTCTTCTTGGACGACATCCTCATCTACTCCAAGAATGAACAAGAGCACGAGGAACACTTGCGAATAGTGTTTTCATGCTTAAGGGAGCATCAGTTATATGGTAAGTTGTCCAAATGTTCGTTCTATCAGAAGGAGATCCATTACCTAGGGCATATAATTTTCAGTGAGGGAATTTCTGTGGACCCTGAAAAGGTGAAGGCCATAATGGATTGGCCCGTGCCAAAGAATGCGCATGAGGTAAGGAGCTTCATGGGGTTAGCCGGGTATTATAGAAGGTTTGTCGAGGGTTTCTCAAAAATCGTGAAACCCATAACTACCCTACAACGTAAGGGAACTAGGTACGAATGGACAGATGAATGTGATGCCGCATTCACCGAGCAGAAAAGACTATTGACGTGTGCACCAATTCTACGGGTTCCAGATATGGAGAAGGAATTCACAGTTTGCACCGATGCTTCAAGGCAAGGTTTGGGTGCAGTGTTGATGCAGGAAGGTGGGGTAATAGCTTATGTGTCAAGAAAGATAAAAACACATGAAGAGAATTACCCTACTCATGACCTAGAGTTAGCCGCAGTGATGTTAGCTTTGAAGCTGTGGAGACATTACCTTGTTGGACGAAGCTTTGAACTCAAGTCCGATCACCAAAGCTTAAGGTATATCTTCACTCAGAGAGACCTAAATGCTAGGCAAAGGCGATGGAGTGAATTCATGAGCGAGTATGATTTTGGGATTTCCTACATCAAAGGGAAGGAGAATGTGGTAGCAGATGCCTTAAGCAGAAAACCAAGGCTTTTCTCTCTTATACCTTTGAAGGTAGATTTGAGGGAAAGAATTTTAGGGCAGCTACTCGGGGATAGTTGGTACCTAAAGGTCATAGCGGCACTCCAGAATGGGAAACCGATGGGACCAAAGTTTGAAGGCTATGAGTTGGAAGCCGATGGTTTGTTACAGTATCAAGGGAGGATGTATATTCCTAAGGAGGGAGATATTAGAGGGACTATCCTTAAAGAATCCCACAGAGCAATGTATTGTGCACACCCGGGTGTAAAGAAGATGTATGCAGACATGAAGCAACTCTTCTTTTGGGCAGGGATGAAAAGCGACGTGGTCAAATTTGTCTCTAGGTGCCTCGAGTGTCAGCAGGTAAAAGATGATCATCACCACCCGGCAGGACTGTTACAGCCGCATGACATTCCTATGTCGAAGTGGGAGGTTATCTCCATGGACTTCATGGTGGGATTGCCTCTTACCTCTCATAGGCATGATGCCATTATGGTCATCATTGACAAACTGACCAAAACTACTCACTTCATTCCAGTTAAGGAGACCTATGATGTCACGGATGTAACACGTGTGTTCATAAATGAAGTTGTTCGTCTCCATGTGTTTCCCAAGAAGATTATATCGGATAGGGATTCCAGGTTTACGTCTAGGTTTTGGACGAGTTTGCAGTTAGCGTTGGGTACTCAGTTGAACCTAAGCACTGCTTACCATCCAGAGATAGATGGGCAAACAAAAAGAGTGAATCAGGTGATGGAGGACATGCTTCGAATGTATGTCATGGATCAACAAACTCATTGGGAAAAGCACCTACCTTTGGTAGAGTTTGCTTACAACAACAGTTACCATAGTTCAATTGGGATTCCTCCATATGAATCTTTATATGGAAGGCCATGCAGGACACCATTGATTTGGGAAAGGTTAGAGGATCAAGTAATTATAGGACCTGAGTTGATTCAGGAGATGGAAGAACAGGTTGTTCAGATTAGGCAGCGGTTAAAGGAAGCACAGGATAGACAGAAGAGCTATGCCGATGCGCATAGGGTTGACCGAATCTATACGGTTGGCGATGCGGTGTTCGTCTGCATCAGGCCTAATAAAAGTACCATCAAGTTTGGGAAAGGGACAAAGTTGTCGCCACGATTTATAGGACCCATTGAAATTTTAGAAAAGGTTGGACCCGTCACGTATCGTCTTGCGCTGCCACCCCATTTGCACAAAAATCATAATGTTTTTCATGTATCTATTTTACGACATTATGTAACTGATGAGTCACATAAAATAAATTGGAAGGAACTGCAGGTTTCGGACGAGGGAACCATCAGGGTCGAACCATTACTTATATTGGACTGCAGGGTTAAACAGTTGAGGCACCGTTTGGTGGACCAAGTTAAGGTCCAGTGGGACTGATATAGCCCGGGGTCTGCTACCTGGGAGGACACAGAGACTATGCGTCGTGATTATCCCACTTTATTTTGATCATAACTTCGGGGTGAAGTTTCCTGAAGGGTGGGTGTATGTAACACCCCGTTTTGACATTACTGCCTGAACTACTATTATATGTTGTATTTGTTTGACTGTGAGACCTCGTCGGTTGACGACATTGTGGACATATGGTTCTATTATTTTTCGGATATATATATATATATGTGTGTGTGTATGATGATAGTATTATGATCGGTAGTCATGTTTAGATATGTATCATGTGTTAATTATGTCAAATATATGGAAATTACTGAATGATGGGTACGTGGATACCGTTAGAGTTATATGTTGAAATAATGAATGTTATGCCAGGTGCATGGTGAATGAATGAGTTTATTGTTGTTATGTTATGATGAAATATATGTGTACATATCGAGGATTTATGCACGATATTCTATATTGTATGTCGAGGACTGACTTACAGGTTGAAACGGCTAAGTGATAGCTGGATCCTACGAGGTGGGAGGGCCTCGGGGACATGGACTTCGAAAGATAAAATGGTATGCGAGTGATGCATTATTTACTTTCGTATGGTTATTATGCTGTTTATTATGATGTATGTTATGACATGGGTGGGGTAGGGTTTCAGGAAACTCAGCCGCCCAGATCGGTTATACGATGACAGACCGAGTACAAGTGCAACGCTGTTGTTATGTCGGGTAGACATAGTCCTTTGTTCCATTAGGGGGGTGGAGGCTTTACCCACCGTTTATCCCCAAAACCCAGAGTCATGGGAGGGCTTTGCTACGGCGCGCTCCCCAAGGTGTGTGATGATGACTGGTGGTTTCCTGCTGGGGAAGCTTGGTCGATGTAGTCGACACTTCCGCTTACGGGTTCTAGCTAGAACCGGTCATGACTTGACATTCCAGGGTAGTCTAGCAGAGGACAGGATAGGATGTGGAAGTTAGTGATGATGTAGGTAGATAGGTGTAACGTGAAGTAGGGGTGAAAACAAGATCTAACTGTAGGTGTGGAAAACCCTTGATTAGTATGTGTCAAAATCAGTGATGTATGAATTGTCGTAACTTGGATTTCAGTAAGCTAATGGATTGTACCTTGTAAACTATGTTAAAACATGTGTCGGTAAATAATAAGTTCCTTGATTATGATTGATGTATGTGAATTATTACTTTTAGTGTACTTACGTGGGGAATGTAAGCAGTAGCTACACTTACATAACTTGCCTACATATTATGAATTACATGAAATATTGTTGAGTAATAATGTCAATTAGTGTCGCTTAATATTAATTACTGTCGTTTAGTAATTAACTATTGTTGATCAATGTTAATAATGTCGATTAAGTTAATAATGAATAATGTCGATTAATGGTTAATTATTGTCCATTAATAATTAATTATTACTGATTAATAAACAAGTTACGGTTAAAGCTAGGTGTAAATAGTGCAATTTGGTTAGTAATGCTTAATTGAATATTAATGAACTTGATCGGTTAAGACCTTGGTTAAAGATATTAAATGTGATTGTAATGTTAATTAAGGTAGTAATAACTTATAGGTTAATATTAATTGCATCCTAAACAATGTTAATTAATTAGTTAAAATTATAAGGATAAGATAGAAATTATAATTTCTTAATTGTAAAGGTTGTGTCGAGGCTATATAGGACAGGGAATAAACTATAAATGTTGCCATACACCATTATTAAACAAAGTGTTAAAAATGTATTTTAAGTTAATCAATAAACAAATTAATTAATAATAAATGAAGCATTGAATTGGGAAACACTAAGGGATGACTAGTAATTAATGTATTAAAATATGTAAGTGTAAAACCACTTACGGGTGGTGGGTGAACCAACCGCAAATTTAACTATATAATATTTATGTAACATTTATTATTTATTAATTAAATGGTCAAAAATTGAAATATGAGAAAGGAAATGTTTAAAACTATGAAATAAAATAAAAGGATTAAATTAATGATATTGGAAGTTACGGTTGGGAAGTGACCCCCAACCAACACCTTTTAATATTATTTTAAACTATTAATAAAAGTCCAAGTTGAGGGCTCGAGGACTTACATGGTAGATGAATGGGTTGGATGAAATTTATGATGAAGATAGGGGTAGTAATGGGAAGAAGAGTCGGCAAACTTAGGATAAGAGGGAGAAGGGAGGAAGGAGAGGGCAGTTTTTACCTTATGATTTTGGGGAGAAGTTTTGGAGAGCAGAAATTGGGAGAGCAGAGCTACAAGGAAGGGATTTTGTTGGTTATTGTTTTTTTTGAAAGGGATACAACAGCTTGGGCTTGTACTCGGTTTGGGCTCGGGGGTCCAAAGGGGTACCTTTGGAGCTGGGTGGTCAGCGAGACCTCGCCAGTTGGCAGGGTGGCAAAACTGTTTTGGCTGGTTGAGTTTCAGAACTGTGGGGAAGGCTTTTGGATGCAGGGAAAAGCAAGGAGAAACAACAAATGGGGACATCAACAAAGGGGGATTTGCAAGCTACCTACATGTATTTTCCAGCAGGTATGTTTTATCATTCTACCTTGTAAAATTATGTAAAAATGTAAATTACAAAAGTTTATATGCTGTGTTGTTATATCTGCTACTCCTGTACAACAGTAACTGGTTAGAGGTAGACATAACAGAATTATAGTTGTTCAATTTTGGTAAATGTAAACTCTTTATCTATTTATTTTTTTTACATCCAAAACTAGTAATGAGGATAGAAACTTAACAAAACAGGAACAGAAAACACAACAGAAACAAAACAGAAATTTTGAACAGAACTAAAATATCTGACTGTATATAAAAGTTAAAGGAGACCCAAGTTGGGGGTCTTACATATGTTGAAACCTAAAGAACATATCACGGAAGAGAAAGCTAGCATGGGAAATAGAAATTATACAAGATAAAGCATGCTGTGGATGGTAGCATTGAAAAGTATAAGGCAAGGTTTGTGTCCAGAGGATTCTCTCGGAAAGAGGGAATTGACTATCAAGAAACATTTGCACCAGTTGCAAGGTACACTTCCATTAGAACCATCATGGCACTTGCATCCAGGATGAAGTGGGAATTACACCAGATGGATGTGAAGATAGCCTTCCTGAATAGTGTGAGTGAAGAAGAAGTGTACATAGACCAACCACAAGGATTTGAGGTTGAAGATAGAAGAAATCACATATGCAAGTTGAAAAAGGCATTGTATGGGTTGAATCAAGTTCCCAGATCTTGGTATGGAAGAATTGACAGTTTCTTTACAATCTTGGGCTTTACCAAGAGTAAAGTTGATCCTAAGCTTTACCTCAAGGTTACGGATGATGAACCTGTTATATTGTTGCGTTATGTGGATGATCTATTTTTGACTAGGCATTAGAGAAATTTTGAGGTAAAAAATGGGCCTCAAAACAAAATAAATGTACTATAAAAATTAACCAATATGATTCAAGGTGATGATGTCAACCATGGGGGATGAATAACCATTTTTGGGTAAAAAAGTAAAAAGGTCAAAAGGTCAAAGTGAAAAAACTACTTCTTCAATTCGCATTTTCAACTTATTTCCCTGTATATTCACTTAAAGTTCGATCACGAGCAGCCATTGGATGGGGACTTCAATTCCAAATCCAACGAGTACCCACTCGACATACTTTTGATGGACCCCACTTCCCCAAAAAGAAGAAATACATGAAAAAATGTGATGATGACATCATCATCACGTTTTTTCATGTATTTCTTCTTTTTGGGGAAGTGGGGTCCATCAAAAGTATACCTAGTGGGAACTCGTTGGATTCGGAATTGAATTTTGCATCCAATGGATGCTCATGATCGAAATTTGAGTGAATATACAGAGAGATAAGTTGAAAATATGAATTGAAGTAGTTTTTCTTTTTTCCTCCAAAATTTGATGAGGAATGCTAATATTATTTTATTATTTCCACTATTATTTTATAATTTTCCTTAGGAGGCCCATTTTAGTCCTCAAAATTTCTCTAATGAATGAGAAATAGATTGTCGAATGCAAGAAGAAGCTCTCTGTAGAATTTGAGATGAAAGATCTCGGATTGATGCACTACTTCCTAGGTTTGGAAGTATGGAAATTTTCCCAGAATGAATGTTTCTAAACCAGGGAAAGTATGTTGTGGAAATCTTGAAAATATTTGATATGTTGGAATGCAAAGCCATGGCCACTCCCATGGATTCCAACTTGAAGTTGTTAGCTGATGACTCATCAGAGTTAGTGGATGTAACTCTATATAGACAAATTATTGGGTCATTGATGTATCTGACGAATACCAGGCCAAATATATGGTTTGTTGTGAACACCTTGAGTTGGTATCTAGTTGAGCCTAGATGTGTTCACTTAGTAGCTGCAAAGCATGTGATGAGGTACCTAAAACGTACGATAGACTTTGGTCTATATTATCTTGGAGGTCATGATTTCAGATTGTATGGCTACACATATGCTGATTGGGATGGAAGTGTATCAGACAGGAAGAGCACATCGAGCGGATGTTATTGTCTAGGATCTGCCATGATCTCATGGTTTAGCAGGAAGCAGTCTAGTGTGGCTCTCAGCACAGCTAAAGCAGAATATATAGCTACTTGATCTGCCAGTTATGAAGCGATATGGCTTCGGAAGTTGTTATCAGGATTGTTTGACTTAGAGATGGACCCCACTGTGATCCTATGTGACAATCAGAGTTGTATCAAGATGACAAAGAATCCAGTATTCCATGACAATTGAAAGCACATAGAGATCCGATATTTTTATATGGGATATGGTGCAGAAAGGATCTATAAAGCTCGATCATGTGGGCACTGATGAGCAAGTTGCTAATGTATTGACCAAGCCTCTATCTCGAGTAAATTTTGAGTATTTTTTAGACAAGATTTGTGTAGTTTAGAAGGACCCTCCTCGAAAGGGGGAGTGATATGGTCGATGATGATATGTGGATACTTGTATCGATGATGAGGATACCTGTATCAATGATGAGGTTTCCTATACCGACGATAAGGTCGATGATGAGGATACCTATATTGATGATGAGGATACTTGTATCAATGATGAGGCTACTTGTATCGATGATGAGAATACTTGTATCGATGATAAGGATACTTGTATCGATGATGAGGATACCTGTATCGATAATGAGGATACTTGTATCGATGATGAGGATACCTGTGTCGATGATACCGATGATGAGGTCGATGATAATGACAATGAGGTCTATGATATTGACAATGAGGTTGATGTGTGGTCCTTATACGTTGTCTAAGTGGATGAGTGGATTGTATCATCCCTGGAATTTGTGTCCTAAAGAGATCGGGATTAACCATCCTGTAAGTGGTGGGATTGCATCATCCCTGAACGGTTGGTTCAAAATGGACGTGATAGGATTGCATCATCCCTGAAAATTTGGTTCAAAATGTACGTGATGGGATTGCATCATCCCTGAACGGTTGGTCCAAAATGCATGTGATAGGATTGCATCATCCCTGAACCTTTGGTTCAAAATTTACGTGATGGGATTGCATCATCCCTGAATGGTTGGTTCAAAATGGGCGTGATAGGATTGCATCATCCCTGAACGATTGGTTCAAAATGTATGTTATAGGATTGCATCATCCCTGAACGTTTGGTTCAAAATGTACGTGATGGGATTGCATCATCCCTGAACGGTTAGTTCAAAATGTACGTGATAGGATTGCATCATCCCTGAACGTTTGGTTCAAAATGTACGTGATAGGATTGCATTGTCCTTGGACTTATGTCCTAAAGTGATAAGGATTGATCATCCTGTAAGTAGATCCAGATTGCCTCGTCCATAGACATGTGTGGTGTCTTAAATTAATAGGGATTGAGAATCTCGTAAGTGGATTAGGATTGCATCGTCCTTGGATTTATGTCCTAAATTGATAGGGATTGACCATCCCGTAATTGGGTCATGTGTGTTGCTAATGTTGTTGAATCAAGAGATCCAGACGATGAGGCTATTGATCGGAAGATCCAAATGTTGATACTATTGATCGAGAGATCTAGATGATGATGCTGTTGATCGAGATATCCAGATGATGATGTTGATCGAGAGATCCAGATGATGATGTTGATCGAGAGATCCAGATGATGATGTTGTCGATCGAGAGATCCAGATGATGTTGTTGATCGAGAGATCCAGATGATGTTGTTGATCGAGAGATCCAGATGATGATGCTATTGATCTAGAGATCCAGATGATGTTGTTGGTCGGAAGATCTAGATGTTGATGTTGCGGCTGATCAAGTGCTGTAGAAGATGAAGACTCAGTACTGAAGATGTTGATGTTCCAATATTGAAGATATTGAAGATGTTCCGGTAACTATTTGAGTTATTGATGAAGAAAGCTTCCAATGATTTATAGATGTATCATGTATCATGTAGTTGATGACTCCTTTCTCCTGCAGATGTTGTTAGAATATCTTTCTCGTTAAGGAAGAGAGTTGAAATATTGTAACTTCTAAGAATATTCTATTTGTACTTTATCCGGAGATGTTTCATTCCTCCGTCAGGACCCTATTGTATATTCAGAGATGTTTATTCCTCCACTAGGATGTGGTAACTAGGGTTATTAGACTTTCCTAGGAGAATTCGACCCAGTTAGGGTTAAAGGTCAAGTGAAGTAAAGTATAAATAGAGGATTTGTGATCCTCATCTATCACATTCACTCATTCACTCACTTGTGTATTGCGCATAAGTGAGAGAGAGAGATTTTCATAGGAGGAGAAGGAGCTCTTGTCTTGGGTTTACATATTTGTATTGGTTGGTCATCTATATTGAGGAAAGATTTGTTGGGTTTTATACCCCATGAGGGTTTCCCAAGGTAAATTTGTGTCTATCTTGTGATTGTGTTTCTTTCAGTGATCCTATTATGCTCTTGTTATGAATTATAGGCTAAACTTAACAAAAATTCTACATGATGAAACAAATAATTTTTATAATAACAGGTATAATGAATATTCAAAATATATATAGCTTTTAAAGCAACAATTTATAGGGATATCAAATCCAATAAAACATGTGTTTTTCAATCCATGTGTAACCTTAAAATTCAATAATAACATGAGTGTTGCTAATATAGAACATTCTGCATTTGGGAAAAGAGGCATCCTAGCCAATTCTTTTAGGGGTGGATCAACAATTTATTTTGCAGATGTGTAGAAGTCTTGTATAAATTCATTCACATGAGCCTCATGTATCTGCGAAGTGTTTTCATCCATATATGTGTCTTCTTCTTGACCTTGAGTGTCACTATCATTAATTTTAATCATTGGATCTTCAGGAATGTTGTGAACTGGGAGGGGCTTTTGACCAAAAATTATTTAAAAATAATCAATAATAATATAATATATAAATGGAATACTCATTTATATAAAGCATGCCAATTTTTTAATTATACTATACATCTTCTATATAAACTCCATACTTCAATCTATGGATACCAACAAGTCGACGCTTCTTTACTTTCCTAGTTTTACACATTTTGGAATTGCAATATATCATTTCATTGAAGTATTCCTATGTCCCAGGGATTGGTCTTGGTTCTCGTTCATCTGAACATTCAGATGATGACATGTTATTTTCTTGCATCCACCATGTATTATAAATGATAATCATGTACCTTTTAGTTCGAGTGATAATTTTTTCAAAACGAACTTGAGATTTAGGGACATGGTGTTTTATAGTTTAATGAATTTGTAGTGGCTGGGCTATGGAGGAGAAGTAAATAATGGATTATATTGCAGATCCATTAGAGTGAATACAATTATTTTCAGACATGAGTCACATTTTCTTATCAAAATGGAAAATAATGTAGAATTCACAATGACCATTGACTCTAATTAAAAGATGTGGAGAAACTCCAGAAAATTTTGTTTAAGATCAAATATGGAAGAGAGAAAAAGTTTATATTTTAAAGAAAAATCTATCATGATTTACTTGGACTTACGAATATTTAGAAGCTTCTTACATGGATTTATTTTGACTAAGTCTTTATAGGAATTTTTTGTATGGTGATTAAGGATGGTTTAAGACACTTTGTGGAATTCTAGAAGTAATTTTTTATAACCCATGATGATATTCAGGCAATAATTGTATGCTACTCCAAATAATGGAAATGATATAAAGTATGAAAAATGTAAAATTTTCAATTTAGATATAAAAGGAAATAACATTTTTTCAAGAAGTTTTCCTAAAAAGGGGAAGCTGATTCATTGTATGCACTTATTACATTTTTAAAGATACTCAAATTATTTGATAATATAATACTGCATTAAGACTTCTCTCGCTATTGATTTATTATGCACTAAGAGCTCTACAATGCACGAACATAATTTTTTGAAGAGACCATCATTTGTTCTACTATATGTGCAACCTATAAATATTAAGCTAATAGTGGTATATGGAAATTATATAAATACTTACTCATTTTTTAATGATAAATCATTTTATTAAAATTAAAAAAATACTTGGTTTGCCATTTTATCCAAATGCACTTAATGAATAGTGTAATAAAATTCTACAAAGAAAAATGAGTATCAATTCTATTTAATATCATAAATAAATACTTCTTGTGAAAATAAGTATTCTAAGAAACATTTTATAAAAAAAAAATTGTTTTATCTTAAAAGAAAACATCTTTTCTAAATGTTCTTTGCATATAAAGTTAGACATGATTTTGACATATATTGGCAAAGAATTGCGCAAGCCTAACCAAAGTAGAAATTAAGGAAAGTTAAAAGACAACTCATTGCTCTTACCACTATTATTATTTCAAATGAACTGTTGCACAAGAAATATAAACACTAACCTGAAAAATGAACCACTACTATCTCCCTCAAACATATTTATTTCTTAGCTACCTGGTTATTTCATTTTGGAGAATTTCATTTCATACCAAAAGATTGTACACACATATGCACATCCTTCTTAATTCTTTTTCTCGGTTTTTAAATAATTAACAGAATCACCATCACGTGCATCACATTTTCATGATGGAACTAAAGAGAGGAAATATGTAGTAAATGGAAGAGAGATGTTTAATTGTAGCCTTCAGTTTTGGGATCAAATTCAACATAAATGAAGAATAATGAAAATCGAGATTTGGTGCAGGTAAGTTGGTTAGGGTTTTTAAGTTTATCTTTTAGTTAGAAATGGAATTAGCTCTATCTTTTGAGTAGGAAGAAGTGTAATTCTATATTAAACTTAATGATGCTAAATGTACTAATCATATATATAACTTAAAAAAAATTACTAAATAAAAAAAATTACAATGTCAAAATTATGGTTAAAACTAGATTCTTAAAAGTTTAAGACATTTCAAACCTATTTTATTTTATGATGGTCGAGATAAATAATCATCTCTAGTAACAAGTTCGCGGAGGCATTCAATGGGTAAGGTTCCAAAGTATATAAAAATAAATTTAGGTTATGGGGCAATCAATATTTGGGAGATAAGATGGGGATCATATGATAAAGTTGCAAGTTGTGCAATTGCAAGACAAGTTCATGATGTGTAAGAAGCACACAAGGTAGAGTTATCATAGTAGTGAGATGATGGTCCACAAAAAATTAATAATAATAATAAAAAAACAATTTAAAGAATGTTCATTTCCATTATCACTTTCATGCAAGTTCATATCATATGGCAAGAGGTAATAGTCCCTCATATGTATGTGTTTCTATGGCCTTTCTTCCTATTCACACTTGGTAATTTATGTAGTAATTTATCAAGCTGGTGTCTAGACTAATAAGCACATTTGCATTAGTCATAAACACAAAAAATAAGCCCAGACAAATATATCTATGAATTCTTTAAATCCAAATGTTTTCTGAAATGACTAGTAACATATTATAGTACTATAATTTTAGTTCCATTTGATAACAAGGATACTCTTATCATATTGATGAACGAAAAACTAAGAAACGCTATAATTTTTAGTTTTCCAACCAAGAAATGACCCAACCTCAAAATACTAGATCACCCAAGAGCCAAATATAAACTAGCGACTCAATGCTAATAAATAATTTTTTTTTCTAGAATTAAAAGCCTTAACGCTAGATTTAAAAAATTAAGTGCCAATAAAAGAAATGACCCATCATGAGCTTAACTATTATATTGACGAAAAGGGAGAGGCCTACGCCATACTCATCAATGAGTTAAAACTAACAAGGCTAACAGCATCGCAAGAATAGTTTTAAGGACCTCGAGGGAATTGAAATGCAAAGGCAAAGTTTGAACATCAAGTTAGATCTCAAAGCACCGAATATATATTTGCAATTTCAATGCAATGGAGAGAAAAAAATGGCTGCATACTCTTCATCCCACTGTTACCACATATTCCACACATTTGACAGATTAAATCAGAAAAAGGAGAGTGCACTTAAGGTTGTTAATACTCATATTGGGCCGAGGGCTGGAAGATTCTTGGTGGGTTAAGGAAATGAGCTTAAATTCCTTTGGAAGATGACGAGGGAGAGCCTGTAAAATAGAATTATGTGCCTACAAACAAACATGGAGTCACTTAAGCGATCACAGGAAGGACAAGTCAAAATGATAAGATAACTAGCATGGAATTGTTGCCAGAAAATCTAGAACTTAAGGCATACCAATGCATATGTTGTTATTAAGGATTTAATACTGAAATTCATGATAGTGAAACGTTGCAATCGAAATCAAAAATACAATTACTTTGGGACTGATATCGAGAACATCAGAGCCGAAAGAGCCCCAAATTTTGTGAAAATAATAATCATAGTCCATATATTACATGGGAATATATATATATACATATATATCACTGGTATAAAATGAAATCCAAATGAAGAAGTTGATTGCAGTTTCATGCTATATTATTTTGATTGAAGTTGATTGCAGTTTTTTTCTCTCTCTACTCTGCTTTCTGCTTTGTGGGAAAAAGGCAAATTAAGTTAATAATCACTCTCACTTGGAGGTTGAAAATTTTATGAGAAAGTGAACAAGGTAATACACACAAATTAATTAGCGACACAAAATGTTAAAAGTTGGAAAGGCACAATATCTCAGTAATTCTACTGTTGCAAAAGGTTAAAGATTTCAAGATTATAGTTACAATTATTAATATAAATGAGTAAAATAAAGTGTTTATGTTCATTTAAAAAAATAGGTTTAGTTTGTAGTAATGGAGAATAATCGCTCTATAATATCTTTAATTTAAACATTTTTTTTTATATGACAAAAGTATAATTATGCGAATGGCATTGATATTTTACAATTTAATTTGGAGATGAAATAAAAAGAGTAAGATCATGCCAATGGCAAATCTGTAAATTTCAATGGAAATAATATAAGACTCTCCCTCAACCAATACTATGCTCCACCATTGCATCCCTCAACAACTATTATAATGTATTCAAGAATCATCCTGACCCTCGTAACAAGAAAAACCATCTCAACAACTATTATAATGTATTCAACCATCATCTTGACCCTCATAACAAGAAAACCATCGCCATCGCGAGCCATCCATGTTGTCATATGAAGTCACATGGATTGAAATCCATTCCAGTGTCAGATGGATTGAAAGCCAATCCAATTGCAGACCAAATTAAAAAAAGAAAAGATTGAAAGCCAATCCAAATTAAAACAAACAAACAAATTGGATTGAAATCCAATCCAATTGCAGACGCAACCCTTGACAGACTACACCCATTGCAGAACAAATTAAAATAATAAAAACGTTGAGTGAAGAAGATTTTGATTGACGAAAAAAAATGCAATTATGAAAAATAGGAGGTAGGGGATATTCCTGGTCAACTTACTAATATGTAGGGGATATTCCTGGTCAATTTCCTAATATGTATTTTCTTCTACATTTCTAAGATCTATCAAGTCTATATTGATCTAATGATTTCTTTCCTTTCTTTGGATTCCCCAATCATTGTGGTGCAACATTACTCCTCTTTGTATTTTTCCATTAATTAAATAAAGACATATTAAACACAAGATATATGTGGCCTTCAAAATATGTTCATGTTGATATTGGCATACAGCAATTGAACTATTTTGAAGGTCCATTCCCTGATGGATTGTTGGTTTGCAGGTATTTGCAGACACTCGATTTGTCAGAGAACCTGTTCATTGGAAGCTTGGCGCATCACATCTATGAATTGGGTGAGTTGCGCCATATGAAATTGGCGTCTAACAATTTCTATGGAGATATTCCTTCAGACTTTGGCATGTTACCCAAATTGGAGACACTGTATCTCTTTTCTAATAAGTTGAGTGGGTCAATTGCCTCTTTTCTCGCCAATTTGACGCACCTGCAACAGCTATGGCTGCACAAATGCAGTTTGGAAGGAAAATTCCCTTCTTCGTTGGGTAATTGGTCGGACCTAGAGAGTTTGTATCTCTCAAATAATTATATTTCGGGGAACATTCCCACTAGTTTGATACGGTTGTCCAGGATGACAGAACTCTATCTCTGGGAAAACCAGCTGTCTGGACAGATCCCATTCAATATCCACGAGTTAAAGAGCATATATATTCTGGTTTTCTCAACTAATCAACTTGAATGGAACAATTCCTGAGACAATTGAAAATCCGACCCATTTGGATACCTTGGATTTGTCGGAGAACAACCTCAAGAGGCATGTCCCTGCACAGCTGGGAATGCTTGTTAACTTGACAAGCTTGGATCTTTCCAGTAACAAGCTTGCTGGGTGGTTTCCACAGAATTTGGTATCTTTATCTTCATGATGTTTTAGACAACAATATAGGTGGCTCTCTTCCTAGAAATCTATGCAAGGGAAGAATTATGTATGCATTGGTTTTATTTTCAAACAATTTCAATGAGAGCTTGCAGCCCTTACACTTTTGCAACAGTATGCTATACTTACAACTACGTAAAAATCAGTTATGTGTTGAGGCTCCTTTGGATTATGGAGCTCTCCAAAACTTGTAGAATTGACTCTCCTAAATAATATGTTTGAAGGCCACATTCCCTTAGAAATTGGCGGAGCAAATGAGCTGAAAAGGTTAGATATGGCCAAGAATCGATTCAGCAGAATCATTCCTCCACAGATCGAAAAGTTGAGAAATCTCTTGAACTTCAGTGCAAGCAATAACCAATTGTCCAGGCCTCTTCCTGATGAAGTTTATGCATAGTTAGGTTCTTGGAAACAAGTTTTCTGGCTCAAATCCGACCACATTCAAGGATTTTCCTTATCATGATAGTATTCGTGGAAATCCCTACAGATATGATGCAAAGAAGGTTATGAGGAGAGGAAGAGAGCTGCCCAGGAAAACCCTTCCACCTGAGGAGAGAACTGAGCGAAGAAGCTGATTTGTGTAAGGAAAGACCAATCTATTCCAGAAGAACGTGTCTGCATGTGGAGAACCCGAAGAATTCTCACGCACTGGTTGAGACTGCAGGATGAGGTTTGAATAGGGATGGACAGTCCCTGAGGAAACAACTGATACGTCTTCTATATGCAGCACTTACCATAATGTCAATCTAATCAACTACGAACACAACTGGAACCGTCTTGGGGATTCGATTCTAGACGAAGTGGGCGTGTGGGTGCATCCAGATCTATGCAAAGAAGGACAACCACATCCACAGCCACAACCACTAACATATTAGATGAATATATCTGCATCGGACCGCGTTATATGAGAATGCGCGACCAAGGAGCCCTAATTCGGAGTGGAGGTGAAGGTACCCATGATGAGTACAACCATCCAGGATTTAACACGAGATATGAGAACGCTAAGTTTTTCGTTATAAAATTGTGCAACCAGGAGCACGTGCTAAACCGTTTTAGACATCGAGTTTGGGCAAGCAATCCTATGGGGAATCACACATTAAATGTAGCTTACGATAAATCCCAGGGGGAACAGGGCATCCAAAGGATTGAAAACGACACTAGTACTGCTTCAGCCAACTGCCCAGTCTTCTTACTTTTCTCGGTTAGTTTTCTAATTCTTAGTCTTACAACCTTCTCCTGCCAGATGTTTCTTTCAATTTCATTTTCTTCAATATGTTCTATTGTATGCCCATATATATGTTGTTGGTGGGAATTATGCAGATCAATAAAACCAGAAATTTATGTGGCGTCTCTGAAATAAACCAGAAATTTATGTGGCGTCGCTGAAATAGATTTCGAAGCAACCACGGATTTCTGGGATAGGAGAGGCAAATTTCCTGTTAAATGGCACATAATTAAGGATGTTCCATTTACAGAAGTTCACCATATAGATTCATGGTGTTGACGAGAAGGTGAAGGCTAGTAAAGGCTAGTAATATATTATGTTAAAATTAAACACCTTCAAGAATTAAAAACATCTTTAAGAATCATTGACATAGAATATTAAGGTTAGGCATGCACCTCAATTCACAGATCTGTTTAGCTCATAAGCTTGCCCAGCCACAGGTATGGCTATCACCTTAGCTTTGATACTGCAATCACCTCAGCCGTCACCTCCACCTTAAGCTTTGATCCTGCAGCAGCTTCGACCCACCTCACTGATCTACAGGGATCTATGCAACCACTGCAAGCTAAATCTGATGAGTTAGATTACTATACCTTATTTGTTTTGGAAAAGCTTTAAGTAAAACCCTAATTCATTTTTCCTTCATAAAATCATAACTAATTCATTTTCTCTCCATAAAATCATAAAATTAATTTTTAAATCATAACTAATTCATTTTCTCTCCATAAAATCATAAAATTAATTTTTATATAAAGAAATAATAACTTTAAAAAAAAGATATTAAGAAAAAATATTAATATCATCTTAAAATATTATGTTAAACATTCCTAAAATATATTTAAGACCAATTCTAATTTTGTCTTAAAAAATCTTCTTAAACATTATCTTAAAATCTTTTACTTAAACATTATCTTAAAATCTTTTACTGAAATATATAAAAGCAGTCTAAACTAAAATTTAAAACAAAATACTCATTTCGTCTTTAAAAATTTGTCTTAAAAGCCCTACCTTGTAGTAACGAGATATAGTTATAACACTTTATTTTAAAAACCTCACTGTAATTTTTGGGAAGGAAAACATCCTCTACACGAATAATTGCATCTCCATTGACAGTAAAAACTTGAACTCATTTGATATAACACATTTTAACAGATAAAATCTGAGCTCAATTGACAAAAGTGGAGCTCATTTGATATATTATCAGAACGTATTTGAGATACAGAGAATATAACATATTATTTGAAAGATTCTCTTTCAATCAAACATAGCATAAGTTGGAAGGTAAGCACATCGCACTGAATTCTGAGCGCACCGATCTGCTGAAATCCGAACTCCTCCGCTGATAAATCAAGCAAAACAGCCATCAGAGGGTGATTTATATGAGCGGTCGCCACCATGAACAACTCTCTTTCCTTCCCAACGCGCAACGGCACAAATCCGGCGATTTCTCCTCTCTCAGCTTGAGCATCATATGACCGTGATGGGTTGAGACTAGAGAGCTCAGATCCCGGCGCTTCAAATTTCCTACACTGAATCCTTCTGTGTGGCAATAGTTTTCTGAAAAAATGGGGCATCTTCGCCATTTTAGCTGAGATTTGTGTGCACTGTTTATGGCTGAAGACGAGGCCGAGAAGAAGAGTTTGCAGAATGGAGAGACTGTTTGCCCAGAAGGGTCGCTGCTGCTTGTATTTATAATGCCGCTCTGGGCTGGAAGGAGGTTTCACGATTGTATCTGCACAATTTGGAATGTTGACTAAGTTTAGCAAATAATCATTGGAAACTAATTAAAAAGTTAAGTAAAGAACACAAGTCTATGATGAGAAAAGCATGTAGAATGTGTTTAAAATTTGAACATATGACCGACGAAGTAGGTTCTTTTTGTTCGTTAAATTTATATGGTCTAATGACGGTGGAGTTATTCAACACTGAAAAGTTTAGTCCGACAAAGATTATACACATTCTATTCTTAATGGCAAGGCTTTGAAATAAATAAATAAAAGACAATACACATTCTTATTCTTAATGTGATGTAATTTTAGGTCAAACAACAATTGAGCATTAAAATAAATAAATAAAAATACTATCATCGAAGACATGAAGCTTCCTTTTACATATTAAGAGTTACTACGCGTTTACGTTAATTTAATATCTAAAGAGAAGACAAAATTTCACGTGAATGGGAACTTGGAGACCCAAAGAAGGCGGCTGTGGGAAAGATGCATTTAATCATAAATTGGCATTATCATAAGGTCAACAGCAATAATTTTTCTTTTTGCAACTGGCATGTGACGCCTACCGTGCACTTCTAAAAAATTTGCATGGTTTTAATAATGGAGGATGGAATCCCATGTCGATTATAGAAAATATCCATAATGAAATACCATTTATTTAATCGGTTTAACCATTGAAAATTCGTGACATTCATGACAAGCAATTACGAAATCATACGTAGGCATGGAATAAATCATACCGCGACTCTTTTTTACGATAACTCATCAATTATATTTTCAATTTAAAAAACAAACAAAATTTAAAAACATTAAATTTCATAGACAGGGATATTTAAGAAATTCCACCAACAACAATGAGCAAATACTTAGTTCCAATTCCATACATTTCGCAAACTGGTAGGATCTTGTCCAACCTTCGCACGACATCAGTCTCTATATTTGAACCTGAGCAAATAACTTAGTTCCAATTCCATACATTTCTCAAACTGGTAGGATCTTGTCCAACCTTCGCACGACATCAGTCTCTATATTTGAACCTGCATTGGTCTCTATGATATAACAAGTTTATTGCCTGCAACCTGATGTGTGATTAAAGGTGCAGTTTTGGAACATACATACAGAGCTGAAACTTCGAGCAAAATAACAAAAATGCATCTGGAAGGCAACGATTTTCTCCATGGCCAGCGATGAAAATTACATCAGTGAGCAGAGCGGGTTAAACCAAAGGGCCAATTTTTCAATGCAACTCTGTTGTTAATACGATTCAGTCCTTTATTTGTTCTAGTGGCGTTGTTTGACTACCATTATACGGAGCTAGCGAAGCTAGTCGAAAAGGAGTTGCTTCTACAGCCCCTGAAATGTCACGATCTTCGCTCCCCAGAATGATATCCTGGAGCGAAAGCTGGATCCGGAATTCAAGCATTTCATGCACAAACCGAGGAATTTGATGCCTCTGCAGAAGCTGCTCATGTACCACGTGGTTCCTCCGAGAATCGTTGCTGAGCAATGGCACGCAGGAGACGCTAGCCAAAGACCGGCTTAAGTTGTCGATGAATGGAGACAAGAATACCATTGATGTAGCCTCCATTTCCCACCCCAATGACGCCGTGAGATCGACAAAATGCTGATACCCGAGAGTGTTCAGGATGATTTCAATAACTAGATAACCGACGTTGCTATGGCTGTTATGCCGCAGGGGGCTCCGGAATATGAAATTGCCAAAATCTGTAGCCGCTTCGTCTTTATCTGCCAAGTCTTTTCCCATTCACAATAAAAATGTTGTTGAGTGGTGTCGTCTCAACGAAGGTAATGGGTATCCTTGGTTTCGCGACAAAGAAGGCCTTGGCCACAAAAGGAACTCCTTGGGGATTTGCCACAAACCGATTTGCGATATTGTGCAGCGCTTCAGCTGCTTCGTATTGGTCACATGGTTCGACCGAGCCATAGAGCTCGAGAAGAATCTCCATGTAGTTTTTGAATACGAAAATGCCTTGAAAATGGTATGGATGGGTGAAGAGACTGAGCGCATGAGCACACCGCTCCCGGAAAACAAAGTCATCACACTCCCTCATACTAAGAATTAGACTCTTGATTGGATAGTCAACAAATGTGTCCATTCTTCCCTTCATCGTAGTCCAAAACACCACTACGATTTCTCATCTGCACGTATCATTGGCTAGTTGGGTCATTTTGAGGAGTCGGAGGTTGCCCACCTTGACGACGCGAGCCAATTGATCCCTGCGATGGACCACGATAAGAAGCAACTGGTCAAGCCTTGGTGCAACCTATGGATCGGTCTGAATCATGGGTGAAAAAAAGAGATCCATTAAAATATGTATCCCCCACTCAATTATGATGCCGACACATGCTATTCCCCAAATCAAGGTATTAAATCCACAAGGGAAATATGCCAACTCTCCTATTTGTAAAGCCCCACATTTTGACAGTCTCTAATTAAAAACTCTAATGTGAAAATTAGCTTAGCATTGTATTTGTCTATTATTTGTTTAACAAGATGTCAATTAGCTTAGCATTGTATTTGCCTAGTATCTATTTGACAAAGATAAATTGATTAATATGATTGTTATGTGGACTTCCTTGAGGGTGTATGGTAAATGGAATTTAATTTATTAATGACAATGAATGTGCTATATAAAATAGATCCATATGTGGAATGCTAATTTAGTTGTTTGCAAAAAGAACTTACATGATTATATGTAAATGTCGTTTTAGTGATGTGGATGGACACTTGAAAGAGTTGGGTATGTCTATATATGAGTTTCATGTTAATGATGAACTATTACACATGTTGATTGGCTACGATGTAGGCAGATTCCTATAGTGCCAAGGGGCACAAGATGTCTTGGACATCAGGAAGATAATGATGTTATATCAATTTTTCATGCTATTTAATTGTGAATTCCAATATTTGTATGACTTGTGGGTGAGTGTGAGTTTTGACAAGAATTGTAACTTGTCCAAAGTGGTTGTTCAATGACGAGACCCCTTAGATTAGTGATGGCACAATATGGTTGATGTAGGGTGTTGACCGTAGTACTATCATGGGGGTGGAGGCATTTTCCACCATTGAACCTCTGAAACCCGAAGTTGTGGGAGGGTTGTGCTGAGCACGCTCCTGTGGATTTCGGATGACGACTAGTGGGTGCATGCTAGGGAATCTTGGTCGATGTGGTCGATCGACACTTCCTCTTAAGGGTTTTATATACATGGTCATACGCATAGTCGATATTCCATGGTATATTCCAGCAGAGGATGGGATGGTGAGGTCAAAAGCTCGAAGTAGCGGTGATTAGGTGGTTGGAGTACTAATGGGATGGATGGGACCAATGATGGATTGGATAGTGTTCTTGATTGTTATTAACAATCGTGATTATATGCTTGATTTCATCATTATGTTATTCTAATTTTGTCTTATTGCTTTTGTATGAATGATTATGAATGATGAATAATGAATTGTTTAATTGTTCTTCTATATGTTGTTTGCGAGTATGTAATAATGCTCTATTAGGAGCATTAAATGTGATTATTAGAACCCACACTTAATACTCACGTTGACTATCCATACATATGCCAATTCGTGAGTACATTACTATGATTGGTCGATTGATATATAAATTAATATGATTATATTAGCTAATAGTAGCTGGGTTGATGAATTGTTGAAAGTATTACTTGTGTGTTTAATGTATGAGTTTGTTGACTTGTCAAATATGTTTTAGATTTATATAAATTGATTGTATTATTAAATGACATATATAATTATATACATATAATATAAAATATGTCATAGTATAATATAATATATGAAAATATCTTAGATAATATAAATAAATGGATAGATAGGATTTGCTACAAATTTTTAGAAAAGAGTTGTCATAGTTGCATTAAGATGGAAGCATGACAAGTGATACTTTGCAACCATGTTTATTAGTATTTTAATTATTTAAATAAAATTGCTATTCTTTTGGAGAAAATGAATTTATTGATGGGTGATTATTATCTTATTGGAATTTATTGATGGACGAGGAAGATGATGAGGAGTTTTATATAAATAGGAGACTTGGGAGTGGAAGGAGAGAGTTTTTCTTTCTCTTGGAGGATATTTTGGGTGAGTTTTTCTTGGATGGGAATTTTGGATATCTTGGGCATGAGGAGTTTGGAAGAGTTGGAAGAGTTTGAGAACTCTTGGAAGATTTGATACATATCCTACTAGTGCATCATTATTATGTTCTTTGGGGGTCTCGAGCACGGAGGGCTAGGAGGCCATTTGGATGGGACCATCCGATGGCTTCCTCGGGCTAGGGAGCCGTCTAGGCCCCTAGTTGGCTGGGAGGTAAAACCGTGTTTTTTGCTTTGAGAAATGAAGATAGAAGCAACTCGAAATGCAGATGGAAGCTTGCTCAATTTGGACTCCGTCACCATTCTTATAACGAGGTATTTTTCTTGTGATTTTAAATTGTTTATATGTTATTGTAAACTTATTATAGGGCATGTGCAAGTTAATGAGGGTCACTTTTGGCACGTTAGATGCAATAAAAAAATGAAAAATCAGGCATCCCTCAACTTACTTGGTTTTTTTGACATTCTTACACAAGATATCTTGCATCGAGTAAAAAAGATGAAACGTAGGAAATTGAGTCACGTTTCCGAATATATAAGTTTTAAGTATTGAAAATTTACATAACTATGTCAAATTTCATGTTTTCTAACAGTCACTTTTTAGTTTTTTGGCAAATGACAAGGTATATGTTTTTGTGGGTGCGGCCTTGCAATGCCTAAATGACAGTTTTGAGATACAAAAATTGGTAGACATGTATAGAACCCATAGCACTAGTGCAGCAGTATTTTTCCAAAAGTAAATGTTTAATTTTTAATTTTTTTTAATTATGTAAGTGATCAAACCTCGAGAGCGATATGTCAAATGTGGGTGCAGCCTTTGAAAGTCTTAATGTAGTTATTTCGACTTAGATTTTTTATAGCATGTAGAGGTCGATGTCTTCTAGTGCAATATACATTTTTTTTTTAAATGGTTGTGAAATGAAAAAGTTACGGAATAAACACTAATAGTATATGTTTTGACCAACGGAGTGATGAAACAAGAAAATTAGGAAATAAATAGAAAATCTCAATATTTTTTTTTTAAATTACATATTTGGAATCTGCATAAAAAAATTTATCTATGCCTAAAATTTCGTCAATAATGGTCATGTATGTCATGCTGTAGAGAGAGGTGAAAACATGAATATTTAGGTGCAGAATTGCACCTAAAGAGTCGTTCAACTTCGTGCACAAACCCTATATGTTGCTATGGTTACATGATGTTTATAGGTTGTTCAATCATACAGTTAATAAATCCACCATTTGAGGTTGTATTAATACTCTTATGCATTTCTAGAATGAAAAGAAACTAAATGCTTTATTAGATTAAAATTCGTAATGCCCTTGAGAGGCATTACACTATTCTGGAGAATCAGGGTATAGCCAGAATTACATGTCTCGTCAAACCATTGCAGATTCAATACATAGGGGCTCAACAAGAGCATCATGTCACTTACGAGAATTGAACTGGTAATAAACATTCCTCCCAACCACCCAAGCTATATATATAGATAGATAGGTAGATATTATTTTGTAAAGAGAAAATGTTGAATATATAACTTTTTAATCCATAAAATTTAAGAATTGAGAATTTTATTTTATATTTTAAAAAATTTCTCTTTGTAGTTGGCATTCAAAAGAGTCAAATTACTTACTATATGAGAATGGGCATGGTCAGATATATCTTGGATTTATCCTGATTTCTTTGGAAGCAAATTTTTAGGACTACTGAATTTTCATTGCGGTTACATGCAGAGTTTAAACAATGAGATATTTTTCACATTATTCCTTCAAACTTTGTTAGATTGTTAGGGCATCTTGACTTGTTCAAATAGTTTCTTATGATATCATTTCAAACTGCGGATTCTCAAGCTTCATCAAATTATTGATCGTGTTATTACATGGCGCCTTGCTCCACTCATTAAGAGAGGATCCATAACGCACTCTATGGACATTATTGTTTTCCCACACCGGAAACATGAGTATTATTCAATCTGTCACAAAACAATGATTGTTAATTTGTTACTGCTCCCCCACTGAAATTGCAAAAACATCTTAGTCCCAAATTCCAATAATGCCACATTGTAGGAATCCTCCTGCATCTTATTTCAAAGTATACGAGTCCTTGTGCGTGATATTCTTCATGTACAACTCCAAAACCTTTGGTAATTTACAGGTCTCATCTCGAACATAGTCTTGCTTCTCTTCCAAAAACCGGCATCTATTACAAGGCATAATGTTACAACAACTCCGTCGTCTTGGCTGCAAATGGAAATCTCACGTGCACAAGGTCAAATTTTCTCCGTCCAGACCCTTCAAAAAGAGACTCGATTTTCTTTCTTATGCCTTGAACCCTGTATCCCTAATTTCCCTAAGCAAGTAGGATATCGATTTTGTAATGACAGATGTAAAAAAAAAGTAGAGAAATTCCACCAAATGTCGAAATTTCTTAGCAATGAAAATCACCTTGTGGGCCCGAATTTCTAAAATTCCAACTTACGGGTCTGGAAAAAAAAGGATGTACGAGTAATGAGACCATGCTGAGACTCCTTTGATTCCGGGCAGGGTTGGAATTTGACGGGCATATGGAAATCATGAGGCATTTTACCCATCAAAATATGGTTAAAAATTTTAACAAACCATCTTAAAGAAAGGGAAAACAATTTTCTAGGACGTATTTTTAATAGTTAATTAATTTTTCAAACCGTCATTAATTTTTATTAATATGCTTGTTAAGATATGTGTACGCCTAGATAAGTATCCCACAGTAGGTGGTTGTTATTATATATGTAATAACGGAGATTGAAACTTTCCCATTTTAGTGACAAGCAAGTGGGTGAGTTTTCATTCAATGGGATGGCTTTGCTTTCTTTCAATTTCTTATTTTTTTCTTATAGTGGCTTAGCATTTTCCCAATATGGGGTCATGCCCTTCCTTTCAGTGCCTTTCCCTACGCTTTGTGCCCTTCCTTCAGAGAATAAGCCTGTTTTCAAGTCCAAAAGTGCAACTCCAACAGAGAGGTGGGTACCATTTTAGAAGAAGTCGTCGATTTTAAGCTATGTTAATGAAAGAATTAACCCATCCACCCACCAAGCATTAGAAATGTATTAGCTATTGAATTTACCAAGCATCAACAATTTATCAGCTACCAAATTTACCAAGCATCACCTATGGAATTTTAGACATGCTTGTTTTTTGGTCATGGGCCCCAAAAGTTAGAAGCAACTATTGAATTTAGATACTCGTTTTTCTATAAAGTTTGGATCTGCTCTCCTTTGGTTTCCATGGACTTGGAGCTACTAATTTTAGTAAGATGTTATTTTCAAAATTTTCTATAAATTTGATAATAATCTAAAAACAAATTTTAATGAAACTATTATGTGTTTCTTCTAAAACATGAAATTGTTTTTGTTATTTTGATATTGACTTGGGTTAACATTTGTGATTGGACAAAGGCATGGAAAAGGGTTTTGTTTTGGGAGGCTCCCAATCCCACTTTGGACACTTCAAATACTTCCAAGTTACAATTTTTAAGGCTTGTTGCTAAAAACAATTTCACGTATCAGTTCACATTTTCTTGAAAATGATTTATTTGATATATGTTAAAACTTAGAAAAACATTTTATTATTCTTGTAGTCTTAGTCATTGGTTGAAACAATTACATTTACTCATGGAAATAAAACCTTATAAACAAGTTTGAAGTTGAAAGTGGTTTCTTCTTATCCATTTATAGCCAAGGGAAAGTGAATGGCCCAAAGAAGAAAGAAAAACCATGAACTAGTTGGTACAAATTTTGACCCTTTGTCACAAAAACACGTTGAGAAATAAATTAAACCCCATGGTTGTCAATTTGAATGGAAAAATGTACAACTCCACTTCTATGAAATATTTGCTTAATATAGTTGAGGAATAATATAGACAACTTCACTTCACATGCAGTACTAGTTGAGGAATCCAAAATAGTCCATACCTTGGAAAAACAACCTTATTAAACTTCTTTTCACAAAGGAAGGAGAGAATATCATAGTACAATATTGATTGCAATGTATTTTTTAATGAATTACCTCTACAAAGGTCATATTATATGTATCTGGCCTTTTAACTCGAGTACTTTCAAGAATAATGTCACAATTTCAATTACACCATCAATGCAACATGTTTACCTTGAAAATTTTGGTATGTTTCATTACATATCTCGGGAAGGATTCTAGGTTTCACCTTTTGTTTGTTTCCTAAGTTTATCACTTATTGTACTTCACATGCATAATGTTGGCACATGTTACTTTTGAGTTGTCTATGTCACTATTAGTAGGGTATTTTGTTCCACCCTCAATTTTTAGAGTACATGATCAACACAAAACATGGGTAAATGAGTATATTGTTATCTTCTAGTAGGAAATTAAATTCTTTAATAAAAACACATATTTTAATTGTATTTTAATTGAAAATTAAAATGCGCAACATGTTAACCTTGCAAAATTTTGTATGTTGCATTACATGTGGCCTAGCATTAACCTTTAGAAAGTATTCTAGGTTCCACATCTTGTTTGTTTCTTAATTTTATCACTTAATCTACTGTAGATGCATAATGCTAGCACATGTTACTTTTGAGTTGTCTATGTCATTGTTATTAGGTTTTTTTCCACCCTCGATTTTCAAAGAACGTGCTCAACAGAAAAACATGGTTAAATGAGTCTATTGTTATCTTTAAATTGGAAATTAAACTTCTTAATAAAAACATATATTTTAATTGAAAATTGAATTCTTTAATAAAAACATTATTATTGAAGGGTATTTTTTTTAATAAAGTGTGAGTGTTGAAGGGTTATTTTTTCACTAAAATGTCATGTGACTGGGCAAGATAAAAGTTTAAAATATCAAAAAAAAATAGTTAGAAGGCAATAGATGAAATGAAATTCCAACATTATTTCCGAGGATTACAATGCCGCCAATTGGGGAAGTTTGGCTTAAATATAGTACACAATATTGGCCCCATGTCACTTCAACAATCAAGATTATAGTATAGCAAAACTGCGTGGACAATGGACATCACTTCTCCTACTACCGTGGTGATGAGGACTAGATTGGTAATTCTGTACCTCAAAAAGAAGAAGAGAGGATATTGGCTCGGGTATCTAAGTTCTTCCATAACTAGCGAAGCAAATGTCAAATTACAGATGTACAATCTTAGCCATGTTGGATTAGATTAATGATATTAACAATAAATTGCATACCATAATTCATACATGTATGCTTTCTCCTGTGCATGTTTTTAGTGGAGAGTGAAAACGAGTGGTATACGGGAGATGGGAGATGGAATGCTATCATAACTTTAGCCATATATTATTAATCCTTATGCATGCCACCTCACTGTGCACTCTAATCATATTTAATACAACAAAGTACTATAACATTTGCCAATTTTATAAATTTTTATTTTAAAAATTATTTTTATTTATTTTTAAAATCTAAAAATAAAAATTACACCACCAAGGGATTATGTTCCATCACTGCTGTGCTAAACCAATTGAAAAATAAAAATATTGTTTTTTAAAAATTGTTAATTTTTTTTCAAAATATTATAATTAATATTAAAATTATAGCAAACATTACAAAACATTGCAAAAAACTTTGGGTCAAAAAGAAAACTAATGCACTTTGACTAACCAATGGTTAGTATATCCCTGCCTTGAAAAGAAATAATAAGTCCTCTGTAATTTTGTATGGAATTTCAAATGAAGCTTATGATAGCATTAATGAAATCCTTCATTTCCCTCAGGTTGATCTTCAAGCAGGTATTAAATATCTAGGGTTCATTATTAATCCGCTCAGTTACTTAAAGCAAGATTAGCATTGGTTGATTAGTAAAGTTAGGGAAGAATTCACTTATGGTGCCATAGTTGGTTATCCAAAGGGGGGAGGTTAACACTAATTAACGTAGTCCTTGAGGCAATTTTGGTCTACTGGTGTATCTTATGTTTATGCCCAAGGGAGTTCTAAACAGAATCAAAAGAATTTGCATGGATTTTGGGGGGAAAAGGAAAAAAAGAAGGCACATGTTGTCATCTGGCCCATTGGCAACAAATCTCATATCCAAAATACAAAAGGGATGGGGACTAAACCAACTTCCAATTTTTAGTGAAGCTCTGGCAGCAAAGAGCCTGTGGAATCTTTTGAAGAAAGGTGGTTTATAGTGTAGGGTGATTCTGTGAAAATCCTCACAACAAATCTAAGAGCTGATGTATACCTCACAAGAAAGATTATGATTAAGCAGGAATATAGAAGAAGAGTGGTCAACGCAGTGTAAATGAGAAACAAAATAATAATACAGTAGAACTCGGATAGAAGCAAAATAACTTCACACGCACTAATTCATTAATCACAAATATGAACAATAAATAGTACAATGGTGGAGAGGATTCGAATGCCAAGGTGGCAATTCGAATTAGCCTCTCATAGAGTGATCATCGGATCAATAGAATTTCATTAGAGCACAACTAGGAGTCCTCATCATTATCAGTGGAGTCATCAATGCACAAGTAACTATCAACCAGATGTCAAACTAAGTATAACTAAGTGTGGTAGGTGTAACTGGCACATGGAGGTACTAACTGAATGAAGGAGGCTCAATGAAGGGCGCATGAGGAGCTAACTGGAGTCAGAATGGGCAGTCTAGTCTCATTGGAGGTCCATCATAGTGATACAGTCAGTCTAGCCTTAAATCAAGGAAAGAACTAAAGATAACTCAACTAACTGAAGTGCAACTGAGTGGTAGGTGAGAGAGGGTGCATGAGATGCATGCAACTACATGCAGGACGTACTAAGCACTAGGAGGGATAAAACTGATCAGTGAGAAGCTCCCAAGGCTAGCTAATTGAGGGCTAGGTGCTGGGACTGATGACTAGGATGCATGCAATTGCATGCATGCATGCAAAATCATGACTGCATGCAAAATGTATGCATGACTGAAAATGCAAAAATGGAGAATGCTGGTAGGACTAGGATGGAGTATAGGAATATCCTAACACCCCCCCCTTAATCCATCTTGAGCCCTGGTAACTGAGACCAAAGGTCACCCAATACAATGAATAATAATAACGGTCAATAAACCAAGAAAATGGGGAAAACCTCATGGGAAATACCCCCCCTCAAAATAGACTGTAGGGCACACACAAAAAATAAATGCTCCAAACTCAAGCAGGTGTGATGCTTGGTCATATGTATGGAGGTATCTTCTTCATGGGAAGAAGTGGTTCATGCTCAAAAAGCATGTGCTTGTACTTGCTCTTCAGATCAAATGTGATGAGAACATATCCAAAATTATGAGTATTATCCTTGAACTTGTGATTCAAATCAACTGAGTTAGGATCAAAACCATGAATGTGTAGATAGTCTTTTGTTTTCTCCTTCGAACCATCATGGGTGAGATTATGCTCAAAAGAACCATCAAATGTCAGTGATTGCTTGGAATCCAAATCAGATCCAAGACTTGAAGAATGGTTGCTTAAGATCTCCTTTGAACCATTAGAGGTGAGATCTAAACCAGTAAATACGTGACAAATTATCCCAAGCTAATGGCAATGGCCATCATCTTTAATAACCTTCTGAGAGCATGAAATAATGATCTTACAGTAGTAAATAAGAGGTGATTGATCAAGGAGGGCGAATGCATTACCTCCAATGGCTGATTCAACCTCCGAAACATTCATGAGATCATGATGCAAACCAACAGACTCTGGTGCAAGAGAGGATTTAGGAACCTCTGCAATTTCTAGAGTGAGAGCTGGCATAGAATTCAAAATAGAAGAAATTTGGAGCATAAGTGTAGAATCTGCAAGTTCTTCTTCTTTGTGGACAACTTCAATATGAGATATGTTTGATACTGGATCATGATCAATGAGATCATCAAGGAGGGCGAATGCATCATTGGGCTTTCTCTCGAAAGGGTTTGGACCAATCCCTTCATTCTGTTTGCTAAATATTTCATCCAGATGGGCCCATAGCTCTTTTGGAGATTCAACAGAATCAATGAAGTGGGTAAACATACAACGAGACATTGCAAGCATCACTTCTCCAGAGACACTATCACCTTTATTTAACCAGTCATTCTCTTCTTCAGAGGATTCGAACTCTCTTTCAAAACAATAATCAAAGAGATCATGGCTCTTCAAATATGATATCATTTCTGGTTTCCATTCATCATAGTTGAATGGAGAAAGAGGAGGGATTTTTTCTGAATTCATGTAAGCTATAGAAGACCCGCAAAAACAATAGAAAAAGTCTGCAACTGCTACTGCTGCAAAAGTGTAGAAACTGCTGCAACTGCTGCACTCGAAATCTTGATAATATCCTACAAAAAACTCCCAGTAATAGAGATAGACAATACTCTCAACATGCTCTGATACCATGTGAAAATCCTCACAGTAGATCTAAGAGTTGATGTATACCTCACAAGAAATATTATGATTAAGCAGGAAGATAGAAGAAGAGTGGTCAATGCAGTGTAAATGAGCAACAGAATAATAATACAGTAGAACTCGGATAAAAGCAAAATAACTTCACACACACTAATTCATTAATCACAAATATGAACAATAAATAGTAGAATGGTGAAGAGGATTCGAATGCCAAGGTGGGAATTCGAATTAGCCTCTCATAGAATGATCATCATATCAATAGAGTGTCATCAGAGCACAACTAGGAGTCCTCATCATTATCAGTGGAGTCATCAATGCACAAGTAACTGTCAACCATATGTCAAACTGAGTCTAACTGAATGTGGTAGGTGTAACTAGCACATGGAGGTACTAATTGAATGAAGGAGGCTCATTGGAGGGTGCATGAGGAGCTAACTGGAGTCAGAATGGGAAGTCTAGTCTCACTGGAGGTCCATCGGAGTGATACAGTCAGTTGAGAATCAGTCTAGCCTTAAATAAAGGAAAGAACTAAAGATAACTCAACTAACTGAAGTGCAACTGAGTGGTAGGTAAGAGAGGGTGCATGAGATGCATGGAACTGCATGCAGGGCGTACTAAGCACTAGGAGGGCTAAAAATGATCAATGAGAAGCTCCCGGGGCTAGCTAACTGAGGGCTAGGTGTTGGGACTAATGACTGGGATGCATGCATGCAAAATCATGACTACATGCAAAATGTATGCATGACTGAAAATGAAAAAATGGAGAATGTTGGTAGGACTAGGATGGAGCATAGGAATATCCCAAGAGATTCAACATAAATATTTAGCTCCAAAGTCAATTTTAGATTGGTTTAGAAATCGTGATAAATCTCATAAGCTTGCACGAAAATTTGGAAATGGAGTCCAAGTGAATATAGGAAAAGATGCAGTTATGGGATGTAATAAGAGCATTCTTGTGTCGAAGGAGCTTTCCTCTTCTTTACAGATTCCGAACATTTCTAGCCTTGTGCAGATTGTCGATGAAGATTCGTTAATGGTTTGGAATCAAGGTTGGGAGAGTGCTTATCAGCTTAATTCCGTTGAACAAATGAAAGATCAATGGAACAATATCTTACTAGAACTAAAGAGAATTCATGTTCCAATAAAGAAAGATCCAAATGAGTTGATATGGCTCTAAATAAGACATGGGTGCTATTTGTTGAAATTAGGATACTAAAAGCTATTGAATTTGGAGGATATTGAAGACAGCTAGTGGTGGGATCCGATTTGGAAATTTAAATCTAAAAAAAAAAATATTTCCATATGGCTTTCCCTCAAATCTAAATTTTTGATTTGGGATCACTATCAAAGCAAATATAATCAAGGACCTAGAATTTGTTACCTGTTTTTGAGAGGACATCTCTCACATTTTCACGAAATGTCCATTTTCCTTATAGATGTGGGGCAATATTGAATGCTAGTTAGTATGGAATTGCAATTCAATGGAAGAAGGTTTAAAATTCTGGTTTAAATGAGAAAGTCTAAAAATTTATTTAGCAATCCCTTTCCTAACAATACATAATATTTGGCTTAATAGGAATGCTATGCTCTTTAAGAATCGTTCTTATCTATCCTCAGAGGTCGCAAATTTTCATTGGAAAAATATTTCAAAGAGGAGACAAAGATCAATATTGACAAAATTCTACAACCTCTTCATAGTAACTACGACAGTCCATGGGAATGTTTTGATGAAGCTTATCAAATGGATGAGCATCCAAGCGAAATAGGAGGAGTGATCTTCATTGAAAAAAGCAAGTTCATTCAATTATCAACATGTTTGGGAGAAGGATCAAATAACAATTGAACTTATGAACCTTCGATCAGTCTTACAAGTGGCTTCTCAGCTAAACTTGAAATCACTTCAGGTATTTAGAGACTATCTCCTAGTAATAAATTGGATGAACAATGTTCACATGATAGGATATTTTAAAAATATTCAAAACTTATCTTATGAAGTCAAACAAGTAGCAAAATTGTTCCTTAAGATCTATTTTTCTCATGTTTATAGAGAACAAAATCAACATGCAGATAGCTTATCCAAGCATGGTTTAACAAAGGATCTTGGTTCTTTATATATTCAGGAAGTGGATTGTGAATCAGTTTCTAAAAAATATCAAAAGATGTGATAAATATGACAGGAAAGTTATTATAATGTGGGCAATTTGTTTATGTCCATGAATACTAAAAGCTTCTTCTTGGCTTCAACCTCCTGTTTAGGTTTTTTTGCTATAGCCAGTTTCCTTTCTTGTAAGTTTTGGAGTTGATAGAGGGTGAAAAACATGTTACAGTTATTGATATTATGAATATTTTTTATAGAAAAGTTATTGTTCAGTGGGAAATATATTTATGTCAATGATGACTGAAATTTTTTTCTTGGCTTCTTGATAAGCCTTATATCCATTTTGGATTGTTTTGTAGCCATTTTTCTTTCTTGTAAGTTTTGGGGTTGGTTGAGGTTGAAAACCTGCTACAATTATTGATCTTATGAAGAATGAATCTTTGTTCTAATACAAAAAGAAATACTATTTTTACACCAATAGGAACATATATATATATATATATTTGTAAATCTGGAACTATATAATTAAAAAAGAGGTTTAAAAATTACATGGAGGCTAGCTAGCGTATGCAGTCTCGGGTAGTGAAACCACCATCCCAGACGCTCAAAAATGCTAGGAAGATTAATAAATTTACAAAAAGGACCTATCCGAGGGGACCAGGATCGATATAAGTCTTTACATAACAGACCAAAGAACAAACCAATGCATAAAAACAGACTATATAGCCAAAATAAACAGAAACGTTGAAAGTCATAGTGCGAGCTTGGGATTGCCAGTGCCAACCTAAGTGCTTACTTCTTCATTTTGAGGGCTCGATTTATCTTCAATAATCGGACAGCTACCGAAGAAATCATCATCCCAACTCTAGGGAGGGAGCTTGGGCATCAACGGTTCTTATTTGTGCCGCAGGGAAGCATCCAATTCAGTCTTTCAAACATGCTTATAGTGCAGGGAGTCGATGGTGGACGGGGTGGGAAAGGTGGCAGCAAGAGGAGGGTTCCTCGGAGTGGCTCCAGAGGTGGGAGAGACCAACCCTAAAGGAGTGCTCGGAAACAACAAAAACATCAGCAGCAGCGACCTCCATATCCTTAGATTTCGGCGTGGATCCAGATGTAGAGGAGACCATTCCATACTGAGTGACATCTGCAACGGTAGAACCATCATTGTTTTTGGAAGGCTCGACTTGACCAGAGCCCCCGCAAAGGATTGTGCAACCTTCCAAGGAGTATTTTCCTCCAGCTAAGCTAGAGTCCAAAGTCACCAACTTTTCATCCAGGTGAACCAGGTTGGCCCTGATGTCCAAAATGGAGGTCTTGGCAGTGTTCCAATTAGCCATCATCTCCTCAACCAGAGTCCCCATCATAGTTTTGACCAACCAATAATAATTAATCTGGTTCCCATGGCTACCGGTGGCAAGACTTTTTGCAACCCTACTAGATTCCCAATCATCAATTAGCTGATGAACCATATCTGAGACGTTGACTGCGTACCCACTAATCACCACCTTATTCGTTCCTGTAGGGGCCACATCACAACCAACGCCATGGACTGCACCTCTCCTGGAGGTTCCACACGGTCTAGGCATAGTGAAGAATTCAAGCTAATAGGCTATGGAAGTCCGAGCAGATAAGTCTGCAGCAGAAACCTGCCTAAATTTGCAAATGAGGGTGCTGAAGAGCCCGTCCCTCATATCTCAGGACTTAGAGAAGGAGCACAGAGGATACACATGCGTGAGCACCATGATCTGACCGCTCAAGTTAATGTGAACAGATGTAATCAGATGAGTCCAACTCAGGCATAATAATTGTTGCCTCATTCCCAACATTCCCAACAACCTCCTTATTAACTACTTTGCATGATTGCATGATATCTTTCTGAGGAGGTGACGGGTTCTATGTGTAGCCTCTAGGTGGGTGATCTAGGCTGCCACTTTTGGGTTAAATTTGGATGACACTCGCATCTGGGGTGGAAATATCCGTAGTGGAAAGAGTTGTACAATTGAGTAAGAGTTGGTTGGAGAAGGACTGGTCTAGCTTTCCCTCCCGAAGGGGTAGATCGCAGGTGACCCCCTCATTGTCCAAGCAGTCATCCAGAGCATTCGCCTTCCTCCTTACGTGGTGGAAAGTGATGGCATTGAGATCTTTCAAACTGTTGACGAGCCATTGAATGCTATGCTCCATTCTCCAACTGGTGGAGAGCTTAGAAACCTGGGAGCCATTTTGAATTTGGGTGGAAATACCGAGAATCACTTGAGAGTCACCCTTAACAATAAGAGGGAGGAGTCTTAGTTTGCTCTAAATGGAAATTCCTCCAAATAGACCTTCCAGTTCTGTGACGTTGTTTCTATAATGCTTGATGCTTCCATAGTAGATCCAGAGGATTTTTCCTTCATGGTTATGGAAAATGCCACCATAGCCGGCAATGTTAGGATTCCCCTTCGAAGCGCCATCAAAATTCAGTTTGAAAATACTCTCAGGGGGAGGGGACCAGCAGTCAGGGCTGGTTATGCGCATATTGTTTCTTTTTCACGTAGTGGGGAGAGAATGAGGAGTAAAGTTCCAGTTGGCTAGAATTCTTTCCTCCGCAATAGTGGAAGGGAAGACAAAAGTGTTCCAATCTTTGGAGAAATATTTTCTTGTAGATTTGTCTTGATAGTGTCCCAGGTGTCTTCAATAGATATGCTTTTATCCTCAAATATGTGGAGGTTTCTTTCTTTCCAAATGTTCTAAACCATGATTCCAGGAGTGAGATCCCAGAGCCTATTCAGTAGAGCACTTTGAAAGGGATCGACGTCCCATCGCTGCATAGACTCCATGATGTCCCCTTTGACTCTGTTGGTTCTTCTGAATTTTTTAGCCACACGATCCCAAATATCTGAGGTTATACTGCAAGAGTCAATCATGTGATCAACGGTTTCAGAGTTGTTTTTGCACATAACACAGTGTGAGGGACCCAAAAAGCCCTTCTTTTGTAAATTGTCCTAGGTGAGAATGTGTCGGTGAGAGAGTAGCTAGAGAAAGGTTCAAACTTTGGGCCAGAGATTTGAATTCCATATTTTCTTCCAGAGGGGGAATTGATGCTCTTCTTCCTTGCGAGCCAGTATGGAGTATGCTTCCTTGACCGTAAAGGATCCTTTGGGGAGGTGCCCCCAATGGATGATGTCTGGGCCTTATTTAATTCTAATATCCCTTGTTATGAGGTCTTTCCAAATGGGTTCTAGAGGGTCGGGCTCAATTCCAAGATTCCAATGCCTAGGCTCCTTCCATAGTCTGAAAGGGGAAGAGCCTTCAGGTTCCCAGTAGTCTTGGACGACCAAGAGAGTTGTGGTTTGCATGAGATTCTAAGTCTCCTTGTTTTTATGTTGGCTGTTGTAGTTAGGAATCTACTGCCAAGAGTCTCGCCAAAAATAGGCATGAGCTCCCTCAGTGATATCCCAAAAACTATGCTGATGGATTAAGGCCTTTTGAGAATTATCCGCTTTCCAAATCAAGGAGTCGGGGGTCTTAATTATAGCAGACCATGTGAGTTGGGTTCCAGTTGTGAGCATATTTTTATTCCATAATTGAGCCCAGGGCATGTCATTATGAGAGACCCACTTCCACAAGATTTTGGTTGATAGTGCCGCATTGTTTATTTCCAGTTCCCTTAATCCAAGGACTCCTTCCCACAGGGGGAGGTAGATTGTTTTCCAGTTGACCAGGTCCCACCTATTATTCTTGGAATCCTTGCCCCAGAGGAAGGACCATTGAATAATTCTAAGAGATTTCAGAACCCATTTAGGAGTAGCTAACGCAGAGAAATTGTCGAGGGGCATCAACTAGAGGACTGCTTTAGGGAGAGTCAGGAGACATGAGAGGTTGACGGAGAGGAAGGCCCAGGAGGAGATGCAAAGTTCAATTTTGTCTAAAAGCTCCCTCCAGGAGGAATTTTTTATGATAGAATCAAAAAGTGGCATGCCAAGGTATTTAGAGGGTAAGGTGGAGACAATAAAGTCAAGAATGCATGCGACATTGTGTTTAGTGATCGAATCAGTGTTAAAAAAGAAGACCTGGGATTTTTCAAGGTTGATGGTAGTAATAGAGGCCTTCGAGAAAGTCTGAAGAATTTTTTGGAGGGAGAGAGATTCTTGGATGGAGGGGTGACCGAAAAGGATATTTTCATCTACAAATTGTTGATAGGCAATGCCCACCCCCCCATAGAGGGAGAGGCCACGAAGGGAACCAGAAGCAACCGTGGCTTGGATCATTATGCCCAGTCCTTTCGCCACAAGGATGAAGAGAAACAAAGAGAGGGGATCCCCTTGACGGATTCCATGAGAGGGGGTGAAGGTAGTAGAGGGAGATCCATTGACCAGGATGGAAAATAAGGTAGAGGAGGTAAGGGAAGAGATCCAGCGAGTCTAATCCTAGCTAAAACCAAAGGCAAGAAGCATTTTCCCCATGAAATCCCAGCTTAGTTTGTCGAAAGCTTTAGAGGGATCCATTTTTAAGATCATGCCTGGGGTGCAGTTGACCTTGAGAGAATCAATGATTTCATGCACTAAGATTATACCATCCAAGATTTGTCTCCCCTCAACATACCCCAATTGCTCATGGGAGATAAGCATAGGAGCAGGAGTTTAAGACGATTTTCTACCACTTTGGAGATGATTTTATAAATGACATTCCAGAGAGAAATGGGCCTGAACTTACTAGGATGAGAGGTGTCGTTCTCTTTAGGAACCAGGGTAAGGTGGGTGGCGTTGAGAGTAGGAAGCACCCATTTTTTTTTGTTTGAACTCTTCCACAACCTCCAACACTTCAAGCTTTATCAAGTTCCAACAATGATGGAAGAAGTTGATGGTGAAGCCATCAAGACCAGGCGCTTTACCCTCAACCATCTGATTAACAACAGTTTCTAATTCCTGAAGGGTTGATGGGTTGCATTAAGGATGCGTTGTGCTCTTTAGTAATGATGGTAGGAATGTGATGGGTGACGCGCTCAATGGCGTTTTCTCTGGAAGAAGCAGTTTCCGAGAGGAGATCTTGAAAAAATCCTGTCAGCACTTGTTCGATGTCAGCGTGGTCTTCTAGAGCCTCTCATGTGTCCCTATTGAGTTTGGTAATGTGATTATGAATTATGTGTTGAATCGTGAAGTGGTGGAAGAAAGGGGTGTTACATTCTCCTTCCTTTAGACAAGTTACCCTTGATTTATGCTTCCATAAGATTTCTTCCTGATGACATCGTTTGTCGAGCTGATCCATTAGATCATTTTCCTTGAGCTTGCGTTCATCAGAAATTCCCCCAGACATGATGGAGCGCCGAAGGGAATCGATTTCATCCTCTAAGATTATTTTGTGCTTGAATATGTCTCCAAAGGTAGTATGATTCCAATGCATAAGGTTGGCCCTGAGTATCTTTATTTTTTGTTGCATAATGGCCATTTTATATATGCCTTCGATCTGCATCTCATTCCACCAGTTGCTAACATTATCCAGAAAAGAGGGGTGGGAGAGCCATAAATTATCAAAGCGGAAGGGATGATGGAGATGTATGCCAATGCTTTGCCAGGTTAGATCAATGGGCCAGTGATCAGATCTTGCAGCAGGGAGAACAAAGGAGGCCTAAATTCCTCCTGCATGCAATATATTTTTCGATATCGGGAAGCGATCGAGACATTTGGATATTTGATGATCCCCCACTCTCCTATTGTTCCATGTGAAGAATCCTGAGGAAGGTTGCAAATCCACCAGCTTGCTGCTGGCTATGGTAGCTTTGAAGAGTTGGTCTTCAGGGGAAAGGTTTCTCAAACCTCATTTCTTTTCATCGAGGTTTGTGATCATATTGAATTCCCCCCCAATGATGAGAGGGGAGTCCTGGTGGTGTGAGGTGGACCAATCTAGGAATTCTAGGAGTTGAAGCTTGGGTTCTGGAGGCTGAGGGATATAGACATTCAAAAGGTGGTCATGAATACTCAAAACAAGGATATGGAAGGAGGTGGAAATAGCGTGGGAAGTGACGGCATAATTGCTGAACGAAATAATGGAAGGCTTCCAGGCTATGGTGATGCCCCTGGTTGCACCATTTCCATCTATAGAAATACTCTGGAAACCTTTCCAGAGCATGATCATTAGCTGGTGGAGAGCATCCGATGAGCACTTGGTTTCTTGAATAAAAAGAACAACAGGCATGTCTTGCTAGATTTTCCTTTTCAACATACGACTTTTGGAAGGACCATTAAGGCCTCTAACATTCCAAGAAATTATATTCATTGAGAATCAGAGGTAAGAGTAGGGAAGAATTTAGTCAACTGGGCATATTTCCCCGATTCGACCAGTCGGGTTCCCAACAAATTTATTCTTTACAGATCAGATTTTCTCCCTCGTTTTTTGTTGTTGTGTTGTAGTTTCTGCTTGTCATTTTGGGGAATATTGAGGACTCCACGTTTATTTTGAGATTTGGCCTTGGTTAGGGATTCCTTGAGGAGATGAATTTGGCACGCCGGAATGGAACCGAACGCTTTTCTGGTGCAAGCGTCTTCCATTCCCAACAGATCAAGATCTCAAATTTCTAGCTCAGATGTTTCTTCATCCATCATGATGTCAGGTACTGAATCTATAGATTGAAAAATGGGTTTTTCCTTTGGTGGGGAAGGAGTAACTTGTATGTTGGAAGAGCCTGCAAGTTGCTCTTGAGTGGGTGAGATCTCCAGATTGTTTGGTTGAAGCTGGGTCTGTGACTTTGAGGGCCGATACTCCTGGGATGGTACTCAATCTCTAGGTTCCACTTCCATATCTTCAGTTTGGCCATCCAGTATTTCAAAGTTGTTGCCAGTAGTTGGAATGTCTTCTTTAATTTTTTCCATGGTGGGTTTGCGGCCATGGCGTCGCTTTTTCCCAGATCCTTGGAAGCCATCTGCATCTCTGTCTTCTTCCTTCAGATCTTCCTTGATGGGCTTGTTCAGAGGGAAGTCCCGATATAGGTGGTCATGCTCATGACATTTTCGGCATCTAAAGGGAACATGTTCATAGTCTAGCGGTTAGATCTAGTCTAAATCTTCATGGGTGAGGCTTATAGCATCTGGAAGGGCCTTCGCAATGTGCATATATACATAGATACGAGCATAAGAGGTGTATTTTTTGAGCTTAGTTTGATCAGCAGAGCGAACATATCTTCCCAAAGTGTTTCCAATGTCTTTCAATGTATCCTCATCCCCAGTACTCCTGGGGGAGAGAGTACATTCTGATCCAGACAAGGGCCCAGGTGAAATCTTCTTTCTCTGGGTAGAATCGTTCAACCTAGTTTTTTCAGATATAAGCTTGTCGAGTTGAAGAAGTGGGGTCCCCCATCTTCCACTCTGGTTTTGTCATCCAGATGATGGAAGAGGATAGTGAAGAATTCCTTAGATCCAAGTTGTAGATCAAAGTGGGATTTTGGTTTCCATTTTGCCACTATCCAGCCTCTAAGGGCTTGCTCAGTGGGCCAAATGCCAATGAATTTTCCTATAAGTGCCTGATCCTTCAGATGATACGAACATGCATTTATCCTTTCTGCTAGAAGAACGAGACTAGGTCTTATTGTTGTCCATTTTATGCATGTACGAGTTTCTGGAGCGCTGTTATCTGGAGGAGACTTCTGGAGATTAACTGGTGCAGTTTGTGGCGAATCGCTGTCGATGATGGGGATTTCTTCCGAGCCAATCTGCAGAGAGGTGGCTTTTGTGTGATTCGGGGCGGAGCGAAGTGATTCAGGAGTACGAGGAGGAGCTGAGTGGGAGGGGGACATCTTCCCCTCCCCGATCAGAGGCCATGAGGGATGCTCAGTGCTGAGAGACAGGACGAAATAGGGGAGGAGTGAGGGGTTTTAGAGCGAAATTCTAAAGGGGGGATAGAGAAACCCTAGAAGGTTCACAGACGGTTGTCTCTAGCACATATGGGACCGTCCGACCTCATACCAATAGGAATATATATATTTACATCGATAAGTATTTATATCTTAAAATTTGGGGTGGATTCCCATCTATGATTTTCCTAGATTGAAGAAGGATGGGGCAAGTGTATTGTCTAGATTTATTTTATGGTTGTCATTCAAAATTAGAAATAAACAATTTATAAGAAAAATAAATATAAAAAATAATGGGTATTTGATGCATGGATAACTAGTATTCATCCATGAATAACATGTAGTGACAGACATCCCATTTATTCAAAGAAGGTAACATGTAGATGACCCATAGACAACATGTGAATACAATTAAGCATGGAGAACAAGTAACATATAACTTGTTCATTGCACTTAACTTGTGACATATCGATGTTCACCTGGCCACAAGTTAAGTGGCCATGCCAGTAGAATTTGGGGTGGACTATCATTTATGCTTTTTCTAGATTGAAGGAGGATAAGGCAAGTGTATGATGTAGATTGATTTTATGGGCATTGTTCAAAATTCCAAATAAACAATTTAAAAAAAATTAAAGAGTGAGTTTAGAGTTTTTTTAATAGTTAAAGTTAAAAGATATAGTTATTTCAATTATTTAATAATAAATAGTTAGTTGAATTCCAATCTCTAGGGCAAGTTCATTTCAATTATTTAATAATAAAGAGTGAGTTCAACAACGAGCTCAAGGGCAAGTTCCCAAGTTAATTTCAGTTATTTAATAATAAAGAATGAGTTTAAATCCGGAGTTCATTTCAATTATTTAATAATAAAGAGTGATTTCAACCACGAGCTCGGGGGCTAGTTCTAGAGTTCATTTCAATTATTTAATAATAAAGAGTGAGTTCGAGTTTTTTAACAGTGGAAGGGCGATTTATTTCAATTATTTATTAATAAGGGGTTAGTTCAACTCCAATCTCAAGGGCCAGTCAGAGTGAGTTCAACGAATTTATTTCATTTATTTAATAATAAAAATTGAGTTGAACAACGAGCTCAAGGGAAAGTTCCCAAGTTCATTTCAATTATTTAATAATAAAGAGTGAGTTCAATGAGTTCATTTTAATTAGTTAATAATAAAGAGTTAGTTCAACTCCAAGTTCAAGGCGAGTTCCCAAGTTCATTTTCTATTTTTTAATAATAAAGATTGAGTTCAACAAGTTTATTTCATTTATTTAATAATAAAAAATTTGTCAACAACGAGCTTAGGGGCAAGCTCTCGAGTTCATTTCAATTATTTAATAATAAAGACTGATTTCAACTCCCAAATTCATTTCAATTATTTATAATAAAAAGTGACTTCAACGAGTTCATTTCAATTATTTACTAATAAAGAGTAAGTTCAATGAGTTCATTTCAATTATTTAATAATAAAGAGTGACTTCAATGGTAATCTTAAAGGCAAGTTTCCAAGTTTTTTAATAGTGGAAGGGGATTTGTTTCAATTATTACTCCCATAGGCATTTCTATCTTAGAATTTGGGGCAGACTACGGCCTATGCTTTTCCAAGATTGCACGAGAATGAGAAAAGTGTACTATCCATATTGATTCTATGACAATCGTTTGAAATTCGAAATAAACAATTATAAAGAATAATTGGTAGATGATGAAAGGATAACTAGTCGATGATGCATGGATAACTCATAGTTGATGAATGAATAACAAGCAATTCCTCGCAGGTGATGCATGGATAACTTGTAGTTGATGAATAGATGATAGTCAATTCTTGACAAATAAGAGGAAGAGGGCTAGCGACAACAAGTAGCTAGGCTACCTATGGATAACTCTAAAGCTTTTTAAAGTTTGTTTCCCCTCTATCTTTCGTTATTTCATAATGTTTTTATAATATTTTCTATTAATTTCGGTTCCCATTCCAAAGTTGTTGCAGTAACTTTCCAAAGCAGTAAATAATGGAGGCCGAATACTTTTTGCACCCATCATCTTTCATTGACAAGACATGCATCTCGCTAACAGTGATCGTTTTTTGGAGCAACAAATATGTGGTTCCATAGCATTTGTGAAACAAGGAAGATTGAGTAGTAGACAAGAAAATTGTTGACTGATTGTTGAGAGAATTTCTATTCAGGGTTTGTTTCAATGTCTAGTGAATTTCTGTGTACTAATCCATGTGCGTGCTTTATTATTAGATCTCGACAAAAGTTGGGTTGCTACATCATATGATAAAAATAAATAGTTTGAATAGATGAAAAAAATGTCAACAAAAGTTTCATGTCTTACAGAAATTAGTATACATCCACATCGGTTTCATGTCTTTTATAGAAATTAATATACATTCATATCGGTTTCATGTCTTTTATAGAAATTAGTAAACCGTCCATATCGGAATATTAAGAAGGATATAATACTGTCAAAACAAGTTTTAATGAAATATGTTATCGTTATAACTCATTTTTACATTAAATTATTTTTCGCCCATAGGTGTAAATTATCACATTTTCTGAACTAAAATTGTTAATATCATGTATTACTAAATGTTTAACGCTTAACCGCTTTGGTGGAAACTTCCGCATTATCAAAATTTTAGATGTCAAATTTGGTTTTCCTGCACCAACATTTGGATGCCTATCGACGTTCACTGCCGAATATTTAGATACGGTGTGCTAGTTTCAAGGGGAAATAAAGTAAGATAACACACTACGAGTGAGTTGGGTTTAACTCCAGTTAAGATATTAGATGTGTTACATTGCAGGTGTTTATGACTTTGGCTCATTGGCCACTCCACATGTTAGGAGGGTTTATTTTATAAGTTCCTAATAAAATTGAGTCCATTGAAAGATGTAGTCATCGCAATTATGCTTTTGTAATTAAAAAAATAAAATAAAAATTATTATTATGTTTTTTTTTAATTTTAAAACATATAATTAATAAATTATTTTTAAATATATGAAAAATCATTAGTAAATTAAAAACAATTAATTAATTAAGTACTTGATGAAAGAGAAAGAGTTAGCCCCGTGGGTAGCTCATTTGATTGGAGCTTTGGTGGCGAAGCCATCACTAGGTCTAGGCCGAGGGTTCAATTTAGGTTCAATTCTTAGGGTCCTTAGGGTCCACATTGGGTGGGCATCCCCTTTGGGTTGGCCCTTGGAATTAAAGAGAAGAGGCACATGTTACAAATAATGTTTAGTGAAGTAAAAGGAAGAGGCATAGAAGAAAGTATTTGGATTTCTAAAGATTAGTATTAGAGACTTCACAATGGAAGGAAAACTATGCACAAATTTTGATTTGCAAGAATAATTAGAAGCAAATGCATAATTGATGAAACTAAACAAGAATGTGCAACCATGTGCAAAGGGAAATGACAATTAGATGTCTATGGAAAAGAGAGAATGAAACCAAAATAAAGTAAGTGCAACATGTGAAAGGTCAAAATAGTTTTTGAATCACAAGGGGGGGAAAGCAGTAAAGGATGCAAGACATGGAATAAAGTGATGTAGAGGATAAGAATGTGAACACATGAAAGATAGAGAGTGCAAAGTTGAATGATGCATAGAAATAGGTGTCAACATGAAGATTCATATGGAAGTCAAGCAATTAATTATAGAATTATTACGAAATAAGTTACTACAATTGGCCAACAAATATGGCAATAGTATGTCGATTATGGTGGATTTCATAAATATGAATTGAAGAGGGAGATTGGTTTTGATGCTAACAAAATGTTTCCTCTTGTAGTATTCACTATTGTAGAAGAACAACAAGGTTCTTGAGAGTTCAAAAAGGATGAGAAGATGAAGTTGAGGAACAATAAGAGAGATTGAATGGATAAGAAGAGGACGTGTAACATCCCCATTTGAGATTCCATACATGTAGCTACAACTTCCATATTTCAAATTACATCGCATAAAGATCATTATTCAAATTCAAAATTAATTTAAGCCTTCATTGAGTACCAAAGCATTATTGTTTATGCATGTAGTGTGTGATAATATAGTTGTTGATAGCCATCTTGAACCATTATATTATATACAGCATAGTATTTGCATAGATTTAAATCATTGTGATAAGCACAATGCATGGTTCATATATGGATATTTACATCATACATGTCTAGTCATTCACTAATTGTGCCTTTCCCTTGAGTTCTCATCAAGAATCCTTACTAACACATTTACATCATTTGATTTAATACATTCCAAGGGTCAAAAGTGGTGTATTACAAGAGTAGTCTAGAAGATCATACATTGTTAGTAGTGAATGTAGGTATGAAAAACATTAGATGTGTTTATTGTAACATTACAAAGAAAACACCTTTTGCTAGAGGTGTTTGTAGAGGATTTTAGTGTTAGAATATTTGATAATATTTTCAAAAAAACCTCCATTAAGACTTTTTCCATTAGTAATGAATTATTTGGCAGATGTTATAACACATGTTCATTGTAACTAAAAAATAGGTAGTTGGATTTCATAGTACTTAGAAGTTTTTTAGTAGTGTGCATTAGTCATATTAACACATGGGTTCATCTTAATCATAAGTGCACAAGTGCATAAAATTTAAATTCTATGTACCGATGTGTATTATACATATAAGAATGGGTGCATAACACTTAAATTGTTGAACCACTATGTTTTTTATTTATATAAATCCACAGTGGATACTTTATATCATAAAGCAATAGTGCTTATAATACTTGTTAAAGACATTGGATCATACCATTCACATATATGCATTGATGCTTATATTACAATCCACATGGTTGTGTCCTATAACTTTAATTGTAAGGATAGAGACCATCATTTTGCCATTTTGTGTGGACTTTGATGCATTATATATATGCCAAATTACACTTTTGTAATTTCTTGTATCGTAAAAGGAACCTCAATGTTTGATGAGTTTAAAAAAATAGAATAAAAAACTCATTTTTTATATATGAATAATAGAATTTTTTTAAAGAGGGGTGGCATGTGTTGAAGGGGTTTTTTTTACCTTGGAGGAAAGGAGCTAATCAAATTTTCATGGGGGCTTGGAAGTACCACTAACAATTATGCTGAGATGTATTCTCTATACTATGGATCATAGATCGTTTGGTCAATGACTATCTCTCGATTAATGGTTTTTCGATACTTTGTCTTTGTAATTGGAGAACTGCATAATGGATTTCTTAAACTCAAAGGATTCAAAATAGAATCAGCTCCGGGGTGAAGAAAAATATTAAGCAAATCAACAACTTATCTTTCTAACATATTCATCGAAATAATAACAAGGAGGTTGATTGGCCCCTATTATATAATTCAAAAGTTTGTTAATGGGGTGGAGCTTAACTAATCAACCAAAAATCGATACCACGGGAAGGGACAAGTATTTCGAGTGTGAGTGACATGTGGAAATTGGATGACAACCATACCATCGCAAATTATTTTTCTTGGCTATGGAATTATTTCCTAGCATGTCATTGTCTTATCATCTGGTGTTAAATCTAGTTCACCTGAGAGGTATAATGAAGTAGGGTGGCGAAGTGACGTGGGAAAATGGAATAAATATTAGCTCTGGGATGGCATTGGTCATTGTCATGGAGGATTGCCTGGAATTGGTACGTGTCTTCCTCTAGCATTGAAGTGTTAGACAACAGGAGGTTTGTGGTGGGAAATCAACAATAGGAGTGGGATTAAGCTTGTAGGTGGGAAACCAAGAGGTTTGAGGTGGGAAATTTGCAATAGGAGTGGGAATAAGCCTGCAGGTGGTGATTTGTGGAACGAATTGTGCAAGGTTGAATGTCAGCATGGTGGGAAAGTGGGGTGACAATAAGAAATTCCAAGTGGGAGATGGTGAACTGGGGAATTTCATTTTGGGAATGGAGAAAAAAACTGAGAGTGGTAGTGGAGGGGTGATCTATATATGAAGTGAATTGGGGTGATTCACAATTTGAAAAAGACTGTGTGGTGAGTAGTAGGAAAACTGGAGTGCATTGAGCGAATTCTAGAGCGTTTAAGCTTCGAGATGGAGTTAGATGAGTGAATTCGAGAAAGGATGGAGTGACGAGTTGATGAACAAGGTGAACAACTAATGTAATTGATTCTAGAGAGAGATCACCACTAGGATTGCATTCAAGAAATGGATCAAGAAAGGTATTCAAGCAATGTATTTTTTTAAACTTGAACATAATGGAGATAGAGACTGTCCAATAAATGGCCTTGTTCAAGTTTAAATATTACCACTTATCTACCTAAATGTACTTGCGTTAAAAGTAGGGGTTCTCCCCAGTGAAACCCCCAATTAGACTTCCTACCATTGAATAGGGAACCCATCAGGATTCTGGCCCGGCTACCGCTAACTGGTTTGGGGGTTTTACCAATTGTAACCTGGTCCACCATTTAGGGTTTTGTATGGTTTAAGAGAATAAGATACAATATTCCTAAAACTATAATGCAATCCTAAGCTATTCTACCCTATCTTATCTAGAAGCAAAATAAGAAGAATCGACTACAAATGAAATTGAAGTACACATCCACAAAACATATAGCTATAATACCATAAATGTACAACAATTATAGAATGAAATAAGCCATAGAAGTAGTCATAGTTGTTATGAACAATTTGGAATTTCAAACTAGTTGTGGAAGCCTTCAACGATATTGCTCCCGTATTGAAATCTAGTTAAATACTATTACAAATATGAATCGTTGTGTTTCAAAAAAAGTATGAACTACGTGTATCTCTCCTTGCAAATGACAATTTTGCAACTTGAAAGTGCTTTGAACATATGAAGGGCCATATTATATGAATGTTTAAGGATAATATATCATTTCACATTCATTTCTATCAATACATCAAAATTTTGTAATAAAAATTTTCATCTTTAACCATATGTTTTAATCAAAGCATACTCAATCCACTTTCAATAATTAGTTGCCTACGTGATATGGAGTTGGCGCACAATTCCCATCGCCCACTCCAAAATTTGAAGTTGAAGTATATCTCAATTTGCTTGTTAATGTGGATAGTGAGTTAATGTCTACCCACAACCCCATCCCCACTTCAAAATAGAGCAAATAAATACAAGATAATTTAATTTTTAAAAATAACTTAAAAATAAAATAAATTTACCTGTAATGTTATTCTTACGCCATAGCCATTTTTTTTACAAAAAGCACGTAGTAAACGATGGTCAAATTCATTAGGACTATTCATTTGTCAGAGTGTATATTCATAATCTAACCCTCCATTTGTGATTGACTCTATTTGTGATTTTGAGAGTATTGCCACCTAGAGGATGCTTACAACAATGATGTTGTCAGCGGCCAAATGACTTTATTTCCTTTTGAAATATGATTCTTGCAACTTTCCCCAAGGGTAAGGTCTACTACGTCAATGACATCTATGTCAAACCTACTAAAGACAATATGTTTAGGATTACGAAAAGGAATGGGAGGTTCATCATCGAGAGGGAAATGGTTTGAACCCCAATGCCGAAATTGACCCTCATCCTGCTCTAAGGGTAAGGTTTACTACGTCAATGGCATCTATGTTGAATCTATTAAAGACGACGATATGTTTAGGTTTATGAAAAGGAATGGGAGGCTCATCGTCGTCGAGAGGGAAATGGTTTGAACCATAGTAGCATAATTCGAATATGAATACGGATATGAATACGATTCAATACGGAAAAAATACGTAATAAAGAAATCCAATACAGATAAAATACCAAAATAGACTTCTTATATATAATATTTTTAATCAAATATATAAACCAAATTAGTATAAATATACTTTAAAAACCATTAATTTTTACAAAAAAGTAATAAATTGAATGTTATTTATATTTTATAGTTATTAAATAATTAAAATTTGGTTTTTTAAAATTTACTTTTTGGTTAGTAATAATCTATATGTGTATCATATCTATTCCGATTATTCATCGAATTCAAATTGCTCTGAATTTCCATACGGGAAATACCAATACGGTCGAATTATGCTACTATGGTTTGAACCTAAATGCCGAAATTCACCCTCATCATGCTCTTTGAGTAGGAACTCATTTAACTTTTGAATGCCTTACTACCACTCTATCTCAATAGCAAGTTTTGGAGGAGCTTTAGAGTCACTCGCCAATGATTTCATGAACATGAGCAATGCCATCTACAATGCCAAGAAGTTGAAGCAAGTACTATCAGTGACTTGTAGAAGGTAGAGGCAAGCCAAGGTCATGGGAGAGATTTTAGAGATCGTTGTGGGGGCAATTTCCTAGATTGAGTGTTTATTAGTGTTGATTCCCTTTGAGTTATGGACCGCCTCCATACTGTGGTGTGAAGAGTAGTTCAGTAGATGATCTTTTTGTTATTAATGATCCCAAATGAAGTGATAGAGAAAAAAAATAAGAAAAAAAAATAAAATATTATGAATATGCCACTAACATTGAGCTTTATGATCAACATCTTTTCATTCTATGTTCTTGAAAATCCCTCTTCACTCCTTCAATACTCAATTAAACTTCGATATAAATGATAAGAAGGAGAAGAAAGGTGAATTGAGATGTGAATTTCCACAACAGGAATGACTCCTAATGATAGGAAGAACTAGAAGTGGAAACGATGGAAAGAGTGGAAACAATGGAAATCTCTTTCATGGTAAATGTCTTTACTTGTAAATTATAAGGTCATATGATCTTTATCTTTGCTTTCATGATAAATAATTGTAATTCTCAATTGTATTGTAAAGTTTGTTTATAATGGATATATAAAACAAATTATTGTCATTCATTTAATGGATACTTGTATATAATTATAAAATAAATAAATAAATATTCAAAACATGTGCAAATTTTTATTAATAAATTTTTTTTTAACCTAAGACTTACTTATGGATGAGAAGATATACCTATAAAACTTTATTTTAAAAAGCTCACTGTGGGTTTCCGGAAGGACAACATCATCTAATACTTGAATAGTTACATCTCCATTGATGGTAAAAATCCGGACTCATTTGATAGAACACAGTTTAACAGATAAAAATCTCAGCTCAATTGACAAAATTTGAGCTCATTTGGTAATAACAACAGAACACATTTTAGATACAGAGAGAGTATAAGATATTATTTGAAAGATTCTCTTTGAATCAAACATAGCATGCGTTGGAAGGTGAGCGCATCGCACTGAATTCTGAGTTCACCGATCTGCTGAAATCCGAACTCCTCCGCTGATAAATCAAGCAAAACAGCCATCAGAGGGTGATTTATATGAGCGGTCGCCACCATGAACAACTCTCTTTCCTTCCCAACGCGCAAAGGCACAAATCCGGCGGTTCCTCTTCTCTCAGCTGAAACATCATATGACCGTGATGGGTTGAGACTAGAGAGATCAGATCCCAGCGCCACAGATTTCCTATACTGAATCCTTCTGTGTGGCAATAGTCTTCTGACAAAATGGGGCATCTTCGCCATTTTAGCTGAGATTTTTGGGCACTGTTTATGGCGGAAGACGAGGCCGAAGAAGAGTTTGCAGAATGGAGAGAGTGTTTGTGTTTATAATGTCGATCCGGGCTGGAAGGAGGTTTCAAGGTTTCACAAGTGTATCTGTACAATTTGGAAGGTGGTACTAAATTTGGTAATGAATTTTGGAAATTAATTAAAATAATTAAATTAAGAATATTAGTATAGCCACTTAACTTATAGTTTATGAATACTATAGATTACAAGTTAAATGTTATGAACAAGTGATCTGTTACATAGTCTATGAATACCTATAGATTACAAGTTAAATGTCATGAACAAGTGATCCGTTGCATGTTCTCTATGTCATTTAATTTATGACTGGTGAACACACTGATAGGTTACAATGTCATTTAATTTATGACTAGTGAACGCACTGATAGGTTACAAGTTAAATGTAATGAACAAGTTATATATTACTTGTTCTTCATGCTTAGTTGTAATCACTTGTCGTTTAGGTCTCAACTCTCTATTACCTTTTTTAGTTAAATGAGTTTGTCACTATTAATTGTCTTTTATATATTTTTTTTGTATAATGATTTATTTCGAATTTTGAAAAAAAACCATAAAATCAATCTACACTAACAAGTCTATTAACTATCCAATAATTACAAAAAATAAATTATTACAAAAACTATAGAATGTTTTAAAAACTTTGACATAATTACCAACTAACTAGGTGTTTTTTGGCACGTTAAATTTATATTTACGTTAAATTTATATTGTGAAAATATAAATCTGTTAACTTCAAATAATGACGGTGAAAATATTTAAGTGTTAAGATTTTTTTATGTAGAAATACTTATGTGAGAAATATAAATATTGTTAACTTCAACGTAGATCGACGGAGACGGAGCATTGAAAATGTAAAGTGGGCATTATATAACATTTATTACTAGCATTTGCTTCTTGAGGGGTAAAAATAAATGTCTGTAGGAAAAGATGAAAGTTAGAAGGAACAAAAACATAGGCATAGGCAGTGAAGGATATTGGTAGGAAAAGAGTAAAGTTTGTAACAATCTCAGATTATAAAGACATAGGCACTCAACCCATAACAAAAAATAATGTTAAGTTCATCAACACAGTGAGCCAACTACATTGTTTTTTTCACAATCTCTGTAATAGTAATCTCAACACTATAGATTACTACTATATCTGGAATATATAAGCAATTTGAAAATATATTTCTGCAATAATATCAATGAAAACAATGATTATAATAGCTCCTAAACTGCACAAACTACTTGTGAACAAAAGTTTGCTTTCATGCCATGTGCTGTAGCAATAAATTTAGGAATCTCCATATACAAGTATAGGTATTGAACTCTTTCATGGACCAACTCTTGATAGTTCCACAATCTAAGTTGTAAATGAATCTTCGTTATGCTTGCTTCGAGAATGGAAGATACAGTGGAAAACCCATATATGTTTATTTCTTCTCATTGAGGATTTCAAGTCCACAATAAAAACTTTACATGCTTCTCAACCATGTAAAGGCGAACAGACCTGTCACTCTATGAATTAATCTTTTGAAAATCACTAATAAACCAAGGAAAGTAACTGGTTATCAGTGATTCTCACTGCATCAAGGATTCACACGTCTTTTGACAATATCGATACTTCACAACAATATAAACTCACAAGAAAAATCGAGTCTATCCACTTTTAAACTCACTCCAATGGATAAATATTTGTTGGAACAAAAAGTGTCATCAAGCATCATTTTATAAACTAGGCCAGCAATGTAACTCACTTGGTGAGTGATGAGGTCGGGGCTTTCTGTAGGGTGGGGTTCAATTCCCCTACACTCTTTCGCATGAATTTTTTTTTTATAAACCATTATAAGGATAATAATAGTCATCATTATCCTTACTACAATGGATAAGGATAATTCTTGAAAAACATAAACAAAAAAATGAAACTATATGTCTTTAATGTTACCACCAATTTCATTGCATCAAGGCATAAATAACTATTTCTATCCTTTTCCCACTTGTTAACACAATACTTACACTTTATGAATTTTCCAAGCAACTAATAATGTAAACTTGTCTTACCTTCTTGATCCCTTTAAAATTTACTTTCATTATGCCTTTTTAATCCCTTTAAAATTTACCTTCATTATGCCTTTTTAATCCCTTTAAAATTTAATTTCATTATGCCTTTTTAATCCCTTAATGTTAATTGCTTAAAGTACTACTTCAATATTTAGGCTTAGCATTTAATTAATGATATGCCTTTTAACTAACCTTTATCATATGTGGGAAGATGCATGTACCATCACATATTACAAATTGTGATGTTTAGGCTTAGCATTTAATTAATGATATGCCTTTTAACTAACCTTTATCATATGTGGGAAGATGCATGTACCATCACATATTACAAATTGTGACATAGTATTATGGGTTAAACACCAAATTCATTGGGTTAAACACCAAATTCATTGAAGATATCTATGTTGGAAACATAATTATTGTTGAGACCCATAAGAGAAAAGAAAAATAAAATGGAACCCTACAACCTACAATAATGGGAAATAATAATGGGGTTACTTAGGGTAATCATGAATAACAATAAGATGACACTAAACAAGTATATTAGAGTTGATTCATAGGAGAGCTAATGAGAAATAAATCCACGTGAGAGAGCGGGCAGAGAGAAAGAGAGAGGGGAAGAGAGAGAGGGGGGAGAGGAAGAGGGGCCTAGAAAGAGATAAAATAATGTAACTTTGGAAATTATTCTTAATGTATTTGGCAGCTAATACCTAGACCAATATTTATCAGCAATAGCATAGTTTTGTAATTTAACATAGTTTTGTGATTTACAGTGATAGCTACCCACTCTTAAACAAAATAAATTGTAGCAATTACGAAAAAAGCTTGTTTTTAAGAAGCCAAAAGCCTTAAAACTTTATATTAATTTGACATCTGTAAAAGGTGTAAAAAGTTAATTGACTATCTAGTTGGGTATAATTTTTTTTAATGATTTTATTAATTTTAAGTTAATAATGTATATTTGTATTATTAAAGAATATATCATCATAAAAATTATTTATTTAAAGAATCTTTAAAATTGATTTTGATATGGACATATTATAAACTAAAATGTTACCGGATCACATAACATAATATACGACATTATAGACTAAGTTATATATAAAGATAATAAATGAAACGTTACCTTATTTCATTTGATACTATTTTTTTCATACGTGTAGAACACTGGCGCCCAAGTATATAGGAAGGCCCTGATAGGATGGGGTCAGAGGTTCGATCTTGGGTGGGACGGCCCGAGCCAGCCCACCTATTAAGGCAACCCCTCAGTTCATACTACTTATTCACGGGTTTTGACCAAGAAAATAAAAATGTGATAAGGCAGGCCCAATGAATGAATTGAATGGAGTTTGAAGTTCTATTCATTGTAAATATAATCATATTAGATTTTTGAAATATCAATAGGATAAGACAGGCCCAGTGAAAGAATTGAATGGAGTTTGAAATTTTATTCATTGTAAATATAATCATATTAGATTTTTGAAATATCATGAATCGTAATTTTAATTGATAATGGATTTGTGTATTACGGATTGATAATTGATATTAGATTTTGGATGTTCTTAAATTAATCTATATCATAAAACTAAAATTCAAACAATGAATCTCTTTAAAATTACAAAATTCTAAATCGCCATATTCTTAAAGGGGAATTAACATTTATAAAACATCGATTAAAGGAGTGGTACACGGCTGGAGGTGGCTCCTAAATTCAGTAATTCGTGAAAGTATGATGCCACAGTTCTTTGAATACAGTGATCAATCGCTTTAATTCTTTTCATCTTGGACTGAAGGCCGCATCTCCATAGTTGTGGAACTAAAATGACGGATGTTATTTGAGGAGGGTCGCAAAGTAATTCAGCCTTTAGATTAAGACAGGCCAAACAATTTGTGGAACCATTTAAGGAACTATTTTATAAAAATGCATTAGATCAGTTGTATAATCTTACTGCAAGAAACAGGCAGAATTACATCAATCCAACGGTTGATAGAGATGAAGTTGGCATAGTGTGTGTTCCTGCGCAATGATAATGGCTGCTCCTTTATTTTCTCGTTGCTTCTCGAAACTTATAAGAGGATATCTATTCTAAGAGTTTACCAGGACATTTACTTGTAGGGGGGAATAAAGCTAGGGGTTAGTAGACTATTCTGGCCATTATAACCAACGACACCGGATCCGTACCTGAACGAGGCGATGGCTCTATAATTTATACTCAATCTGTATTTGGATCCTCGAGCAAGCTTACCCGGTCTAGCTTATACCCCTCAAAGCTTAAGCCGCCCAACCATCAACTCAATTTCATAGTGTAATTGCTTGGTGGTATTTGGTGGTATTTCCCGAGAGTCCAAAAAATTGAATTGTAAATATTTTAAAATAGCATTATCGATTAGCAATGACACTGATCCCAACCATGTGGCTTCTCCCCCCAAAATGCCATATGTCATTTTGTATTTTTCCCAACTAATTGGGGAGGGGCACATCTTTTCCAAGCAGGGGAGATTGCATGCAAACCCGGGAACATAGCCCACAATGAAATCATACGAATCTACGGCATCTTTCAACGTGTCTGTTCATCCAGTAACTGTTCAAGGCAGGTTTCAAAAACTGAAGATTCGAAAGCAAGGTCTTAGCTATCTGCGGATGCAAGAGAGATTGCATGCAAGTTTCAATCTACACGACATTGAAATATTTTTGAAGGGTTTAAGGATGTTGGCCCTGAAATATGGAGTTTTCGAGGTTTAAGCATGTTGGCTCTGAAGCTATGCAGCAACGTCGTGGTTTCCAGACTTCAAAGTTGCAGACTAAAAATGAAATCCCATTGTTAGCGTAGATCTCTCTTAGCATTTTCCCCTGTGTCTGTGACTGCATCTCGGATTCTTCGTTGGGAACCTTTTCAATGCCAGTGCTGAGGGAATTACATAGAGCAAACATTGATATTCTTCTACTACGCGACATTGAAATATTTTTGGAGGGTTTACGGTTGTTGGCCCCGAAAATGGAGGCTTGTAATTGTGGGTGTAACTACACAATGCAGACGGCCATGGAGGTGATTTACTGTGCCTGAAATTGCTAAATTTTCCATAGGATTCCCTATGGAAGGTAAGATATACAATTCTTATCTATTTTTGCTATGTTCGTTCAATAAATTGCTCTCTCCTGTCAAGGAATTGGCTCATGTTTGATTTAATGGTAATTGGTTTATAAATTTTAGGTTGTCATAGGAATCAATGTATAATTGTATTCCAAACAGTCTCTTTAAAGAGAAATACTAGGCACTACATGTATAATGGGACAGGTAAGCCTCCCAAATGTCCAGGGCTTTGAAACTATGCAGCAACGGCATGGTTCCCAGATTTCGAAGACTGAAAATGAAATTTGATCCTCGCCAAGTTGCAGATTGAAAATGAAGTGCCAAGGCAATGGCCATGGCAGCCAAGGCTGTGACCATGGCAACTAAGGGAAAAACCAAAATGAGTAAGTATTCTCAATTGTTTTGAACTATTTGTTTTTTCGTTTTCAAAAAAACTAAGAAGATTGGTTATTTTAAGATAAAATTCTTGATTTATTTGAAATAGAAATAAAATGTTAATATCCCTAACCTTGGAAGGAAGGTTGAGTGCTTTTGAGGCGGTTCATGTCCTCTATTGTGATGATCTTGACTGGGAGATCAACAGATAATGGCCATTTAAAATAAAATTCTTGATTTATTTGAAATAGAAATAAACTGTTAATATCCCTAACCCCGAAGGAAGGTTGAGTGATAGTGAGGCTGTTCATGGCCTGCCAATTAGACACCTGCAATAGGTTATAGGAAACCTGTGAAAGCACACTTAGAGAGCAACGACAAAGAACTCTACCTGGAATCAGGGCATTCAGAAGCAGCAGTCTGTACCTGAGAAATATTCAATAGAGTTCCCATCAATACATCAACAAAAGAATTCGACATGGGGCTGAGAAACAAATAGTGGAGTACATTAGCATAGCAGTGATGCTCTTAACCAGTAGCGTTCATGAAGGCGGTGGCATGGCTGTGAAGATGAAGGTGATGTCATGGCGGTGAAGGCGGTGGCATGTCAGTGAAGGTCGTGGTCATGCGAATTATTTCACAGGCGTGCATATTAACGCCTGGATCATTAAATTATTCTAGGCTTTGGTAGATAGAAAAGGAAGAAACTGGGAAACGATAGCGGTCCCCCAATAGTCTGAACAATAAGGGTTCAAAGTAATTAAAAGGGTAGCTTTCCCCTCTGAACCCAACAATATTTCTGTGAGCCATTCCAAAAAATATTGGTACTCGTTAGTGGTCCAGATCCCAGTCATTCAATGAATGAATTCAAGAACCAGTGTGTAGAACAAACTGTCGGGATGATGTGATTGCGTGGAAAGAAATGGCCACAGTAGCACAATGCAGTGGGAGCTTCAAAGCGTGGACGAAAGCGACGAAGGCCATGTACAAATGCCTGAAGAAGATCGTGAAGGAGTTGGGCGATCGTGAACAAGGAGTACAACATAACATAGCGGATAAGCGCTAAACCAGTCGACAACGAGGACATCAGACCAGAGCGAAGCAAATAAGCGTGAAAATGAACAGATAAAAAAAAAAACACGTGGCGTTAATTTATTGGAGGCAAAGACGATGGTGCAATGCTGCAATGATACAGAAAAAGGCTTCACGGAGGCATCATCTGAAGGCATCATCCACGTGGCAGCATTCCATTCGCTCCATAAACAAGGAATCTAGCTACGTGGAGACTATGCATTTTTGTGGTGAAATGCCTACGGCGTAATTATAAAACATGGACCGATAAAAGACATTTGTATCAAAACGAGCAATGGACCCGGGAGTATGGGGCCTAGACGCCTGCTACTGTTTTTCTGTGGTGTAAATCTTTGACAAAATTTGGGAAAGATGCAATCAATCATGAAAAAGGCGTAAATTTTTTAGAGTCAATAGCAATCGTTTTCTTTATGCAACATGCCAAGTGATTGCTGCCACGTGTACTTTGCAAGATTTGCATGGAAGCATGGTGGTGGAAGGAATCTACGTTCAAAATTGAACATGTCACATTATGTCAAAGGACTAAGCATGTTTCAATATAAAAACTATAATTTTTAATTTTAATATTTTATGAGAAAATGTAATAATTATATGAAAATTACATAAAAAGGTGTTAAGTTCCAACTTGCAAGTCAAATATTTTTTATATTCCCAAGTTTACTCTTTGAAAAAATAAAAATAAAAATTTATTAAATACATTGTTACGAACTTATCTTCCACTATTCTCATATTTAATATAAACAAGTTTTGAGATTTATTTTTTCCTTGATTTCTTTAATAACAAAAGGACAAACTTTATAGGTCAGACTTGATAGGTTGGCTACTGAGCGAGTTTAATTTATTTTATTCAACATTGCATCCAAATTTATGAGTCTCCATTACTCAGCATATCATAATGATACATGATACAACTGAGTTTCATTTTTTTCACATCAAATTACTTAATTCATGATCTTCATGATAGTTTTGAGCATGGAACAATTTTAATTGTAGCCCTAACTCTCGATCATTTCAATAGTTGTACCTATAGACATTATCAATTCTTTATATAAATTCCATGGCCATGAAAATGATCAAGCGTGCATGATTTAGGTTCGAAAGTTATTCATTTGGCTACTTGTTATTTTGTTAATCTAAATAAAACTCTTATTAAGTTGTATTTATCTAACTAGATTACTTTCTATTGATCACACCATTGAACGAGTTATTTTTTCTCTATTAATTTGTGAATATGTAATATATTGATGAAGGGTGTCGTATCACTTTGAGGCAATTCCTTGAGGTGACATGTGTTGTCAAGACTCAATGCTCTGCTCACCCATTAAGATTAATCTCTATCCGATCCACCATTATAAGAAAATAATGGTTGCATCACACAGTGATTTCCTTTATCAACCAGTACCAAATCACCGTCCATGACAGATTTTCACGACTTATGACACACTCATTCATTTAAAGAATTGGTTGTTCTTCAATTACTCACTGCCTTTTTGCAATAGGATTTTCTTAGAGGGAATAGGCCATGTTGCCCACTAATGCTAATAAGAAGTCTCAACCCCACTTCTATTAATACATTTTTTCAGCACTAAATAATCTCCACAAAGAACAATAAATCCAAATGTCACAAATTAAAAAATTGAAAATTATGCATAAATGTTCTATAAGTATGAATATTGTTTCCCTCGAAAGAATGCATGGGCAGAGTCGAGAGTGTAACACCCCATATCTTGACAGTCATTAATTAAAAACTCTAATGTTATTTAGCTTACCATTTTATTTGCTTATTATATGTTGACTAGGATAAATTGATTAAGACTATTGTTATATGGACATGTGGACTCCCTTGAGGTGTGTATGGTAAGTGGAATTTACTATTGAATTCATTAATGGAAATGAATATGTCACTTCATATTGAACACGCAAATTTAATATCGAATATCCATGTGTAAAATGCTAATTTAGTTGTTGCAAAAAGAACTTACATGATTATTTGTAAATGTCGTATTAGTGATATGGATTGGCACTTGAAAGAGTTGGGTATGGCTATATAAATGTTTCATGTTAATGATGAACTATTCCACATGTTGATTGGCTATGAGATAGGCGGATTCCTATATTTCCAAAGGGCGCAAGATGTCTTGAACATCATGAGTATAATGATGTTATATATATCAAATTCCATGCTATTTAATTATGAATTCCAATATTTCTATGACTTGTTGGTGAGTGTGAGTTTTGACAGGAATTGTGACTTGCCCAAAGTGGTTTTTCAATGACGGGACCCCTTAGATCAGAGATGGCATAGTATGGTTAATGTAGGGCGTTGACCCTAGTACTATCAGGAGCGGTGGAGGCATTTCCCACCATCGAACCTCCGAAACCCAGAGTCATGGGAGGGCTGTGCTGAGCACGCTCCCGTGGATGTGTGATGACAACCAGTGGGTGCCTGCTGGGGAAGCTTGGTCGATGTGGTCGATCGACACTTCCACTTACGGGTTATATACATGGTCATACGCGTAGTCGAGATTCCATGGTATATTCCAGCAGAGGACAGGATGGTGAGGTCAGGAGATGGAAGTAGTGGTGATTAGGGGTTTGGAGTACTGATGGGATGGATGGGACCAATGATGGATTGGATGGTGTTCTTGATTGTTATTAACCATCATGATTATATGCTTGATTTCATCATTATGTTTATGTAATTTTTTCTTATTGATTATGTATGAATGATTATGAATGATGAATGGTGCATGGTTTAATTGTACTTCTATATGTTGTTTAAGAGCATGTAATAATAATCTATTAGGAGCATTAAATGTGATTATTATTACCCACGCTTAAGACATGTGCACTGGCCATGCATACGCCAATTCATGAGTACAATACTATGATTGGTCAATCGATGAATAAATTAATATGGTTATATTAGCTAAAAGTATATTGGTTGATGAATTATTGAAAGTATGAGTTTGTTGACTTGTCAAATATGTTTTAGATTTACATAAATTGATTATATTATTGAATTACATATATAATTATGGCATAGTATAATATAGTGTATGAAAATATCTTATGTGACTTATGAATGAAAGGATAATATAAATAAATGGATAGATAGGATTTGCACAAATTTTCAGAAAAGAGTTGTCATAGTTACATTAAGAAGGGAGCATGACAAGTAAGACTTTGCAACCATGTTTATTAATATTTTAATTATTTAAATCAAATTGCTATATGTTTTCTAGAAAATGAATTTATTGATTGTTGACTATTATTTTTGGAATTTATTGATGGATGAGGAGGAGGATGAGAAGTTTTGATATAAATAGGAGACTTGAGATAGGAAGAGGGGGGTCTTTTCTCTTGAAGGATATTTTGGTAAGAATTTTGATAGGAAGAGGTATTTTGGATAATTTGGGGTATGAAAAGTTTGGAAGAGTTGGAAGAGTTTGAGAACTCTTGGAAGATTTGATACATAGCCTACTAGTGCATCACTGTTCTATTCTTTGGGGGTCTCGGGCATGGAGGGCCAGGAGGCCATTTGGATAGGACCGTTCAATGGCTTCCTGGGGCTAAGGAGTCGTCTAGGCCTCTAGTTGGCTGGGAGGTAAAACCGTGGTCCCGCTTTTGGGCAATGAAGATGGAAGCAGCTCGAGTGGAAGAGGGAAGCTTTCTCAGTTTGGACTCTATCACCATTCTTATAACGAGGTATTTTTCTTGTGATTTTAAATTATTTATATGTTGTTGAAGAATTCTTATATGTTGCTATATTATAACATGATTTTTATGATATTTCATGTGATGTGAATAGCTAATGTCTTATTTGAAATCTCTAATGATTGAACAGATTTTAAGAGTAGTTTGTGCTTTTATTAGAAATCTTAAACAAACATTGAAACATGAAATAAGACCTGAATAGTAATAAACCTGGATGGGTCTTACATATGGTATCAGAGCTCTTGGTTCAAAAAATGGAACTTGAAGGGCTTGTATAAACTGAAAAAAAAAAATGTGAAATCTAAATTTCCATTGTAAATGAAGAAGTAAACTTAAATACAACATTAAATACACATGGTTTAAATTTTTTTTGGGTATGTTAATATTTACTGGTTCTAAGTGCTCTTAATCCTGTAAAATTTTAGTTTTATGCAAAAAGAGAATAAATATTTATGGATTCTCACTACTAAGTCTCTAAAACCGTTTGGTATATTCTCCATTATGAGGTAAGAGTTGGAACGGAATAACAAGGTTTACTTGTGTTTGAAATGTTGACGGGTTATTAATACTTATGAGCCTATAAAACCTATGTTTATATGGTGACACAGAAAAACTCCTTATGGGTTCTGTAGACGAAGTACTTAAACTTTTGGTTATATATATTTGTGAAGTCTAAATATACCCACAAACATATACAGCAACATTCTTCATGATGAAATCAGAGTTGGATTAGACCGACAAGGTTTATGTGTGTAATATTTAAGTATTCTCAATACTGATAAACATGAGTTTCCTACCTGAAGTAGTGGAAATCTTCAATAAAACAGAACCTCATGCTCTGCAATAGTCTTCAATGATTGCTCTCTAATACCAATAAACCTTAATGGAATGAATGTTTTGAATTTCTATGAGTCTTCTAATCTCATCATTGCTATTGCCAGTGACTTCATCATGAACCCCTAAACTTTGAATTCGTTTCCAGGGAATCCTGGCACAAATGGCTAGCAGGGGCTACCAAAAAAAGAGTCGCAGCCACCTCTTGGGTTAGGGTCTGCTGCACTGTGCTTAGTCCTGCTCGCATTATTGCCGATTAAAAAAAAACTGATATTTACTTGAACAAAATAGAACCTTTTTGAAAAGAAAAAAAACCTATGAGAACCTGCAAAATACCATGAAATTAAAATATGGATATGTTTCCTACAAAATTAGGTACACTTAAAACAAAGAGTACAAGCACCGCCTTTTCTACAGCAAACCACAAAATGTTAAAAGTAGTACTGCAAGTAAAACCCAGCCATGCCCCTAGGGTTACTCCCTTCGTGGCAGACTCGCTATAGCAAGAAACATATATAAGAAATACAGTCAGAGCCATGGCTGCGCCCCTTTGGCTTGTCAAAAAGCAACTACACGCCACACAAAAACAAAAAAACAAAAAAAAAAACCTTATCTTTGAAGGATCTTGGATTCAATTCCTGTAAAGAAACATCGAAGCCCAAAAAATATCACCATTGGGTGCTTTGAAGGGCCCCATCATATGCCCCACTATGTCAAAAAAAAAATGAAATTATTATTTCTATGTTTCCTCTAACTGGTGCCCGGCCAAACGATCCAGTTATTTACGAAGCAGGTTCTGGGATTTCAATGGAAAGAACTGCAAGGCTAGAATTTGTACATAAAACTTGTCGAAATCACTTTACAGCGGGGTTTGATGCAGCTCAAGAAGCTAGCATCCTGCTCACCCTCTGATAGCGACGAACCTGACTTGCTACTTGAACAAGACCTGGTCAACATGAATCATGGAGTTCTCTTGGAGAATGTATTTGTATGCCTCACTATCTATATAACCAACCAACCAACCTATAAAGGAAACCTATAAATCAAGGGCTAGCTTTCACCTCGATTAGGAAAGACAAGGGAACACCAACCAGCTAGTCACCTCGATCGGGAAAGACAAGGGAACACCAACCAGCTAGTCACCTTGATCGGGAAAGACAAGGGAACACCAACCAGCTAGTGAAATAAGATGAGATGAAATAACGATGATGTAAGATAAGATCTATGGGATAAAATAAGAATGATAACAATATCCGAGCCAGGAGATCAGAACAACTGGGAATGAAGCAACCTTATTAGTATTAGTTAAACTCTCTCGTAGTAATGTGATGGCTACCTGAATCGAGTGAGTAGCAGTGGCATCTCCGCGTTGATTCCCGGCATTGAAACCTATCTATTTATTTTCCTCCATCCTTTTCCTCCCTCCCTGGATTGACTACATCAGGTTACTGAACACCTGGAAACAATTGGAAGCATTGAAACCTATCTACTTAATATTGGGTGGCTAGTTATTTCTGCAGTCGCCTTGTAGACTAGGTTATGGGTGCAGGTTTTCTGGAGAGGCAGAAAGAGTAGCTGCAAGAAGCCACGGGGGCGGCCTCCTGGAGTGTGTTGTGTGCACGTCCCTCTTTAAAGATATCAATGTTTCCATACTTGGTATCTCTTTAATGTGTCGTGGGTACAAGCCAAGCAGCCCATGTCCATGTGAGATCGAGCTGGGCGTAATTCCTCAAGTTGATCTTGCTGCCATTCCTTATGGGAAAAAAAAAAAAACTAGAACCCTTTTCATTGTTTACAATGGAGAGGCACCAGAGAATCAATTTGGTCTAGGGCTGAGTACTCCATTCCTTCCTAAAAAAATTAATAATAATAATAAAAACAATACCTGCGTTTTATGGATATGAAATATCCAGTTAAAAGTGCACTTCACAGTTTGGGGGGTAATAGAGAGATCGGTTTAATATTAATTGCATCAGTTAAAGATGGAATAAAGTTTGACATCCTATTTTTAATGAGAAAATGGATGTTATTTCTTAAAGAATTTAAAACCAAATTGTCAATGAGAGCAATAACAACTAGACCGCATGCAATATGTAAACCACAATAGTAACAGAACCATAAATTGATATCAAAACATTTATGACATTGACATGGTCGGCAAAGTCCCTACCTCAAATTCTGTTTTGGGAGAATGAAGTAACTCGCGAAACAGTTAACTGAGAATGACGTAACTCGCTGAACAGTGGCTAAAGTGACCAATTGATGGATGGGACTATATATATATATATATATATACTGAATGACGAAGCCAGATAAATTTCTCATCCTTACCTTACCTCATTTAATTTAGTACCTTGAGGATTTTACAATTCAAAACCAAGTTTCCACTTCCCAATTCCCTGTGCATATAGGAAAACTGATTGCAGGCATTAAGTTAATAAGATAAAATAACTAAGAGATATTTCGAGATCTACAATTGATGTGATTACAGATTGTACTGCAATCAGCACCATTAATCCTTCATCCAGAAGTCTACTTAAAATACTCGACACCAGGTATCTTCTATTCAAACAATGACAGTGGAAAAGAAAACTCCGTATTTTTTATAATAAAATATTAAAATAAGGTATAAGGTTTGGCGACGCCCATCCTTGTCCGTAATAACTCCCTCAATGGTTGTGCCCTAGGGTTATAAATGCATCATAAAGTCTAAACATTGGGTAGTGAGGTGAGGGCCCCAAAAGAAATTGAAAGCCTTTGAAGGTTTTGACAGTGCCATATTTGGGAAGAGATTAATATCAAATCTTGATATTTTCATTTGCTCATATTTTGTAAGACATGGTCATCTTTAGCACGTATCCTTCTAGCTTACGCATGTAGGGCGTGGACATCATTGGAAGCCTAAATATATATATATATATATATAAAGAAAAAAAAAGAGTTAATTAAATAAATTTAATAATAATGTTTATCTAATTGTATGAAATAGTTAGGTTAAAAAAAAAGATTGTAAATGAAACAAGAGAAATGCATACAAATAAAAGAACAATTTGCATTATGATCTACTGCACTATTCAACAAAGCAATTGTTCATTGTTCACAAACTACACAGATAGGCTAAATGCAAAATCGAGAACGCTATCGGGCCCTTCATTGACGACAATTCATTGAAGTTTTTCAAAAAAAGAACTTAATTAAATGTCTTTCTAAAACTGATATAGTTTGACCATATTAATAAATTTTAAAAAAAAAATTAATTGAGTAAAGGCTTTAAGTGAAAATATGTGTTAGTATAGTACAGGATCTGTTTAAAACACACACACACACACACACACACACCAAAAAATCATGATTTTACTCAGAATTTAACTTTGAGAATAATTGATTTAAATCACATTATAATCTTCAAAATATTGAATATTAACAACTTTTGGGTATGAGTTAAAGATTATAAAATTGTCTTTGTAATATATATATATATATATATAAACTCCCAATTAAAATCCAATCCATGACTTCAACTATAATATCTTCTACACCTGTAGTTTGTTTGATGATCAGCATAGTACTGACACGGTTGTATGCCCATTCATGTTATAGATTAATAGTGAAAGCTTCAAGTAATTTCCACAAGCGCTGATTCCATTGCACATGTAATGTGTGGATTTTCGTGGCATGTGAAACCCTTCCTGCAACAATGAAACTGCAGATTAAGAAAAGAATTTGAGAACCATTTATATACATAATAGTATGCTAATTTTAGGAAATGCATACTTTGTTAGTTTAAAAATAAATCTTTTAAATTTTGAAAATTTGGGTGAACATTTAAAATATATATATATATTTTTGGTTGCCAAAATAATAAACTTCAAAATTACATAAATTTTAATAACATGGAATAAGAATAGGATGGAGGTTGTTACTGGGATTGTTCCCCAGAAATATGATATATTAAAAAATTTCACACCTATAGTTTAGGTAGGAGGAGGATCGGCATCTACATTATGATAATATGAATCAATTTATGATGGTGAAGATTGGTTATAATTTCATTTATTTATTTATAATTTGAAATTTCTTCTCTAAATTAAACTTTCATGGTTAAAATTATGTTTTTTATTTTTATTTTTGGTTATATGTATATATAAAATAAATAACAAAAATCAATATATAACTATTATATATATATTTAATATTATATATATATTTAATATATTGTAAAAGGAGTAGTAAATGAATAGTTATATATATTTAATATGTTGTAAAATGAGTAATAAATGATAATAGTGTGAATATTATATTCTTAGTTGGTTTAGTTATTAAATACATTTAATTTGGTTAATCTATTTATAAAAGGAATGTGTAATTGGTTTACATGAGTAGTGTCCAATTCAACATATGTTATAAATATGTGGAAAAAAAAATTAAAAAAATTAGATGCAAATCTATTTATGTGAAATGAAGAATGTGAATTATGAGGTAAGCATGATTCTAAGGGATTACATGTACACAAATTTTTTTTCCATATTGTACATTGTACCATTTGTGTAGATTTAAAATTTACACTTGTTCAAATTTAATTTATCTTATTAAGATTTCATAACACTAACAACCTCGCCGTGTTAGATTTAAAGTTAAGAGATTGTTAAAAGGTAGGTCAAATTTATTTTTTTTAAAGTCAATTACATTATATATATATATATATATATATATATATATATATATATATATATATTCAATTTATAGATTGTAAAAGATAGGAAAAAAAAAAAGGAGGGGGATTGTTAAAATTTGAAATGGTTTATAGGGAAAATCCATATATATGTATATTCAATTTATAGATTGTAAAAGATAGGGAAAAAAAAAGGAGGGAGATTGTACATATAGGAAAAAAAAATTGTAAAATTTGAAATGGTTTAATGGGAAAATCCATAAAGAAAATAATATAATAAACTAAATTAAAGTAATGATCAATATTATTATAGGTAGTAATGTAGTAAAGGAATTATAAATAGATCATAAAGATGAAAACAAGGTAACAACCACATCTTTATTATTATTTAAATATTTATCTTCACTAATATATAATATATAAAGTCTATATGTGAAGCTTGAATAATAAGTAAATGTATATTAAATTTAAGGTTCAACTTCTCATACTGCACAATGTGGAAGGGTTGTATGAAAATGTTAACAAATCTAGTGATTCCAAATATAAAATAAATACTGATTTATTTATTAATTATGTACCACAAATAATATAAAGGTTAGATGTATATCCTTACATAATTAATAACATGTAAATGTCAATATGAAGCATGTGGCATTAAATAATATTTAAGTGGGACAAAATTCATGGAAATTTTAGTCAATTAAGTAGAGGCATGTGAATAATAGCACAACCACATGAATAACAATAATTTATTTAAGTAGAATTATAGTGAGAACTACGTAACAATATGAGTATAAGTAATGAATGTCCTCATAAAAATTGTAAAGAATGATAACGGTCTATGTGACTAAGGAAATTTCCTTTACAAAATTGTGTATGAATGATCGAGTGGTTAAAATAAAGATTGATACAAAGACATGCATAATGAGTGAAAAAGCTATATTATTCACCTAGAAGACATGTATATAAATATCCTAACTTGAAAATGAAATGTTAAGGGAAAGCAAATAAGGGTGTAATAATTACCAAGTACGAATTATGGATTGTAGTAATGAACCCTTATAAGAAATTGATTCTCAAACAATTATGCATTATTACAATTATGCATCGTGTAATAGTCGTGTTGGCAAGGGGAATGCTCTTCATTAGCTACGACAAAGAAGACCCTAGATCTCACATTGACCATGTTTGGATCTAATCATATCAAGTAATAACTAAACGAGGTCAATAATAATGACCGTGAAACCAATAAGCATATATATATTCTTAGACAATACTTAATAAAATTTTAGTAAATATTCCTAATTGGAGGAAATTGTGGCATGCCAATCCCTTGATGGGTGGTGAACATATAACACCAATCAAGATGTAGTGATAATTAAAATTAAAGTATAAACTGACTATAATTAATAAGACTTGAAATAATGGGACAAGGTCATGAATAGTTGACTCACGAATGAGTTATACTTTAAAATTAGAATTAGGAGAGGGGATCATAAAGGGAAACATGTCTTGCATTAACCAAGTTATGAGTAGACAAAGATTAACTTCCTATGGGGATCATATTCGAGCAATGCCTTGGGCTTGATAAAAAATTTATTTTACCCACGTTAAGGTATGAGGAGGTTAGTTATGTGGGAACATGTGTATTTTACCCAAACCATTGAATAAGTAAGTAGGATGAGTATGTGTATAGCATTTATAAGTCATATGCATCATGGTGGGTATACATATCCAATCAATTGCATTAAGTAAAGAAGCTCCCTTCACATTGTGAAAATAGACTAAGGTATTGTTGATAATGTGGAAGCCTTGTCATATAACTTATAGCTATATGATGTACCTATGTATTTATGTAGGTCGAGATTCATGATGTTCATGAGTTGATCACACTATTACACAAATTAGTTCAAACTATAAGGTTGGAAATGATCTATGCGTTAAAATTGAAATCATAAGTATTTTGTGGATAACGTGAGACTCACGTGTAAGAGATGTCCTTTCGCAAATGTTAATTGATAAAGTGTACTTGGAAGATAGATATAGCACTACTAAGTTATTATATAGTAATTCATTAAAATACCATGGAAATTTGCATATCATTAAAATTATTAATGAGGAAGTAAATGGTGTTTATTAGAAAATATTCAATGAAGCTAAGAATCAATAAATTAGTCATAAAAATACACCTTGAACCCAAGGAAATGCGATAGGGGAGACAAGGTATTCTTATGAACTGTGATATAGAAAACAACAACAGATTATAATTATATGTTAACGAACTAGGACTAAATGAATTGATAAACCTTGATGAAGTTAGATAAATTGTGTATATAAACATGTAAAGCATAACTTGATAACACATCCTATGTGATGGAAGATGTAAAACTATATAATAACGACATGTTGATCATGTGAAGGTCTCATGGGACTAGCATGGCTAAGGTATTTTAGTCGGAGAGAAAACATATATGGTGTTGATATTTTTCTTAAAATTATGAATGACCATAACTTCGGGATGAAGTTTCTTAAAGGGTGGGTGTATGTAACACCCCATATCTTGACAGTCGTTAATTAAAAACTCTAATGTGATTTATCTTACCATTTTATTTGCTCATTATATGTTGACTAGGATAGATTGATTAAGACTATTGTTATATGGGCATGTGGACTCCCTTGAGGTGTGTATGGTAAGTGGAATTTACTATTGAATTCATTAATGGAAATGAATATGTTACTTCATATTGAACACGCAAATTTAATATAGAATATCCATGTGTAGAATGCTAATTTAGTTGTTGCAAAAAGAACTTACATGATTATTTGTAAATGTCATATTACTGATATGGATTGGCACTTGAAAGAGTTGGGTATGGCTATATATATGTTTCATGTTAATCATGAACTATTCCACATGTTGATTGGCTATGAGATAGGCGGATTCCTATATTTCCAAAGGGCACGAGATGTCTTGAACATCATGAGTATAATGATGTTATATATATCAAATTCCATGCTATTTAATTATGAATTCCAATATTTCTATGACTTGTGGGTGAGTGTGAGTTTTGATAGGAATTGTGACTTGCCCAAAGTGGTTTTTCAATGACGGGACCCCTTAGATCAGTGATGGCATAGTATGGTTGATGTAGGGCGTTGACCCTAGTACTATTAGGAGGGGTGGAGGCATTTCTCACCATCGAACCTCCGAAACCCAGAGTCGTGGGAGGGCTGTGCTGAGCACGCTCCCGTGGATGTGTGATGAAGACTAATGGGTACCTGCTGGGGAAGCTTAGTCAATGTGGTCGATCGACACTTCCACTTACGGGTTATATACATGGTCATACGCGTAGTCGATATTCCATGGTATATTCCAGCAGAGGACAGGATGGTGAGGTCAGGAGATGGAAGTAGTGGTGATTAGGGGGTTGGAGTACTGATGGGATGGATGGGACCAATGATGGATTGGATGGTGTTCTTGATTGTTATTAACCATCGTGATTATATGCTTGATTTCATCATTATGTTTATGTAATTTTTTCTTATTGATTATGTATGAATGATTATGAATGATGAATGATGCATGGTTTAATTGTACTTCTATATGTTGTTTGAGAGCATGTAATAATGATCTATTATGAGCATTAAATGTGATTATTAGTACCCACGCTTAAGACGTGTGCATTGGCCATGCATACGTCAATTCATGAGTACAACACTATGATTGGTCGATCGATGAATAAATTAATATGATTATATTAGCTAAAAGTATATTGGTTGATGAATTATTGAAAGTATTACTTGTATGTTGAAAGTATTACTTGTGTGTTGAAAGTATGAGTTTGTTGACTTGTCAAATATGTTTTAGATTTACATAAATTGATTGTATTATTGAATTACATATATAATTATATAATATAATATAAATTATGGCATAGTATAATATAGTATATGAAAATATCTTATGTGACTTATGAATGAAAGGATAATATAAATAAATGGATAAATAGGATTTGCACAATTTTTTAGAAAAGAGTTGTCATAGTTGCATTAAGAAGGGAGCATGACAAGTAAGACTTTGCAACCATGTTTATCCTCGCCAAGTTGCAGATTGAAAATGAAGTGCCAAGGCAATGGCCATGGCAGCCAAGGCTGTGACCATCGCAACTAAGGGAAAAACCAAAATGAGTAAAGTATTCTCAATTGTTTTGAACTATTTCTTTTTTCGTTTTAAAAAAAACTAAGAAGATTGGTTATTTTAAGATAAAATTCTTGATTTATCTGAAATAGAAATAAAATGTTAATATCCCACAGAAATGGCGATTGCGTGGAAAGAAATGGCCACAGTAACAGAAGGCAGTGGGAGCTTCAAAGCGTGGACGAAAGCGACGGAGGCCACACAAATGCCTGAAGAAGATCGTGAAGGAGTTGGGCGATCGTGAACCACAACAAGGAGTACATCATAACAGAGCGGATAAGCGCTAAACCAGTCGAAAACGATGACATCAGACCAGAGCGAAGCGGATAAGAGTGAAAACTAACAGATACAGAAAAAAAAAAAACACGAGGCGTTAATTTATTGGAGGCACAGACGATGGTGCAATGCTGCAATGTTACAGGAAAAAAGCTTCACGAAGGCATCATCCACGTGGGCAGCATTCCATTCGCTCTATGAGCGAGGAATCTAGCCTAAGTGGAGGTTATGCACCTCCATAGTGAAACGCCTACGGCTTAATTATAAAACATGGACCGATAAAAGGTATTTGTATCAAAACGAGCAATGGGACCGAGAGTATGGGGCCTAGACGCCTGCTACTGTTTTTTTGTGCTGTAAATCTTTGACAAAATTTGGCGTGAGTGGGAAGGATGAAGAAGGAGGCTGTGGGAAAGATGCAATCAATCATGAAAAAGGCGTAGTTTTTTTTAGAGTCAATAGCAATCGTTTTCTTTATGCAACATGCCAAGTGATTGCTGCCACGTGTACTTTGCAAGCTTTGCATGGAAGCATGGTGGTGGAAGGAATCCACGTTCAAAATTGAACATGTCACAACACGTCAAAGGACTCTAAGCATGTTTCAATACAAAAATTATAATTTTTAATTTTAATATTTTATGAGAAAATGTAATAATTATATGAAAATTACATAAAAAGGTGTTAAGTTTCAACTTGCAAGTCAAATATTTTTTATATTCCCAAGTTTACTCCTTGAAAAAATAAAAATAAATCTATTAAATGCATTGTTACAAACTTATCTTCCACTATTCTCATATCTAATATAAAGAAGTTTTGAGATTTATTTTTTCCTTGATTTCTTTAATAACAAAAAAACAGACTTGATAGGTTAGCTACTAAGCGAGCTTAATTTATTTTACTCAACATTGCATCCAAATTTATGAGTCTCCATTACTCAGCATATCATAGTGATACATGATACAACTGAGTTTCATTTTGTTCACATCAAATTACTTAATTCATGATCTTCATGATAGTTTTGCGCATGGAACAATTTTAATTGTAGCCCTAACTCTCGATCAGTTCAATAGTTGTACCTATAGACATTATCAATTCTTTGTATAAATTCCATGGCCATGAAGATGATCAAGCGTGCATGATTTAGGTTCGAAAGTTATTCATTTGGCTACTTGTTATTTTGTTAGTCTAAATAAAACTCTTATTAAGTTGTATTTATCTAACTAGACTACTTTCTATTGATCACACCACTGAACGAGTTATTTTTTCTCTATTAATTTTTGAATATGTAATATATTGATGAAGGGTGTCGTATCACTTTGAGGAAATTCCTTGAGGTGGCATGTGTTTTCAAGACTCAATGCTCTGCTCACCCATTAAGATTAATCTCCATCCCATCCACCATTATAAGAAAATAATGGTTGCATCACATAGTAATTTCCTTTATCAACCAGTACCAAATCACTGTCCATGATAGATTTTCACGACTTATGACACACTCATTCATTTAAAGAATTGGTTGTTCTTCAATTACTCACTGCCTTTTTGCAGTAGGTTTTTCTTAGAGGGAATAGGCCATGTTGCCCACTAATGCTAATAAGAAGTCTCAACCCCACTTCTATTAATAGATTTCTTCAGCACTAAATAATCTCAACAAAGAACAATAAATCCAAATGTCACAAATTAAAAAATCGAAAATTATGCGTACATGTTCTATAAGTATGAATATTGTTTCCCTCGAAAGAATGCATGGGCAGAGTCGAGAGTGCAGACAGGGAGCTTAGAGGGAGTTGTGTGTAATCGAAAGGGATATTTTTAATAAAATATCAATTTGTCGAGTCTGAGATGAGGTTTGGCCATCCAAATATCTGAGCGTTTATATAATATTATAAAGGTTCAAGTCTAGATATTAGAAACCTCGATGCGAACTTCCATTTAATTTGACTTGTAACAATCCCGGATAAATGGATGCATGGGTTATGAGATAGGGTTCAAAGCAAACTTGGGGTTTTCACTATATGTTTTGCCACACAAAGGGTTGCAAAGAATGAGATTTTGAATTGGTATTGGTTAATTAAGAATAACAAAAAGAAAAATGGGAAGGGGTTCAGTTGCACTTGATTCCTAAGCTGGGTATAAACTATTTACAAGCTTGGATTCCTGAGTTGGATGTCAATGATTTCTAAGCAAGGATTCAAGGTAGATGTGTATCTCCCCTCCAATTTTCTTTTTGCAATTTTTTTTAGTGTGTTTGTTTTGAAACTCAATGTTTGTTTTGGAGATAGAATGCACTATTTCATTTTGAAAGAATTAGTGCAATTTAGAAAGTTTATATTGAAACAATGTTTCTTGTAGGTGTGATAATTATGGATTTATTGATTTATTTAGTGGCGTAAATTTGATTGAAAATATAATATTCTATAAAATGAAGTGTGTAATTAATTCATTATTGTCAAATTAAATTTGATTTTTTAAAAGCTTTCCATCATAAAAGTGCGACATGAATATATACCCTTCTAATTGAAATTAAGACCAACCTTCAAATTTGTTCCCTAGACAAAATCTAGTGGTTTTAACTTACTTGATCTTCAACCTTTAAGATATTGAATGCTCATATGTAAGCATGGAATAGAGTTAAGTCAACTCAACCAAGTTGAGAGTCCCAGCAAATGGGTTTAAAGTCACTTAAGAATCTTGTAAGATAGGGATATATATATTGATATTGAGTTATTGGTATATGTAACTTGTGAGTTGTTACATATACTATCGAGAGATTATTAAGTTCCAATAGTTTAAAAAAAATAACTAGCATATATGTTCCATTCTAAGTTTTTACGACTTTGGCTCTTTGACTACTCCACAAGTTAGAAGGTTAATTTTCTAGTTCATCAATACAATTGAATGCAACGTAAAGATGTCCTACTAAAAATTATAGTTTTTTATTAAAAAAATAATAATCGTTATTATATTTTTATAATTTAAAAATATAATTATAATTTATTTTTTAATATATATAAAATTATTAATAAGCTATTAAAAAATAAATGAACTAAATGCTTGATTAGAAAAAGTTAAGAGTTTTATTTTACTTTTCAAGTAATTAAAATAGCATTGTAATTAACATAAATATATATTTATAATGGACACAAGATTAAAGTTATATGTTGATAATTATATTTATTAAGAGGTCAAACATTAAATTCTTAAAATTGGAATCCTTTAGGCCTGCAGTGTCATTCGAGACTTAGGGTTTTAAGCCCATGCCACAAAGACCATGACACTTGGAGATCTAAAATAAGAAACTTTCCATTGAACGACATAACAACCACACAAATAACACCCATGACTTTGGCACTAGCAGCGTTCTTGCAACCTACAAGTTGGTGGCATTAGCAACATTCTTATAGCCTGCAAGTCGGTGGCACTGGCGGTGTTCTTTATTTGACACTTTGAGTTTGAGGTCCATTACCAAAATCCAAATGATCATGAAATAGCATGCATTCTGCAGCCTGTAGGTAACAAGGGAGAGGAGGTGGTAGCTAGAGATGCAAGTAACAAGGTGAAGGGAGAGGAGGTGGTAGTTGGAGATGGTAGACCGAGTTAATTCATTCATTAAGAAGCAAATACTCTACCACTTGTTTTAGTTGTCGCGAGGATTTGGGAACAAGATTTATCCTCCAGGTCAACCATCAAAAGTGAATACTTTTAAGAATTTTCAGCACAACCCAACATGTATTGTCATACCCTCATAGGCTCGTAGGGAATTGGGATTTGGGAAATGGGAACGAAGCACCAACTTTATCCTCCTAGCTTCCAATTGGACCATTGGAAGTTCAAAGTTGGAACTAATGGCATTTTATAAAAATTCTTAACCACAAAAAAAACATTTCCATTAATTAATTACTTGTTTAGCTAGACGACTAGATACAAATTTTGGTTGTATTTGACGAACAAAATGCCCTGCGACAGGAAAAATGCCCATCAAATTACATCCCTACTCGCACCTATCTCCAAAGAAAGGTTTCTATGTGTTAGATGGCATGTACCAATATCTATGTATTGAGAAGCTACGTTAGAGGGCACCTCATATCATCAACCCCCTTCAACTCACATGGTAGGTTATATGGAACCTATTTTCATAATTTATGAATTCCCTTCTATCTAAACTTAAATTTGGTTTCTATGTGTTGGATAGCATGTACCAATATCTATGTATTGAGAAGCTAAGTTAGAGGGCACCTCATAATATCAACCCCCTTCAACTCACATGGTAAGTTATATGACACCTATTTTCATAATATGAATTTCCTTCTATCTAAACTTAAATTTGTCAATGTATTGCACCATATTTCATAATATTTTTTCTTTTTAGATATAGATGGTGCTAAACCTTGTAAAGATTTTTCAACTTACTATCTAAATTTTCATGAATTTTTTATTTTATACTTAATTTTTCAAATTTGTAAAGGTATGTAGTCAAGTTCATAATATAGACTTCATTAAGTTTATATGCCAAGTTATGCGGGATATCAAATATATGAAATCTAACATGAAAGGGTATTAGACATGTATCTATTTTATTAAATTTATCTGAAACTTGCATTCAACTTTATAATTTAGATGTAAGGTTATGAAGGACATTAGGGGAATTTTGAGGTTTAAAACGGCTCTCTTAAGAGATATAATAAAATATTACAAGTTAAGCATGTTGTGGAAGAGGTATATTCACAACTCACCTTTTACATTACAATCAATATAACTATGATTAAGTTAAATTGAAAAGATCTGTAAAATAAAATCAATAAAAAAATCATTACTTGATGTGACCAAAAATACTACTCTTAAATACATAAATTGCTTTTAAATATAATATGATGATTGTACTTATAAAGTAAAAAGTATTGTACTCATAAAGTAGAAAGTAATGTACTTATAAAATAAAATAAAGTATATTATTTTGAATTTTGAAATATAACTTATTCAATATTCAAAATATGATTATAATAACATGTATAATTTTGAATTTTGAATTTTAAACATAAATTAAATTTATATAAATAAATTGGTATTTCTTTTAAAATATATATATTCATTATATAAATTTAACTTATGTTCATTAAAAATAAAAATAAGTCATACAATCATATAATTCCAACTTAATTTTCAATATTTATAAAATATGTTGACTAACTATTACTTAAATCTAACTTAAATTTATTAAAACTAAAAATTAATAATATTTTTATATAAATATTAACATTATTTAAATATTAATAATCTATTTACATAAATATCTACATTATTTAAATCTATTTTTATTTATAAAATACTTAATTAAATTATATATCTATATTGATATTACTTATCTATAATTTAGATAACCAAGTATTTATTTTATGTATTTATTTAATAATCAACACATTTATTTTTCATTTGTTTTAATTTATATCTTTTACAAATTTATTTTTCATTTTGTTTATTATCTTGTATCTTAGAAAACTTATCTCATTTATATTAATATTCTTAAATTTAAAATTATATATCATATAAATAGTAATTATTCAGCATATATCACATATTTATGGATTTAAAATTATATATTATATACTAAAATAAAATAATATATTCATGGATTACATCTACATAAGAATACCGTATACATAACATAAGGTTTAAAAAATTTAAATCCCAAAGGTTTTAAAAGTTTAAATATCCTATCAATTATACTAAAAATTAAAGTAAAATGGTACGTATTCAATAAGGTTTTTAAAGTTTAAAAGAATTTTAAATTATATATTATATAGATATTTTGATTTTAGTTGAATAGTGCATATTTTTACACAAGGTTTTAAAACTTTATGGATATATTGTAAATTATTATAAATTATACATTATCATTATATTGTAAATTTATCTATATATTATAATTTATTTAAATAAAGTTATAAAATTATATATTATAAAATGTAAATTATATATTATAAAATGTAAATTATTTATATAATTTTGAAGAGAAATTTTAATTTTTTTAGTATTAATAACTTTTTATTTAAAGATATATGTTATATATTGAAAAGTAATTTTTTATTTTTTATTTTCAATAGAGCATTCATATTTTTGGTATTTGTAATTTACTTATTTTATATTGAAACATAAAGAGTAATTTTTTTATAAGTACTTTAAGGTGTTTTAGTACATTTATATTATATTTAAAAATAATTTAAGAGTATTATTTTCATTATGAGTTTGATATGGTTAACTATGGGTTTACATTCATTATTTAGAATTTGACAAATAATCATCTTTAACTCGACCAATGCCACTTCAACTATTATAGATGATGTCATCCTCTAGAATATGATTGGTTCTTTAAAAGTTGATTTTGATAGTACATTTTTTGTTTTGAGACCCATTTTTTACCTCAAAATTTCCCTAATAGGATGTACTCTAAATTCGAGTGAGGCATACACCTAGCATTAGTTTGTGACTTGCTCCTCACCTCATAATATATATTAATTTAAGTTTAGATGTCAGGGTTTGAGGGGTATCTATTTCAGCTGTTTTTTCCAAGAATTGCTTTTACTTGTTGATACCAACTTCCTTTTGTCTAGATTCTAGATTCCAGGGTATCTATTTCGCAACTTTTTTCCAAAACTTACATTGAGTCTTGACTTCCTACTTACCAAGGATATCATTTACCGTAGGTCAAGGGTTTGAGTCTTACAAATAATGAAACTCGATTTAAAACCAAAATCACTTTAACCTTGAGAGTATGGAAGTATTGAAACAATTATTAGGTTAGGGAGAGCGTGATATATTAAGAATTTATCACACTATAAGTGTTTCCCAAGCGAGAAAAGCTCTGTGAAATGTTCTTTAGTGAGTTCTGGACCATCGATTCTATCGTTTGACGACTGAATGAATATATACCATTGATCCATTTGTACCCATGTTCTTCTTCACCGCAGGCTACCGTGTTCACGTTTCTTGACAGACATCGGGCTCTCTCTTAACGGGAAAAAGGTCGGCTTTCTTCTTCGTCTCTGTCTCGGGATCCTCCTTGGGCGTTATCGGCATCCATCCCTTCTTGGCCACCTCTTTGAGAATCCCGTACACAACCCACATAGCTTAATACCCACAAATGTTCGCTCTGAAGCACCTTAATCGGTTGCAATTGTCCAATTGTAGCTTGGCAGGCCTATTTTGCCTTACATCACCAATCTAACAGAGATTGGAAACCTATAACTCTGATAACTATTTAACAAGAAATATACCAAAACAAATCACAAGCCTTACGAAGTTGTATCAATTAGAATTCTTTGGTAATTTTATCATAGGAGAGATCCCTTCAGTGTTTCGAAACCTCACGTCCTTGAGGTATTTTAATGCATCTAAGAACTCGCTCAATGGGACATTCTCCAAGATTTCAAGCTTGAAAAACTTGGTATCATCTAACCTCCTTGAGAACAACATTTCAGGGAAAATACCCAACGAGTTTGGCGAGTTCCAATACGCCGACTCATGCAGAGATTCAAATACAATTTTATGAGGATACCCAACTATTAACTACTTCGCAATATGGTTTTGTGGTGCCATGAGAAGTTGCAGAGTACAGAAAGAGCCTGTTGGGATGAGTAGGTCCAAGCAACGAAGAGAACTACCAACCCCAAACTCCTTCACAAGCTCGTTGTAGATAAGAATCACTTCAAGCCTTAATCCCTTCATCACAATCTGTGAGACATTCTTTCATATAGCTAGAGCCTGCTAGACAAATCCATCCATGGGCGGGGCATCACCAGAAGTATCATTCGACCTGAAGACTTGCTATCTTGCTCTCGTATTGCCTTGAAGGTGTGGCCTTGATCTGGATCTACGTATCCTGCATCATCCCTGAAATAAATTTTAGTTGGGTTTGGATCGTTGTTACTGACTAGGTTCCATTCTTGGCCTGTAACTCCATTGATTTATGAATTCAGTTTCTTCATCCAGCCTAGAACGTCATCGAATGAGCGATTCTGTAGGATCAAAATGACTATGGACTTAATGGGTCCATCAATGTCGGATGCTGGAAATAAAAACAGTATGAGCATCGCCGTTACAATTAAGAAAATCAACTTGAGAGTTGTGGACCTCTCTATTAATATATTTTATTCTCTTTGCAATTTTTTGGTTTTGTTGTGAAGCTCCCTTATATTTGCACAAAACGAAAGGGAGGTCTTGTTTGTTTCATTGATATATTGCATCACAATTTGTTCATATGTAATCCGCTTATGATGTCATTCCGAGAAATGCCACCAACTATGAGAGTGTCGTCTCAAGTTGTTGTAGGCATGGTCCTGAACAAAGATTCAACTGGTTACAAATTCTTGTGTTTAAAATATACTGGGCATCAACTGGTTACAAATTGTTGTGTTTAAAATATAATGGGGATTATGGAGTTTATGATTCAATAGATAATACTTGGAGCAAGACTGGTGACATGCCTCAACACATAAAGCTTCCTCTGGCTTTGAATTTCAAGTCTCGGACTTTCAATATTGATAGTGTGATGTATTTTATGCACACAAATCTGGATGGTTTAGTGTCATTTGATACAGTGAAGAATACTTGGGAATAGCTTTCAATACCATCACTACTGTATTCCATGGGTCATACTATAGCAGTATGCAAGGGTCACATTTTTTTGGTAGGATTGCTATCAAAAAATGATGCCACTTGTGTTTGTGTGTGAGCTTGAAAAGATGACACTCTTATGGAAAGAGATAGACAGAATGTCAAATATGATGTGCCAAGAATTTAATGGAAAATAGGTACAGATGAGCTACTTTGGAAATAAAGGCTTGGTTCTACTAACCTTAAGGCCCATGCAACTGAACTGTTTGATATTTTATGAACCACTTGATATTTTATTATTTGTCTAAGAAGTTATGATTCAATGTACCAATTTGTATTCTTCTGGATTTCTTGTGGGACCTCATTTGAGCCTTGTACAAATGCTTCAATTTGGTAGCTTCTATTGAAGTTTGTTTTGCAGCTCAAACTCCAGGGAATACAATTGAACTGTAGACGAGTTTTTGTTTTGCAGATCAAACTCCAGGGAATACAATTGAACTGTAGACGAGTTTTTGTTGTTTCCATGTATGTATGTGCCTGCAACCTTCAAATCCAAGATGAATTTCTGAGATCAAGCACATCAATTATGAAAACTTTTTTTTTTCGATTTTAATTCTATTTTTCTTTCCTTGATCTTCAAATTTGATTCTGAGAATTGATAGATTTCTTTTTAAAATTACCAGTCAATTATTTGAGTGTGCATAGTAGTGTAGCAGTTCCACTATTTTGTTAATTTATCAATCGGCTAAAATGTGATATGCAAATAAATGTTCAAGCTGGGATAAAGGCACACTGATCCCTCCCAATATATTATCAGACATAGAGGTTTTAAGGTCATTTAGTTAAGAATGATTTTCTCATATTCAACTTAGAGCAGTTAGAGAAAGTTTCAATTTGTTAAAGGCACACTGATCCCTCCCAATATATTATCAGACATAGAGGTTTTAAGGTCATTTAGTTAAGAATGATTTTCTCATATTCAACTTAGAGCAGTTAGAGAAAGTTTCAATTTGTTGTGAAGATGCAAAATTTGTCACCTGTAGAAATTGGTTTATGTTGCATAATGTTCCCATGTTCACAGTATCATCTCAGTCAAGGAATTATCATTTCTTGGCTTGTTCATAGAATTTTAATTGGTTTTCACTTTCAATATTGATATTGAATATCTAAATAAAATTTTAACAGGGTATTGCTAAGCTCTGCATTTTGTGGTAAGGCAAGGTCAACATGGTTATTACCTTTAATGATTGTACATGTTCTCTCGCAGTGTCATTAGTTGTGACATCAATATACGAGTTTAACCCTCCTTGCAATGATTGCTTCTAGCTATACTTTTTTAGTTTTCTTGAATTGTCTTGATTTTATGATTGTAACCCATGAGAAAGAGCAATTGGATTAGCTTCCTGGAATTATGTAGTTAGTTGATTATATATTTTTTTAGTTTTCTTGAATTGTCTTCATTTTATGATTGTAACCCATGAGAAAGAGTAATGGGATTAGCTTCTTAAAATTATGTAGTTAGTTGGTTATAGGCAAAATAATCTACAATTTTCCTAGAGATTATTATCTTGCTTGAAGTTTAGTCCTCCTTGCAATGATTGCCTCCGGCTATACTTCCTTAGTTTTCTTGACTTGTCTTCATTTTATGATTTTAACCCATAAGAAAAAGTAATTGGTTTAGCTTCCTAGAATTATGTAGTTAGTTGGTTATGGGAAACACAATCCACAATTTCCATATAGATTATTATCTTGCTTGAATTTTTGACATCAATTTCTTTTATTGTTTTAATTTCACTTTTAAAAATTGTTCATCTATATTTCATAGCCATTTAAGATTTTATATTTCTAATAAATGACATTTTATAAATTCAGATTCAAGAATATTATTTATGTCGCATTGTAAATCTAATTTAATCATTTTTCACTAGTTGGGTTCCCATCTCAGTATTAGGTAGGTTGTTAGCTTCAAGGAATCAATTAAGAGGGTTTCACAATTAGGGTTTTCAGTTCCAAGTTGGCATCAAGGAGTGATGTGGCATATTTTAACAGCGGGAAGTGGTGTGGCATATCTTAGCACTAATATCCATCAACCGTTCTAGAAGGAAACACATATCCATTCAACGACCAACCAAGGCTACAATAAACAACTCACATATTTTGCAGCCTTCTCAGGTCATTTTGCACTATCAACCCTATTGATTGATGTTAAGTTAGAGAAAATAAAGCTCCACATACAAAAATCACATATTTTCGAAAGAGGAGAAGTGCATAGAGTAAGTAGTAGTGTGGCTTGACATCATCATGAGGTGAAGCATCACGTAGAACAATCCCGCTCATTAATTTTAAAAAGACCCATGATATAATTGAATAAACAAAAAACAGAATGCAACACAGCCAGCCACGGTGGGCACACAAGAGAGACAGTGCTCTCACAATCTGCTTAATTCATGAAATGATACATACATTTATAGGCTTGGGAAGCCTCAACCAAATCCCTGGAATAGTGGGGCTACCAAACTCTCGTGAACACATAAATACAAGGCTATTACAACAGATAGAGTGAAGACAATAACCAACACTAACTATGGAATCAACAATCCAAACAAGATACTATTTTCTCCATTATTCCAACACTCCCCCTTAATGGATAAATGAGTTTTCTACGACTCCTAGCTGATCTTTGAATGCTTCAAACTTTGCTTTTGCAAGAGGCTTGGTGAAAATGTCAGCAACATTTTCATTTGTATTACAATAGATCAAGTCAATCTCCTTTGACTGCAACTTTTCTCTGACAAAATGATGTTGGATCTCAATATGTTTAGATCGAGCATAATACACTGGGTTGTTGGCTAATTTGATGGAGCTTTGGTTGTCACACTTGATAATTGTTGGTGCTTTCTGTTCTTCTCCCACATCTTCAAGGATTCGCCGCAACCAGATCGCCTCACAAGTTGCACTGCATAAAGCTTTGTACTTTGCTTCGGTAGATGATAAAGAAACAGTTGGTTGCTTCTTACTACTCCATGACACGATCCCAGAACCAATCTTGAATGCATAACCTGTGGTTGATTTTCTATCATCAGGATCTCCAACCCAGTTTGAATCTGAATGACCTGTCAACTTAACATCAAATGTATCAGTATACTTAAGACCAAAATTACATGTGCCCTTCAGATATCGAAGAACTCTTTTTGCTTATTTCCAGTGGCTTTCACGAGGCTTAGCCATAAATTGACTAAGGATGCTAACAGAGTATGCAATGTCTGGCCTAGTTGTGGTGAGATAGTTCAAAATTCCCACCAATTGTCTATATGAAGTGCCATCCACCTCCTTTGTGCCATCCTTACTACAGAGTTTGGCATTCTATTCCAATGGAGTAGGTAATGGCTTGCATCCATCCATATGAAACCTTTGAAGTAGCTCCCTTGTGTATTTACTATGTGTGACCAGTGTCATGCCAGCCTCTCTCCAAACTTCAAGGCCTAAACAGTAATGCAGATCTCCAAGATCCTTCATCTCGAATACCTGTGACAACTTCTGCTTGATTTCTTCAATCAGCGTAGAAGCATCTCCTGTTATGATGAGGTCATCAACATATAGAGAAATCAATGCAATGTGTCCCTTCACACCTTCCTTGACATACAGGTTGGGGTCACTCTTGCTTCTCACAAAACCTTGATGAGAGAAGAAAGTGTCGATCTTCATGTACCATGATCTCGGGGCCTGCTTCAATCCATATAGCGCCTTCTTCAACCTACAAACAAGATGTTCATGTCCCTTCTTCACAAACCCCTCTGGCTAGACAAGGTACACCTCTTCCTTCAAGTCTCCATTCAGAAAGGCATACTTGACATCCAATTGATGCATTTTCCAATGGTGCTTGGTGGCTAATGCAATCATCACTCTAATGGTGTTCAACTTGGCTATTGGTGCAAATGTGTCTTCATAATCAATACCCTCCTTTAGTGAATAGCCTTTTGCTACCAATCTTGCTTTATATTTATCGATCCTACCATTAGCCTTGAATTTAGATTTAAACAACCATTTGGAACCTATGGGAACTTTATCCTTAGGAAGCTCTGTCAATTACCATGTGTCATTCTTCATTATAGAATTGTACTCTTCAGTCATTGCATCCATCCATTCCTTCTTATCTTTTGCTTGTTCAAAATTCAAAGGTTCAACAACATTCATTACCTAAGTCATTAAGGCATAGTCTTTGAACCTTATAGGTGGTTGAATCTGTCGTGTTGACCTCCTTTGTGTTTCAATTCCTGTTGGAGTTCCATCAAACATTCTTCTGCTTGTCAGAGATTCTTCACCACTTCTTGGTGATTCTTCATTGCTTGAAGTATCCATGCTACTTGAATCTTCTTCTTGTTTTTGTTCATGTTCCACATTCTCATTTGCATCTTCCATGATGTACTCATCAGGAATGCACCATGTATCATTAATGTCCACCTGAGTACATTCATCTACATCTTCATGAAATATTACATCTCTACTTGGAAAAACTTTATGCATACTAGGATCAAACATTTTGTATGCTTTATGATCATCATAGTAACCAAGGAAAATGCATTTGATAGATTTTGCATCAAGTTTTCTCCTATCATCTTTAGGAACATGTGAGAATGATTTGCTACCAAATACTCTTAGATGACCTACTTCAGGTTTATAACCATAAAGAGCTTCAAAAGGAGTTTAATGGCCTAAGCTTGTAGTTGGACTTCTATTCTTCAAGTAAATGACAGTGCTAAATGCTTCATCCCAAAAACCATTAGAGAGATTTTTACCTTTCATCATGCTCCTTGAGCATTCCACCAGGGTTCTATTCTTCCTTTCAGCTACTCCATTCTGTTGAGGTGTATGCGGCACTATGAACTGTTGCTGGATCCCATTATCTTTGCAGTATCTGTTGAAGTCTCCTGAGAAGTACTCTCCCCCTTGATCTGACCTGAGGATTTTGATGGGATTTCCTGTTTCCTTCTCAACCATGTTTCTGAAGTCTTTGAAATATTCAAATACATCACTCTTTTTCCTCAAAAAATAGACCCAAGTATATTTAGTACAATCATCAATAAAAAGCAAGAAGTATGATGCACCACCAAGTGATCTTGTTTGCAAGGGACCACAAACATTCGTATGCACTAGTTCAAGGATGTCCCTCCTCTTTTTCTCTGTATGTGTAGGGAATTCTTCCCTATGCTACTTTCCCAGTGCACGCCCTTCACATAATGCACGTTCATTCTTCAACAATGGAAGCCCGTCCACCATTCCTTGTCTTTGCATAAGCAACAAATCATTATAATTCAAGTGTCCATACCTTAGGTGCCATAGCACTTTTGTTGACATGGTTGTGGATGCCAACGCCCGATGACCATTCATCGTCACATTGAGCTTGTATAGACCTCCAACTCTTACACCTGTAGCGATCACCTTATAGTGATCCTGCACATCCTTCACAAGGCAACGTGACTTGACAAATTCTACTTTCATGTCTTGATCAACTATGGTGGACACAGAGATCAAGTTCTTCTTTATACCAGGTACATGCATCACATTTTGAATTTGCTTCACACTACCATTTGGTAATGTCACAGATATGTCGCCATATCCCGTAATTGGATGAGAGTGATCATCACCTAAGTATATGTTTGCACCATTGTTAGTTGCCTTATAGTTTTCAAACCATTCTCTGTTGCATGACATGTGTATGGAAGCACCGGAATCTACAAACCAAGCATTAGAGTCATCTATTTCGGCAGACAGGGCGGCATCTGAAAGGAACAATCTAAGGTTTTGGAAATCATTTCCCTCCTCTCTTTCAACAAAATGACTAGCATATTTTCTTTGTTTTTCCTCATCAAACTTCTTCTTATAACAATCCCTAGCAAAGTGTCGAGGCTTGCCACAATAATGACAAATTACATCACTCCTTTTAGCATGTGAGCCAAACTTTGAATATTCCATACCTTGATGAGCATGTGCATTTGACGGTTTACCTTGTTTGTTTCTGTCCCATGGCATGTTCCTGTATGGTTGTTTAGCCATCAATTCCAAATCTGAGCTTGAAGGCCCGCCTTCAAGATTGCTCCTACGCTCTTCTTCTTGAACAAGAATACCTAACAATTCTTCAAAGGTGGGGGCATTTTCCCGAGCTGCGAGACTAGAAATGAACATTTGATATTCTACTAACATCCCTTTCAATGTGATTGTGACAAGATCGGAGTTGGACACCTTTTCACCAAGATCACTCAACTGATCTCTCAAGTCTTTAATTCTAGATATGTAGCTGTTCACATCTTCTCTCTCCTCCATCTTAATAGAAAGCAACTTAGTTTTTAAAAACAAGATGCGATTTGAATTTGATGTTTCATACAAACCTTTGAGTGTGCTCCATGTGGCCATGGATGTCTTACATTCTCGAATGTGCGGGATGATGTTGTCCTTTACGGACATTCTGAGAAGCACCTTCGCTTTTCTCTCTCGGTGATCCCAATCTTGAACTGAATTGGCAGGGGTTTCTGGCTTGTCTTCTTTGCCAAGAACGATGTCCCAGGCCATCACTGCTTCAAGCAGTGTTTGGATATTGAACTTCTAGTTGACATAATTGGTTCCGTCCAACTTATTTGTTTCGGTCAGGTATGAATCTTCCAACTTGTTCGGCATCCTTCCGTTCTCTGTTTGCGGACAGTGTGTCTCCAGTGGTGGTGTGGGTGGCGTGGTCCCTCAACTGCCACTGCTTCTTCCTTCAATGGCTCAAAAATTAGAATTCTGATGGTCCCCACATATGGTCATATTTCTGCAAATCAACCTAGTGGTGGAAAAAAATATATATATTTCACCACAACGATCCAAGCAGCTCCTTAACTAAGCAATCTTTCACGATGGCTCAACTAGGAAATTTTCCATGCAACAGGGACACTCTCTTCAGCAGCTCACGAGTATATTTCATGCACTTCAGCAATCTCCTTCTAATCTCTTGGATTCAAGCAGAAATGCGCAGACGTCGAAAACGTGGATTCGAGCAGAAATGCTACTTGCAGCTAGTACTAGGGCTCGGAAGCATTCATGCAGAAATGGGCTGATTCCGGAAACGTGGAGACTTGCTGCAACATCCGCATGGATTTGAGAAACAGAATGGTGGCTCTCTCTTGTACAACCAATTGGTGGCTCTACGCACAGCTTCAATAGATTACTGGTTCTCACACATAGTAGCGGCCCTCTTCTGGCAGTGGGGGCTTCTCCTCTGCACGCAACAGCTTCTCCTCCTTCACGTAGATTACACCTTTACGCTTTCACTCTAGCTGACAGTGCAAATATCTTGACAGTGCGGGGGCTTCTCCTCTACACGCAACAGCTGCAATAATTCTGGGCACTGAACTCGGAGCAACACAATGGTGAGGGGACTCGGATCTCCCTTCAATCTTGCATGGACCGACTACAAGCAACAATTCCTCAGCTCACACAATAGGCAGCCAACAACTCAAGACCCTTAGCCTCACGTTCTATTGTCCTCCACACAGCTGGGAAAATCCTCATACCTCAGCTCTGATACCAAATTGAATAAACAAAAAACAGAATGCATCACAGCTAGCCATGGTGGGCACACAAGAGAGACAGTTCTCTCACACTCTGCTTAATTCATGAAATGATACATACATTTATAGGCTTGGGAAGCCTCAACCAAATCCCTGGAATAGTGGGGCTACCAAACTCTCGTGAACACATAAATACAAGGCTGTTACAACAGATAGAGTGAAGACAATAACCAACACTAACTATGGAATCAACAATCCAAACAAGATACTATTTTCTCCATTATTCCAACAGATATAGTTCCATGACTACTTAATGTGGGTGTTGATAATTGTAGGAGTTAAAGGCAAGGCAATAAGGTTCATTAAGGAAATACACAATAGTTCAATGGATAGAATGTTGTGTTATTAGGTTCCTAGACTTTATCTACGGGGTTAAACCGGGTGGAAGAGAGCTGCACTCATTTAAAAGGGCATATACAAACTTCCTTCTTCATCTGCAATTACTCAACCAAACAACCCTTGGATTTGACTTTGTATGCTTGTCATCTATTATCCATGATTTTTTTTTTGCAGGGATTTTAATCATGTTCTTGTGATTGCTAAATTAGTTGAAACTTTGTCAACAAAACAATGATATCCACACTATTTGGCCTCAAATATTACTGCACATCTAACTTGACTCATAATCTTATTACACTGATGTTATTAGTCTGATTAGTCTATTGTTACTCTGATTACTCCACGGCACATTGAGAGTAATATGATTACTTTATTGGTATTACATTATAGAAACAATTCTTATGGTTCAACAATTCAAATTGTGATTATCATTCCATATGTCTTCTTTGGATTTGCCTACTACATCTCCTTGCTTCACATGCAATATGACATTCTTTTATTGCACCCCAAGGTTCAGTTGCTACTTTATTTCTATTGCGAACACTTTTATTTAGATATGGGTATTAAGAATAGAAGTCACTTTAACATGAGAAAGCCAAAGATTATTCAAAAGATTAGAATTGCGTTAGTTTTTTCAAATCCAAATAAATAAGAGTTTTTTACTAATAAATTTATTTAGAATTACAATAAAAATTAAAATAACAAATGTCACAAGGTGGCAATGTCCCTAGACAATTGCCACAACAAAGTGTAACAAGTTTTTAAATAGCAATTTACTAGAAGTTTCACCAGCTCGATAGTAGTTGATAAGCATTATTCCTAACACACAAGGGTGCCATTTGGACCTATAAATGTTTTTGAGACGGTAAAAAGTTCAAGCACTAATTACATCAATATCAATAGCTTTGGAAAATCCAAATTCACATTATTTATTTGACATTTAAAAATAAATAAATACACCATAAAAATGCAAATGACCCCTATTACCTTCTTTAGTTAAATAGTTGTTTGTCATTACCTTTATCCATGTATGAACTATGAGTTATTCATGTATGAACTACCATTTATTTTTTATGGGTTGTCTATCATTACATGTATCCATGTATGAATTATGAGTTATCCATGCATAAACTACTAGTTATTTTTTATATTTCTTTTTCTTATAATTGTTTATTTTGAATTTTGAACAACAACCATAAAATCAATCTGAACAGTACGCTTGTCCCATCCTCCAATTTAAGAAAAACATTAATAATATTCCACCACAAATTCTAAGATATAAATACTTATAGATATAATGATAATTTTTTTAACAACAATCCAGAAAAGTGTGAGAGCTTAATGTTACCAGAATCTATGCATATATGTGCAACAGGTATGCATATTTTGTGTTTTCAAGTTGTTAGTATCTAAATGCAAAGGAACATAACCACGACCCCTGAGCTCAACGTGATCCCGACAATGCCCCCAATGTTCATAGAACTTGTTGATTCTGAAGTCTCATTACCAGTCAATCTATTGACGACCTTGATATGCACCTTGTATGTCTGGTTCACAGCCAATTTCAAGCTCGACAGCGGGCCGTATGCAAAGTAACACAACAAGGAACAGTTGCGGAAGAAGGCGGTGGTGCAGGACTTACTAGAATTGCACAGGCTCTTGCATTGTCATGCAATCTCTCTGCTGCCAGGTGGAACATCCGTACTAAGCTAACCAGGACACAGAAAGCACATACAAATACCTTAAATTATTGTTGACACTAGCCTGGACACACAGCAGAAGAAACCCCCGAACTTATCCATATTGATTATGTCATCGCTGCATCAGCCAATAAAAATGGAGATAAGAATTTCAAAGTTAAACGTTGGGTTCATTTTCCAAGCAAGGCTGTACGGATGGATTAATGTCTACATTTTTTTTTTGAAAAGAAAAAGCATACCATTAATATTATAATAGTGTTGTGAAGTTTACGTAGAATGCTACAAAGCAAAAGATCACACCGCCCCTTTCCTCTGGGAGAGATATAATCCAAAAATATAAATGAGATCTGGATCTCCAAGTAGTTCAGCAAATAAACAAGGAATAATCCCAACCCGGGGCCACCCATCCTAACAATAAATAAGAAGAGAGCGAAACAAAAGATCCACAAAACGTCAACCCATCTACAGGCTTGCAAAAGCTAAGATATAACAGTTCCCCAGGACCAGTATAACAGCCACAACCACAGCAGAGTCCATAGCGGGACTCCTAAAAAGGGACAGGCTGTAAATCAAAAAATCGCCAAAGGTCCAACAAGTTGTTGGAAAACATCCGGGATAGAAACCTACAAAAAATATGTGAGTATACTGCGGCAAAAAGGAGCATATAAATAGCTTCTGTATAGTGCTAATTAAATCTGCAAAACATCCAAAGATCCTTGAGAGAGAAGCTGAGCCAATAGGGACTTCTTGGGACCGCCAACTTATTGAAATCCCTGTAAATATGCGAGAAGGAGATCTGACCAAACCCAACAATAAGTCTCCTAGTCGTCTCCAGCCAAGAAGATAACTGCAAAATCTTGAGGGAAGAATTCCCAAAGCCCAATTTATGATCGCCATGGAGTCGCCCATAACTTGTAAATCAGAAATATCAATGGACTTCACAAAGAAGAGTAGCATCCAAAGGTCCACCAACTCACTTCGAGTGTTGGTACCCTGGCCGCATCACATCCAAACTTTGTAATAATGAATATCACTGATTCTTAAAATCCCACCAGCTCCACTGGTAGAGGAAGCTCTCTGTGAGGCCCCATCAAAATAACCACATAGGTAAAGTTCAATCAGAACCAGACAGGGATGCACAACCTTTGCTATCTGACAAGAGAGATGGGAGAGAGGAGAATTGAAATCCTTAAAAGAAGCCACTGCTCTCCTACAAATCCCAGCAATGAGGGGCTTTCTCCCTTCAAACAAAAATAAATTTTGAGCCTTCGAAAGTTCCCAAGAGACAAACAAGGCAAAGCAGCCCAGAAGTCCTCGCAATTAGTCTAGTGCCACAAACTGTCCTGTAATGAGTTAGATCGCCAGTTGGATCTCAGAGCTATAGAAATTCTAATAGTCTGCCACACATGGACAGTGGAAGGGCATTGAGTAAATAACTGATCAACATATTCTTCATCCCGAAGAAAAAGGGAGCATCGATTTGGACCAAAGCCACCTCTGCCGATGTAACTGTCCCAGGTCAAGATGTTATTATCTAATGCTAGCCAAATAAAACACGAAATCTTGAGGGGAAAGTTTAATTTCCAAATAGACTTATACCACCAATGAATCGAGACAACTTCATCAAAGAAAAAAGACTCATAGGCCAGCTTTGTGGTAACGGATTCTGTAGCTTCATTCCATGACCATACCATAATGTCCATTCTATCAGCCAATTGTAAATTGATTCTTTTAAGGCCTGAAATGTAAACTAACCATTCATTTCTCATCGATCCATGAAGTCCCAACCATTGAGAGGATAACCAAGAGTGACATCTAGGTCTGGAAGAATGGAAAGTAGTATTTTGATTTAAGGTGAAAATACCATTAGCCCTCAAAAAGTGTATTAGTTCTAATGCAAGATAGAAGGGAAAAGGGATACCTAGTATAGGATCATCTCCCACTCTGATATCTTTACCATTTCCAGGAACCCAGGAACCCACGCCATCCATTGAGTGATATATTGAAAAGATCCAAGAAGCCTGCTCCAGAAGTTTGAGACACCCTTTAATATTTTTTTTTCCATCCCTAAACCATTACACCAAAGAATGATTTTTTAGATATTTTACTCTAATCAGCATGCTCCAAGAAGTATATGAAAAAAGCGATCTCCAAAGATTCTTAGCAGATAGGGCCTTTGCAAATAGTGATATATTTTGCAAATCCCATCCACCAAGATGTTTTGGTTTGGAAAGTTTCTGCCAATTAACAAGGTGGAACCTCTTTCTATCATGTCCCCCGAACCAGATAAAATTGAATATCCTCCTACAAATACCCACCAAGATGGATTAAGGGACTTTACATAAAGAAAACCAATATACATATAAGTTTTGTAATATCGATTTAGCCAGAGAATCCTCTCACCTAGAGTCAACCATCTCCAGCACCAGTGTTAAATCCTCTTATCAAATTTCTTAGTAGCCACTGCCAATCATTAGCATGATAGTTGTTAGGCTTAATGAAAAAACCCAAATATTTTGTACCATTTGAAAGAGGAGTAAAATTGAAAGGAAGAAATTGATTGATCTGCAATTTAAAATTTTCATCCATTTCATTTTCTGGAAACAGAGATTTCTCCTTACTAATTGCCATCCTTGAAACACTACAGAAAAGGCCCAATATAGATTTAAATTTCTGCCATTCCGATAAATGACCATTTCCAAAGAAGAAAACATCGTCCATGAAAAGTGTATGAGTCACCAAGGAATGGGATGTCACTTTAATTCCTTGTAAAGTTCCTTCTTCTTTTGCTTTGATGGTAATCCTACTTAAGCCTTCAATAATAAGAAGGAACAATACAGGGAAAAGGGGACAACCCTGTCGGAGTCCCCTAGAACCTTTAAAAAAAATTGTGGAAGCACCGTTTATAGTAACTACAAAATTCATTGAATTCACATAAGCCATAATCCATCTGCTAACAACCAATGGAAAACCAATCTGAATTAGAATTAGCTGAAGAAAATTCCAGCCCACGTTGCCATATGCCTTAACAAGGTCAAGCTTTAAGATGAGAGATTTAATATCCTGAATTTGGTATTATGGAAAACCTCCTGGGATACACCTACCGCATCAAGGATTCGACGATCATCCAAAAAAACAAATTGCTCCAAAGAAATAAATTTTGAGAGGCCCAACTTTAATCTCACAGCTATAATTTTTTAAATAAATTTATAAATTAAGTTGCATAGAGAAATAGGGCGAAAAACATTGAAACCTGCAAGGTGAGAGCATTTAGGTATGAGTGCCATAAAAGTGGATTTAAGTGCACCAGATATCACACCCTTTGACGGGATTCTTCCACAACCTCAAGAATATCTGGACCCATGATGTCAAAAAAGGAAAGGAAAAGTTCCACAGTCCAACAGTTAGGACCATGAATTTTGTCTTTCACAAAACCTTTTAGTAAAACTTCAATGTCCTCGAGAGTGACCGAAGCAAATATGTTGTTTCCTTCTTTATCTGTGAAGAATCAAGGATATTCTTTAATCACATTGAATTGTTAAGGGAGGGAAGTAGTTTTTCAGATCTTGATATAGGAGTTGAAAATGTTGGATGGCCTCTCGATGGAGATCAGCAGTTGAAGAAATATTCCTTCCATCCCTGTCATTTAAATCCCAAATAGTATTCTGGATATGTCTACTTTCAGCAAATTTATGGAAAAATTGAGTATTTTGGTCACTCGCCTTGATCCAAGTAACCCGACTCTTTAAGTGCGAGGACTCCTCCTGAAATTTTAGTATGGATAGTTTCTTCCCCTCCAGTTCAATTACATTTTCATTGTCTCTTGGAGATAGAGGGCCCAATCGGAGAGCCAAAATAAAAGACTCAATGTCCATTTCCAACTTAGCTAAATCCCATGTCAAGGACTTTTCTTTTCTTTATTCCAATCCACTATAAAAACTTTGAGGATTTTTTATTTGAAAGAGATTTTTTTCCATAGCAGAAAAATCATCAGACACATCCATATTTGTCCAAATGTTAATAACCTTTTCCTTGAACTATTGATCCAAAATCCAGACAGAGTTAAATTTGAATGGAAACCTGTTCTAATTACAATCAATGTCAAACTGGAAAAGGATGGGAAGGTGATCATTGATCCTTATATGATGAAACCAAGACCTGTATTTAAAAAAATTATCCAAGAGTTATTCAAAAATAAGGAAATGGTCAAGTCTCTTCGAGATGTTATCATCATTCTTCCTTCCATTTCTCCAGGTAGGAACAAGAGGAATGGGTTCCATGTCAATCAGATTCTTAGAAGAAAAAGTCTCTAAGAAATATTGGCCCAATGGATCAGTCTTAGAATGATGCCCCCAAATTTTCAAGTCGACCCAAGTAAAATTAAGGTCCCCTGCAAGGATCAAATTTTCCAAGTCTAAGAGATGGTCCTCACAAACACGATCCCAAAAGGAGCGACAGTCCATATAGTGTTAAAGAAATGTAACTGCGGAAGATATTCTAAATGTATTTGTCTATCATATTATTGTATTCCTCCTTCAGGAGATGTCATTGATGTAATTAATAATCTAAGAATCATTGAAAGATTCAATGTAAAACCCTAACTGATTAGGTCAGCCTGGAAAGATCTAGAAAGAATATTTTATTGTAAAACTACAGGTCGGCCCACTTCAGTGAGTTAGAGCCAACCTAATTCGTAAAAGGTCAAGTCAATTATAAAGTATAAATAGGGGATTTAGTTTCTCATTTGTGACACTCACATCACTCACTCAAGGTCTCATAGGAGAGATAGGAGTGTGCACAAGTGAAGGAGAGAAGTTGTTTTGTCTTGGGGTTTTATCTTGTACTTGGCGAATTCTATATTGAGGAAGTTTTGCCGGGGTTTTCTCCCTTGTGGTTTCCCCTAGAGAAATTTTGTGTTCTTTGTGTTTGTTGTGCTTATATTTATTTTAATGATTATATTGTTTAATGTTATTATGCTAAACAAAGTGAAAAAATAACATGGTTTCAGAGCAGGCCTAAAAGAAAACATTGTGCAGCTGCTTCCTAGGGTTTCCATTTCCGCAAACTAGTCATCTTGTAATTTTCTCTATAAATCACTTTTGGCGACGGTTTAGGATCTTAAACTTGGATGGGACAAATATGAAATATTCATGTACCTTGTTTGCAAGTTTCATCCTCATATTCACTGTACTTTAGGATGTATGATCCATTCAAATTAGGGTTCCATATTCCTCCATAATTCAGTTTTAAAAAGGTTACCTAGGGAGAAATGTTATATATCGGGATACGAAGATCCAAATCAAATTTCGTAAGATTTTTCAGAAATTGAAGGGACTGTAGTTTCTCTGGTGTAAGTTTCATAACCCAAAGATGAAATAGTGACACGTGGAGGTTCGTACAAGTTCGCTATACTGAAACAGCCCATAAACAAGTCATCGTGGGAAACTTAGCATAAGTTCCACTCAGTGAATCCAATCCTGCTCTAACCTGTGGGGTTGGATAGAGGACAGTTCAGACTATCACAAGACGAAGTTTCAAACATTGAGGAGCATAAATTTAGTAGATACGTCAGAATTAAGACTCGACAAATATGTAATAGAAATTGAAGAAACTAGGGCTTCTTATTTCGGGAGATCTCTCCACATATGAGCTGAAAAAGAGGGTGCATCTAACTCACCTCACTAGGGTGCATATTTCTTTCGAAGAAGATTTCAATTCTGAGAATTTTCATTTTTGGGTCCATTAATAAAGCCCAGAGAACTAGGGCATCAAGTTTTTGGAAGATCTACTCACATAATCAGAAAAAGGAGTGCTTTGCTCAACTCGCCTTGAGGAGGTGCATATTTTCATCCAATTAGTTTTCCAAAATTATGAATTTGAAATATTAGGGTTTCTATGACAAACCCTAGATCAAGGTAGAAGCAGTTTTCAGAAGGACAACTTTGCTGGTACGTCCTACATCTATTCTATTTCCATTTGAGGTTCTCATTTTATCAAAATGACAAACAATACCAAGCTTGATGAGAAGCTTGAAGGAGCTGAGAACTTTAGGGAATGGAAGTATATGGTCATGCTCATGCTTGAATAACATGACCTAGAATGGTTTATAAAAGAGGGACTTACATAACCAAAAGGAGATGAGGCCAAAGAAAGACACAAGAAGAATATGATCAAGGCTAAGACGATCATAGATGATTCTATCAAAGATCACATGATACCTCAATTGTCCTCAAAGAAGACTCCAAACTAAATGTTCGATGCCTTGACCGACCTGTTTGAAGGAAAGAATATTAACAGGAAGATGACCTTGAGAAATCAACTCAAAGGTGTGAAGATCCAGAAGTCTGAGACTATGCACTCATACTTCTCCACAATGTCCCAAGTCAAAGGGCAATTAGAAGCTATTGGTGATATGGTGGAAGATGTTGAACTTGTAATGACCACACTGAATGGTATTCCTAGAGATTGGGAACCTTTGTTCATGGAATATGTGCTAGGAAGAAATTGATCCAGTTCAAACAACTATGGGAAGACTGTGTGCAAGAGGAAGAAATAATAGTAGTAAGAGTGGAGAAACTAAATGACAATGAAGATCAAGCTTTGGCAACTCATGTCAAAGGTGGAAGGAAAAGGATGAGTGATGTACATATCCATGATATCTCAAAGACCTCATAGGGACAAAAGGGTCAAGAGAGGCCTCTCCTCAATTTAATGTTACTCTTGTCACAAGACATGACACATTGCAAGAGATTTTCCATTCAAATCTGGACAATCCAAGAAGCAAAGAAAAGATTTCATGCTCATGCAACTGAAGATAGTGAATACGATGATGAAGTCAAAACCAGGGAAGACGAAGAAGAATATGTACTTTAATCCAAACCAGGAAGATGGAAGTGTTGGTTGTGGAGCCAGATCTTCTAGTCTCATAGATGATATTGTATCAGCCGTGTTTGTACCCCAGTTCTATATGATATGTAGGTGGACTATACACTCACCCCAGCGGGGGGGTGTGGGGGGGCATCGCCCCCCCATGGGGTTCCAGGGGGGATGGGGTTGTTTTCGCTAGCTGTTTTGCGGGCCCATGGTTTTGGGTATCCCGTGGTATTTTCCCATTGTATTTCCCTTATAAAAGAAAGACATTGTAATACGGCTAGGGTTGTTGATGTATTAGGTTTTATGCATTGAAAAGATCTTTGAGATCAGGAGAGAGACTGTGAAACAGAGAAGAGGAAGTGCAGCGGTTGTGCTACAGGTTGTATCCCTTCGACTTGCTGGACGGTAATAATAATAAGGACTGGAAAATTCAGTGTGGACGTAGCCCAAGTTGGGTGAACCACGATATATCTGTGTCTCTCTTGTAATGTGTATGTGTGATTATATTTGCATTTATGTTTATTGTTATTGCTCTGCGATCCTGTTTTTCTAACAGGAAGAACCTCTTATCTATATCAGCACTGGATAAGAAGGGATGCAATCATGATTGGAATTGAAGAAGAAGGGACACATAGAGTCGATTCCAGTACAAAGAACAAGTGATCTACGGTGTAAAATATTGCTCAACATTTCCGATCATGAGCAAGAAAGGAATAGGTCCTCGTAATCGGATGATGGAGTGGAGCACACTGTTAGAGATTCTTGCAAGGAGACTAGGATCAAGAGAGATCCTACCAAACAAATAAAGATAAGTATTTGAATTGTTATTCTCTGTATTGTCCAGTTGTGTACATGTTTATGTTCCTCGATTTAGGATGTGTATTATTCATGTTAGAGAGTTTGCATTAATGAACATATTACTACTAATATGCATGTGATGGGTAAGTGGCCTATGGTGCTATATGACATTCCATTGCTACTTATCTATAATGGAAACTCTTTGTTGACATATTGGGAGTAGTGCACGCTCTTAATAATGTTTTAGTAGAGATGGAAGGCATCTAGTAAGTTACCGTGTGAATATGGGATATGCATGAATGTTGTGTTGAAGCATTGGCTAAGATAGTTGCATGACTATGTGAACTATGCATATGTAATATCCCAGGACACAAGATTATGATTATTTTTATTATTATGGTTAAAACATTTTTTACTATGGTTATGTTTGTGTGTTGAGCAAGTGAGCTCCGAATAGCACCAAAACATTGAATAAAGTGTGAGCTGAGATGCTCTGGAACACTTCAACCACTAGTGGTCACTTGATGTTGAGCTGAAAGGTTCTGGAACATCAACAACCCATTTTGATTTAATTATTTTGAATATTGAAAGACTTATTATTTTATTCCTTTTGACTGACTGGGGACTGCCACACCAAGAGGAGATGATCATGCAAGAGTCTAGGTTGGTCTTTAGCTGATAACTAAAAGATCAAATTAGTTGTTAGGTAAATAAAAGATATTATTAATAAAATATTTAAATAAATAAATAAATTGTGAGGAATTAAAATAAAATAGTTTTGATTTAAAAGATAATTATACAGCTGTTAGGGTGTCTTTAAGACAAAATGGAGAGAAAAGACTTAATTTTGCTAGCATCCCCTACCCTTAAAAATTATATATAGCAGAGAGAGGAAAGTTGCAGGGCAATCGATTTCCCAAGTACACTGGAGGGTCCAGCCATGAATATGAGCGCTCATACACCAGATTGCTGAACATCTGGTGTGTCCTGAAAAAGTGGACCATCCTACTGAGAGGACTGTGAAGGGGAAGAATATACAGAAAGATTCACACCATAATAGGCTGATAAAGAGAACCTTGTGGCTACTCTACTGGTAGTAACAAAGATAGAGAACTATCCCTAGATCGCTTAGATTCTTGTCATGCTCAATTCAGCTCGGGGGTGACTGGTGGAACAATCCAGGAACGGGTTGTAGTCTAAGGTTGGGAGGAACGTGGTAGCCTCTCAGTCAGTTAGTCGGCGATAAATTACTGATAAGTATTTGCTTATGTTTTCAGTTAAAGTTTTATTTGATAAATTTCAGATTTACAGAGACTGGTCAGATCTACATTTTCAAATAGCTTTTAGATTTACATTGATGTTCTTTCTAATTGTCCGATCTACATGTTGAAATAGCTTTCATATTTACATTTACGTTCTCTCTAATTGTCATATCTACATTTTGAAATGGCTTTCATATTTACATTGACGTTCTTTCAATAATTGCCAGATCTAAGAATAAAGATCAATCCTTGCATTTGACGTTCCGTAAGGCTTAAATCTGGAAGAATTATTACTGTGTATTATCTTTTCGTTTTCTAAGATTTTGAATCCCGAGACTTAGAGCTGTAACAAGTAATGCATCAATGATTATTAGGAAAAATTATATAGACCCATTATTTTTCCATTTCATTTTATTTGATTATACTTCTAGATCTGCATCTAGTGTTGTAACAAAGGTTATTAAGAAGCTTACTCGTTTCCACAGTTTTCCCTATTTTATTTATTATTGTTTTATGTATGTTCTGAGGACCGTATATTTATTATTGGAGAAAACTCCCAAAAATCTTCATACAGGGAGAGGAAGATCTTCTTGGGCATAGAAACCCTAAACCATGCCTAGATTTAAATATTAGGGTACTGCTCATAAAGAAGAAAAAAAATTAGAGTTAAAGCTACGCTTAGGTTATTAACTATACTTATACAGATTCAACAACTTTAAGCAAATCATGATGAACAGTAAAACGAATGCTGGAAATTTTAGAATAGATTTAGTATGCAGCCCAATGGAAATCAAGTTTCTAAAAGTAAGCATATCAGCCACCAGTCTACTGACCTCGCCTTTATTTAGGGCCACCCCCATATCCATTCTTTAAAAAACATGCATTGTAAACTTAAATATTTACATATGGAAAAGATTATGTGAATAACAGTACTCTTAAATGAGGTCAAGCCTACACACTAAACTTCTCCCTGAGATCTTTATTGAGTTGTCAATGCATGGATATAACTTTGGTACGAACATTTATATATATATAACTATAATCACAACTCTCTACAGGGTGAGTCTTCACGCCTTTCCTAAGATCTATTTCGATTAAGTAAACTATTCATGTTACAAGTTAAACACGCAGATTTTCTAGAGGCCAAACACATACCCAACATATCATTATATCTATTTAAAAATAACCAAAGCAATTTCCCACAGAAAAGAAAAAGAATCATGTAAATATGCAGAACGCTATCACCCCAGAGATTGCTAGTTTCTGCCCAAGAAATGGTGTAAGTGCCTAAGCATTTATATAGAATTAAAGGTCATAAAGATTTCTCATACTCTCATGATTCATACATATAAGATTCAGTCGAAACAAGGGTCACGAGGCTGAGTTCCTCCAAGTCGCAGACATCCATTTCATCAATTCTTATACAACCAACAACAAATCAAAATCTGAAAAGCATCTATTCATTTAAGGAAAAAACAACAGAGTTTAAGAACCCAGATTTGTTTTTTTTAGCATTTCCCTTTATATAAAATAGTAATAGACATATAGGTGCAGCATACTCAATTTATAACAAATTAGGTTTATTCTTCAGCTTCCCATTAAAATAAAATAAGAGAATTACACAAGGCTCCATACAATTTATCAAAGCAGAGTCCCTTTGTATCTGCCTGCACAGAACATTCAGGCAGAGGGCTTAGACCATTCCATCTAACCACCGGCGAAGTAGATAACCGGTTCTTTTTCAGAAAAAAGAAGAAATCATTAAGGAAATTACAAGCATGAAAAAACCCCATTATATTTCAAGCACCTCTGCCAGAACTTCTACTAGACAAAATAAGCTTCCCAACCAACTGGGTGATGGTAGAGGCAACCAAGGTGGGTCTTACCATTTCTTTTGGCTTGAGCTCTGTAACTATCGAAACTCAAATCTTGTAGTTCGCACCACTATCACAGGACATCGTGGCTACCTACAGAAGGGAAATTATTTTAGAACACTGGACAATAGTAAACCCGTAGTAATTATATTAGAATTGATATCCTTGTAAGGTTATAGTGTAGTTCCTTTACCTGGTTTTGGCCGACGCTTCCACTTTTGCAGAGCTTCGGCTCCCCTCTTCTCAGACTCAAAAGTAATGAATAATGGAATGTTGTAGGGGTTCGACCAGGGTAAGTCTCCCTTGCCAGCATGGATTTCCACTTTCGAACTGTCACACTCGATGTTAAATGCTATCCATCTCCCACCATTTAACCACTATCCTTTACACCTTACTTTCTTACCCATAGTTCGAGGCTATGTTTATTAGACTCGATTTTCGGGTCTGGTTCCTCCACAAGCTGCCACATAGAGTGGTCACATGAAGTGATACATAAATCTTTGGTGGGTATGATCTTTCAGCTTAAACGTTGGTTCTATATTTATTTGTTCTAGTCACCTCTTTGGAATTTACGTTGGTAACTTCCCCTCCTTACCTTAGGTTTTATTTCTAGTAGTATACCCCTTGTACCTGCACATGAAAATTAAAACATGTTAGTTCAAAAAGAACTAAGTAAGCCCTTCCCTTTAAGCCTCCCATCTCCGAAGAGGTAGGGTAAGGAACGGGGATTGGATTGAGTACCTAAGGCGAATTTCTTTTATTACTCCTCATAATTTGTGTTTAAGCATGGCAGTAGCATAATCAAGAAATTTCATTATTTCATGCCCATGGGAAAAGTAAGAACTTTTGTAGAAACCTTAATATATAACTCATGTTTCCTAGTGGAATTATCACTTTACTTTTAGGTCTGTTATGTTTCAAAGACATCAAATTTTTTTTTTTTACTTTGGAGTTAAGGGTTATTACAAGTGGTATCAAAGCCCAGGTTTGAAAACTTGAGACCTATGAGCCTACACTTCCGCTTCAAATTCACAAACTAATAAAAAAAAGGAAAATTGTTTACTTGCACATTGTCAAAACTATTTCAGGATTGAATAAAGCAAACATGAATGCTGAGAGAGAAGACAGTCAGCATGGAAATCTGAATTCCATACCCAGAGAGCAGGAATTAGTGATTGAGTTAAAGGATAACTTAGGAGCAGATAAAGCCACTGACTTGCTGAAAACAATACAAAACCTATAGGTAGAATTTCCTAGTTTCAAGGATGACAACTTAAAGAAAAGGCGAGAACAACATGAAGTAAATGAGGCATTGCTGCAGACATTAACTGGAAAGAAAATTCATAGAAGAACAACTCACTCTGCAAACAAACATCTGCTTAAACAACACCGTAGGGACGGAGACAGTAGCCCAGATTTTAGTCAATTTGAGAAGTCACCAAAACTCTCGGATTCAACCAACTCTTGCAATCCTGAATCTGAGTACTCCTCTGATTCCTATACATCCTCTCCTCGAAGAAAGAAATATAAGAGAGGGGACAGACTACAAGGAGAGTTTAGAAAAATAAAGGCACCAACCTTCGAAGGAAACTTAGACTCTGGGGAAAAAGCCGAGGAATGGCTACTAGGAATGAACAAATACTTTCAAGTACAACACTACTCCAGTAGTATGAAGGCCGGGTTGGCCATATACAATTTGAATGGGAAATCTGCCAAATGGTGGCAGGATCTCAAACACACTAAGAAAATTAAAAGGGATAAAGTTGGGTGGTCAAAGTTCAGAAAATTGTTCCAAGAGAAATATATGTCGGAAAGATTTTTTGACAAGAAAATCAAGGAGTTTCATGAGCTTCAGCTAAACTCCCTCACCATGGACGCTTTAATTAACAGATTTCTCGAACTATTACATTACGTACCTTACGTAAGAGATGAGAAGGTGAAAATACAACAATTCTTAGGATGCATTCCAACTTATTACAGATACAAGATTGAATTTGATGCACCTAAGACCCTCAAGATGGCTTTACATAAGGCTAGGCTTCGTTACGAACACAGCCAACATAGGACCGAAACTATCAACAAGAAAAAGGAAAGAATGAGACCTTTCATTGATAACCGAAGGAGGGGGTTCAAACCACCTCCTTACTGCAAGCAGAATAACAGTTTCCCATTTAACAGAAATTTCCCAAGATTTGGAGCGTAGAGTGTAAACAAACCAACAGTGGAAAGGGGAAATCTGACAGCCTCCATGACTGCCAAATGTTGGGGCTGCCAAGGACCCCATTATTTCATAGATTTCCCAAACAACAAGGGGCCCAAAGTGCTTAACAATATACAAGAAGAACCAACTATAGCTGACATGGCAAGGAGACCTCAGATATGTGCTGCCCTGGAGGGCAGGAAAGTGGACCATCAATCCACGATGGTTGAAATAGAAGGTAAGATTGCAAATTTCTCTGTTTCCATTTTAATTGACCCTGGGGCATGCCGTAGTTATGTATCCCCTACAACTGTCGAAAAATGCAAACTGAAAAACGTGAAACATGCTAAACCATGGCTGGTACAGTTAGCCACAAGGACAAAAAGGAAAGTTACTGAACTAGTCAAAGACTGCCGACTTAACATGAATGGTTTTCAAACTGAAGCTAATTTAAACATCTTACCCTTGGGAGCCTATGACCTACTAAATGGTATGGATTGGCTTGAGCAGCACCACGTTATGTTAGACTGCTTAAACAAATCTTTCTCTTGCACAGATAAGCAAGGAAATGAGATAAGGGTACAAGGCGTACCGAGGAAGGTATCCATTAGACAAATCTCAGCCCTTCAGATTAAGAAATGTGTACGAAAAGGCTATAAACTATACACAGTCAACATCCACAACCTAGAAGAGGAAAGAGAGCAACAGATTGAGGATTTCCTTGTCCTAGTAGAGTTCATAGATATTTTTCTAGATGAAATACCTGGATTACCACCAAAGAGGGACTTGGATTTCTCCATCGAACTATTACTAGGATCAGTACCCGTCTCAAAGGAACCTTACCGCATGAGTACCCCAGAATTAGTTGAGCTAAAAATTCAACTGCAGGAATTGATTGACAAGGGATATATCCGCCCAAGTGTGTCCCCTTGGGGAGCACCTATTCTATTCGTAAAGAAGAAAGATGGGACGATGCGAATGTGCATCGATTACCGACAGCTAAATAAACTAACAATTAAGAATCGATATCCTCTTCCAAGGATAGATGATTTATTTGACCAAGTCAGAGGAGCAAAAGTATTTTCCAAGATTGATTTACGCTCCGGATATCACCAAGTTAGAATCCAGGACGAGGACATCAACAAGACTGCCTTCAGGACATGGTATGGTCACTACGAATTTGTAGTGATGCCTTTCGGATTGACTAATGCACCTGCAAATTTTATGTGTATGATGAATAATGTTTTCAGTAAATACTTAGACAAGTTTGTACTTGTGTTCATCGACGACATACTAATCTATTCTGAAAATGAAGAAGAGCATAGGGAACACCTCAGGATTGTACTACAGATTCTACAAGAGCACCAACTTTATGCCAAGTTCAGCAAGTGTGACTTCTATAGGCCACAGATACAATACCTTGGCCATATTATTTCTGAAAAAGGCATTGTTGTTGATCTGGAGAAAATTAAAGCCATAAAAGAATGGCCTACACATAAAAGTGTCACAGACATCAGATCCTTCCTAAGATTAGTAAGGTATTACAGGAAGTTCATAGAGAACTTATCCAGGATAGTGTGCCCTATGATGACACTACAAAAAAAGGAAAGTAAATTTATATGGACAGACAAATGTGAAGAGAGTTTCCAGAAACGCAAACAGCTTTTAACAACCGCCCCTATACTTAAGATTGCAGACCCGGATGGTGAATTTGTAGTTTGCACTAATGCAAGTAAGGAAGGACTTGGAGGGGTCCTTCTACAAAATGATTTTGCAATTTGTTACTAGTCACGTAAATTAAAGGAGCACGAGAAGAATTACCCAACTCATGATCTCGAACTAGCTGCCATCATCCATGCACTAAAAATGTGGAGACACTATTTAATGGGGAAGAAATTTCTCCTTAAAACCGATAATATGAGCTTGAAATACCTATTTGACCAACCAGATTTGAATGCACAGCAAGCCAGATGGCTGGCCTTCCTTAGTGAATATAATTTTGAGCTGAAACATATCAAGGGAAAGGAAAATAAAATCGCAGATGCATTAAGTCGCAGAATTCACTCCATTTATGAAGTAACAGTGAGCAAAACTAGTTCTGTTCTGCATGATGAAATCCGGACAGCAAACAAAAACGACTGTTTTTACAGTGAAATATTTTAGAAAATATGCGAAGATAGATTGTTCTCACAACAGAAAAATTATAAAATAGATGAAACAGGACTACTATGGTCCAAAGACAGACTATATGTACCAGACAGCGAAAATATAGGAACTGAAATACTAAATAATTCCATCAGAAACCATATTCTGGACACCCAGGATATTAGAAAATGTTATCTGCTGTTAAGAAACATTATTTTTGGCCAAAACCGAAAAATGATGTGGATTTATACATTGCAAAATGCCAAGAATGCCAACTAGTAAAGGCTGAACACCAGCACCGTGCGGGACTGCTTCAACCTCTGCCCATCCCAGAGTGGAAGTGGGAAGTCATCAGCATGGACTTCATTACAGGACTACCGAAGAGTAAGAAACAGAACGACTCAATTATGGTGGTGGTCAACAAGTTGTCAAAATCTGCTCATTTTATTCTAGTAAAATCCACACATAAGGCAGTAAACATTGCTGACATCTTCTTAAAGGAAATTTTTCGACTACACGGGATATCGAAAGCTATTATTTCTGACAGAGATATGAAGTTTACAAGCAAATTCTGGAATTCATTGTTTACTGGCTTAGAAACACAATTACAATTCAGCACTGCTTACCACCCACAAACGGATGTACAAACAGCACAAGTAAATCAAATACTCGAAGATATGCTTCGAATGTATGTCATGAACAATCCTAAGTAGTGGGAAGAATATTTGCATCTTGCAGAATTCGCATACAACAACGGATATCAAACCTCGGCTAAAATGAGCCCTTTTGAAATACTTTACGGCAGGAAATGCAAGACACCGGTAACTTGGGATAGCCCGGTGGATCGACTCATGTGCGGACTAGACCTTTTGAAATATTTGGAACAGTTAGTTGTCAAAGTGCAGAAATATTTGAAGGAGGCTCAGGATAGGCAAAAACGTTATGCAGACAGAAAAAGGAAAGACAAGGAGTATCAAGTCGGAGAGCATGTCTACTTGAAAGTGAAAGCCAAAAGAAGCTCCCTGAGCTTAGGAAAATGTGGGAAAGTAGCTCCCAGGTTCTGCGGACCCTTTGAGATCTTGGCCAAGAAAGGGCCAGTGGCATATGAACTGGCGCTGCCAACACATGTTAAAGTGCACAATGTTTTTCATATTTCATTGCTTAAAAAGTATGTGTACGATACTAAACATGTTATTGATTGGTCCTTGTTACAGGTAGAACCCTAAGGGGAATTTGTACCAGAGCCCCTTCGCATTCTGGACAGGAGAGAGGTATCGCTCAGAAGGTGAACCGTTGTCCAACTGAAATTGCAATGGAAGCACTTCGATCCTAAAGATGCCACATGGGAAAATGAAACCGCAGTGAAAGAGGCATACCCCTCCTTATTTCACGGTTTCAATTCAAATCCCTAGAACACCGACGGTGTTGTTCTAAGCGGGGAAGGATGTAATATCCCAGGACACAAGACTATGATTATTTTTATTATTATGGTTAAAACATTTTTAACTATGGTTATGTTTGTGTGTTGAGCAAGTGAGCTCTGAATAGCACCAAAACATTGAATAAAGTGTGAGCTTAGATGCTCTGGAACACTTGAACCACTAGTGGTCGCTTGATGTTGAGCTGAAAGGTTCTGGAACATCAGCAACCCATTTCGATTTAATTATTTCGAATATTGAAAGACTTATTATTTTATTCCTTCTGACTGACTGGGGAATGCCACAACAAGAGTTTGAGCATGCAAGAGTCTAGGTTGGTCTTTAGCTGATAACTAAAATATCAAATTAGTTGTTAGGTAAATAAAAGATATTATTAATAAAACATTTAAATAAATAAATAAATTGTGAGGAATTAAAATAAATTAGTTTTGATTTAAAAGATAATTATACAGCTGTTAGGGTGTCTTTAAGACGAAATGGAGAGAAAAGACTTAATTTTGCTAGCAACCCCTACCCTTAAAAATTATATATAGCAGAGAGAGGAAAGTTGCAGGGGAATCGATTTCCCAAGTACACTGGAGCGTCCAGTCGTGAATTTGAGCGCTCATACACTAGATTGTTGAACATCTGGTGTGTCCTGAAAAAGTGGACTTTCCTACTGAGAGGACTATGAAGGGGAAGAATATACAGAAAGATTCACACCATAATAGGTTGATAAAGAGAACCTTGTGGCTACTCTGCTGGTAGTAACAAAGATAGAGAACTATCCCTAGATTGCTTAGATTCTTGTCATGCTCAATTCAGCTCGGGAGTGACTGGTAGAACAATCCAGGAACGAGTTGCAGTCTAAGGTTGGGAGGAACATGGCAGCCTCTCAGTCAATTAGTCGGCGATAAATTACTGATAAGTATTTGCTTATGTTTTCAGTTAAAGTTTTATTTGATAAATTTCAGATTTACAGAGACTAGTCAGATCTACATTTTGAAATAGCTTTCAGATTTACATTGATGTTCTTTCTAATTGTCAGATCTACATATTGAAATAGCTTTCAAATTTACATTGATTTTCTCTCTAATTGTCAGATCTACATTTTGAAATGGCTTTCATATTTACATTGATGTTCTTTCAATAATTGCCAGATCTAAGAATAAAGATCAATCCTTGCATTTGACGTTTCGTAAGGCTTAAATCTGGAAGAATTATTACTGTGTATTATCTTTTTGTTTTCTAAGATTTTGAATCCCGATACTTAGAGCTATAACAGGTAATGCATCGATGATTATTAAGAAAAATTATAGAGACCCATTATTTTTCCATTTCATTTTATTTGATTATACTTCTAGATATGCATCTAGTGTTGTAACAAAGGTTATTAAGAAGCTTACTCGTTTCCACAGTTTTCCCTATTTTATTTATTATTGTTTTATGTATGTTCTGAGGACCGTATATTTATTATTGGAGAAAACTCCCAAAAATATTCATACAGGGAGAGGAAGATCTTCCAGGGCATAGAAACCCTAAACCCTGGCTAGATTTAAATATTAGGGTACTGCTCATAAAGAAAAAAAACTTTAGAGTTAAAGCTACGTTTAGGTTATTAAATATATTTATACAGGTTCAACAACTTTAAGCAAATCATGATGAACAGTAAAACGAATGCTAGAACTTTTAGAATAGATTTAGTATGCAACCCAATGGAAATTAAGTTTCTAAAAGTAAGCATACCGGCCACCGGTCTATCGACCTCGCCTTTATTTAGGGCCGCCCCCATATCCATTCTTTAAAAAACATGCATTGTAAACTTAAATATGTATATATGGAAAAGATTATGTGAATAACAGTACTCTTAAATGAGGTCAAGCCTACACACTAAACTTCTCCCTGAGATCTTTATTGAGCTGTCAACGTAGGGATATAACTTTGGTACCAACATTTATATATATATAATTATAATCACAACTCTCTACAGGGTGAGTCTTCACGCCTTTCCTAAGATCTATTTCGATTAAGTAAACTATTCATGTTACAAGTTAAACACGCAGATTTTCTAGAGGCCAAACACTTACCCAACATATCGTTATATGTATTTAAAAATAACCAAAGCAATTTCCCACAGAAAATAAAAAGAATCATGTAAATATGTAGAACGCTATCACCCCATAGATCGCTAGTTTCTGCCCAAGAAATTATGTAAGTGCCTAATGCATTTATATAGAATTAAAGGTCATAAAGATTTCTCATACTCTCATGATTCATACATATAAGATTCAGTCGAAACAAGGGTCATGAGGCTGAGTTCCTCCAAGTCGCAGACATCCATTTCATCAACCGTTATACAACCAACAGCAAATCAAAATATGAAAAGCATCTATTCATTTAAGGAAAAAACGACAGAGTTTAAGAACATAGATTTGTTTTTTTTAGCATTTCCCTTTATATAAAATAGTAATAGACATACAGGTGCAACATACTCAATTTATAACAAATTAGGGTTATTCTTCAGCTTCCCATTAAAATAAAATAAGAGAATTACACAAGGCTCCATACAATTTATCAAAGCAAAGTCCCTTTGTATCTGCCTGCGCAGAAAATTCGGGCAGAGGGCTTAGACCATTCCATCTAACCATCGGCGAAGTAGATAACCAGTTATTTTTCAGAAAAAGAAGAAATCATTAAGGAAATTACAACCATGACAAAACCCCATTAAATTTCAAGCACCTCTGCCAGAACTTCTGCTAGACAAAATAAGATTCCCATCCAACTGGGTGATGGTATAGGCAACCAAGGTGGGTCTTACCATTTCTTTTGGCTTGAGCTCCGTAACTATCGAAACTCCAATATTTTAGTTCACACCACTATCACAGGACGTCGTGGCTACCTACATAAGGGAAATTATTTTAGAACACTGGACAATAGTAAACCCGCAGTAATTGTATTATAATTGATATCCCTGTAAGGTTATAGTGTAGTGCCTTTACGTGGTTTTGGCCGACACTTCCATTTTTGCAGAGCTTCGACTCCCCTCTTCTCAGACTCAAAAGTAATGAATAATGGAATGTTGTAGGGGTTCGAGCAAGGTAAGTCTCCCTTGCCAGCATGGATTTCCACTTTCAAACTGTCACACTTGACGTTAAATGCTATCCATCTCCCACCATTTAACCACTGTACTTTACACCTTACTTTCTTACCCATAGTTCGAGGCTATGTTTATTACACTCGATTTTCGGGTCTGGTTCCTCCACAAGCTGCCACATAGAGTGGTCACATGAAGTGATACATAAATCTTTGGTGGGTATGATCTTTCAGCTTAAACGTTGGTTCTATATTTATTTGTTCTAGTCACCTCTTTTGGATTTACGTTGGTAACTTCCCCTCCTTACCTTAGGTTTTATTTCTAGTAGTATACCCCTTGTACGTGCACATGAAAATTAAAACATGTTAGTTCAAAAAGAACTAAGTAAGCCCTGCCCTTTAAGCCTCCCATCTCCCAAGAGGTAGGGTAAGGAACGAGGATTGGATTTAGTACCTAAGGCGAATTTCTTATATTACTCTTCATAACTTGTGTTTAAGCATGGCAGTAGCATAATCAAGAAATTTCATTATTGCATGCCCATGGGAAAAGTAAGAACTTTTGTAGAAACCTTACTATATAACTCTTGTTTCCTAGTGGAATTATCACTTTACTTTTAGGTCTGTTATGTTTCAAAGACATCAAAAAAAAAAATTTACTTTGGAGTTAAGGGTTATTACAGCATAAGAATTTGTAATTATTAATATGTTTTGAAAACTATGAAATGTTGCTAACCATGCAACTGAATTGTACTTGTAGGAACTATCGTGAACACCTACAAATGAAGAATGATAAGATTTGTTTCGAAGAACAAGAGTTATGAAATCAAGACTTACTACAGAAGTACAAAGCAATTTTTCTCTCAATTAGAGGGAGTTGAATATGACGAGATGTTTCTCTAGTTGCCAAAAACACTTCCTCAGTGGTGAATATTACACTAGATAGATGGTGTAATCGAAGTAAAAGATGATATCGAGCAACCTCTGGGACTCATGAATATGTACAGAGAACCACATGTGTGCAAATTGAAGAAGAATTTGTACGGGCTCAGAAGGCACCCATGGGATAGAATGATCACCTAGAGTGATAAGATATCAACCTTTTCTACAAGGTTGAATATGAGGAACTCATGGATGGGTGCAAGAGAGAACATGCAACAGAGTTCGAGATCTTGGTATCCAGTGACCTTGAAAGATGACATAGATGGATACATAGAATATCATCAGAAGAGAAGGCTAACAGTCACTCATGTGAAGAATGTCCCAATGCAAGGAGTATAAGATGCAGAGGGAGGATTGTGCTCAAGACAACTCTACTTCAAAGGGAGTGAATGATGCATGTTCATCTTGTAGCGAAGCAATGTGGCTTCGCAAGATGTTGGCATGATTGTTCGATGCATAGATTAACACTACGAATATACTTTGTGACAACTAAAGTTTAATCAAGATGACAGATAATCCTGTTCTCTATGATAGATTGAAGCACATCAAGATCAAGTTCCACAATATCTGAGATATGGTGCAAAAGGGAGCTGTAAAGCTCAAGTATGTTCCTACATAGGAACAAGTTGTTGATGTGTTGACTAAGCCTTTGTCTCTCATAAAGTTTGAATAGTTTTGAGACAATATTGGTATGGTCCAGAGGGACCTCTCTCAAAAAAGAGAATGAGATTTCATGTCCTTAGGTGACGGATGTCTGTCTAGAGGTGACGAAAGATCAATACTTTTCGACTGATAGAGTTCCTGTCCTTAGGTGACGGATCCCTTTCCAGAGGTAACAGAAGATTAGTACTTGTCGGCTGATAGAGTTCATGTCCTTAGGTGACGGATGCCTATCCAGAGGTAACGGAAGATCAGTACTTGTCGACTGATAGAGTTCCTGTCCTTAGGTGACAGATGCCTATCCAGAGATGATGGAAGATCAGTACTTTCCAACTGATAGAGTTCTTGTCCTTAGGTGACAGATGCATGTCCAGAGGTGACAGAAGATCAGTACTTGTTGACTGATAGAGTTCGTGTCCTTAGGTGACGGATGTTGGTCCAGGGGTGACTAAAGATCAGTACTTGCTGACTGATAGAGATGCCAGTCCTTAGTGACTGAAGATCAGTACTTGATGACTAATAGAGATGTCATTCCTTGGTGACTGAAGATCAGTACTTGCTGACTGATAGTGTTGTTCCAGAATTTATTTACTGATGATTGATGTTATTTTTCCAGTATTTAGTTACTAATGATTGTTGTTGTTGTTCCAGTTTCACTTACTGATGATTGTGTTCCAGTACTTGTCGACTGATAATTGATGTTGTTCCAGTGTTTACACACTGATGATGATGCTAATGGTGATATTCTAGGTGATGATGATGATGTTGATGGTGATATTCCAACAGCAGATGATGTTGTTGATGATGATATTCCAGTAGATGATGTTGTTGATGATTATGTTCTAGAAGATGATGTTGTTGATGATGATGTTCCAGTAGATGATGTTGTTTATGATGATGTTCCAGTAGATGATGTTGTTGATGATGATGTACCAATAGATGATGTTGTTGATGATGTTCCAGCAAAGGATTTTTTTGATGATGTTCCAATAGAGGATTTTGCTGATGATGATCTAGCAGAGGATGTTGTTGATGATGACGTTCCAGTAGACGATGATGATGTTGATGATTATGTTCCAACAAGTGATGTGATACCCCATACATATGATGATCCAAAAATTTCGACAATATATAGAGATTCACAAGTTAGTTGGACAACTGTCGATGATGTTGATGTTGCCCGTAGAATACCTTCCTAGTTAAGAGGGAATGTTAAAGAAATGTAACTGCAGAAGATATTCTAAATGTATTTTTCTATTGTATTATTGTATTCCTCATTCGGGCTATATCATTGACATAATTAATAATGTAAGAGTCATTGAAATATTCAATGTAAAACCCTAACTGATTAGGTCGGGCTGGAAATATCTAGAAAGAATATTTTATTGTAAAAGTACAGGTCGACCCAGTTAGGTGAGTTAGAGCCGACCTAATTAGTAAAAGGTCAAGTCAATTGTAAAGTATAAATAAGGGATTGAGTTGCTCATTTGTGATACTCACCTCACTCACTCAAGGTGTCATAGGAGAGAGAGGAGTTTGCACAAGTGAAGGAGAGAAGTTGTTTTGTCTTGGGGTTTTATCTTGTACTTGGTGAATTCTATATTGAGGAATTTTTTCCAGGGTTTTATCCCTTTTGGTTCCCCTGAGAGAAATTTTTTGTTCTTTATGTTTGTTGTGCTTGTCTTTATTTCAATGATTATATTGTTTAATGTTATTATGCTAAACAAAGTGAAAAACTAACATATAGGGCCCATAGCAATTGATGAAGTTTAAATCTTTGTCAAATCCCACATTTTTTTAGAACGAATGATCCTGACCAAAGTTTTGAAAGACTGTAAGTGTAAAATCCAAGGGTTCCACGCTGCAAGCAGACCTATGGATAAACCCTCGGAACTGATAGCACAAATTTCCTAGTTTGGTTTCAGTTTGGTGAAAAAACTTCTTACTTTATTCTCACAAACCATAGTTCCTATAACATCACTACATCCAACTCAGTGATATGTAGTTCTCTGTGCAGGGAAAGTTTTTTAGGGATCCCCCCTACTCCCTGAATGTTCAAAGAGAATCATATGATTTCTTCACCCTTGCAAGGGATTTGATCTCTCTAAGATCCCTAGAGTCTGAAGAGTAATCACCTGAAGAGATAACATGGTGGGGTTCATCTGGAGGTTTTGATTGTTCACCATGAGCTAGATTCTTCCTAGCACTTCTTGTCTTGAGAGGGGAAAAATCCTAAGCTATACCCCCAAATCTCGCCCCTTTTCCAGGTTTTGTAACAAGAGGGTATTTCAATTCCCCTGTGCTATCCTCTAAGTGAGGGGGGTGGAAAGGAGCCGAATCGGCCATCCTATTATGTATATAGGTTTATAAAGGGTATTTTTTTACCACCTCACTATATGATGGCACCTGGATCAAAGGTTTTCTTTTCCCTAACAAATCAGGATCCACGGGACTAGTTCGAGCTTGAATGTGGATATTTTTTAAGGCTAGTTTTTTCAATATATTTCATCTTGATGGATATACCTTTGACCTAGGAGAAAGTGTGATACTAGAGGGAATAAGATTCCCATTCATACCTAAATCACTCATTTCCATGTCTTGGTCAGATGAAATTAGGATGGTATCCTCTCAAGTATGGGGACACTCAATACTAGGTGGTGGGGAGCTCATAACACCATCCCTAGTGGACTGTAAAATTGGGAGCGAAGGTATGTCTTCACACAGAGGTGTTTCTCTGATATTTTCATGTGAAGCATCCAAGGAGGAATTTTGCTCCCGATCACCTTGATTCCCCCTTGATAAATCCCTTTTAACTCTAAATATTTTTAATAAAAAAATTCCAAATCATTCAAAGATTGATAAAGAGATGGGTCATTTATCTTTAACTTACCCATAAGGTTTGATATCGCTAAATTTGAACTAGGAGGAGGGACCCTATTGTCAAAATAGTCTAGATCACTTGTCATATCTCATTCATGATCGCTACTATCCTCCGATGAAAAAAGGAAGTCTTCCTCGTTCGAAAAATCCTTGTCCCTTGAAGAATAGGGGCCATTCAATTGTTTCCATAGGTTTTCGACTTCTTTGCAGCTGGAACAACAAAATGGAATGCCCCAATAATCGTTAATTTGGGTATATCTCTGACCCATCCAATCAATTTGCAAACAATCGATAAGCCCTTGCGAAACATCCACCTCAACAAGAATCCACCCCATGGACTTGTCCACACCATTAAGAACTTCATCACTAAGATGGAGAAAATGTCCCAAGTGGTTTCAAACTGCTTCAAACACAACTTGATTTCATATCGCCAAGGGAAAACTCGGCAGCACCACCCAGAAGTGATGAAATCAAATACAAGTTGTCTCTGAGTCAAAGTCAGTATGCCACCTCTGAAGCATTAGACTGCACGAACCTCCGAGCCAAATTTTTCGTAGTATTAGAGAGGCATGTTCTTCAGCTTGAAACTTGAATCCAAACTAGTCACAAGGGAGAATAGAAACCTTACGAACGTAGTCCAAGAGAGGTCCCCAAGTTCGGGCGACCCACCTCGTTATCTCCCATTTGTTCATAGCTTTGTAGCTGAACTTGCGAACAAGACCCATCATGTTGTACACTCAGCTATTTCCTCCAAACCAATATCCCTGCTGAGGGTCATTGGTCACTATATGTCTACGTGTGGTCACTATATGTCCGAGAGACACGATAAGTGGGGAAGGTTTATAATCATAGTAAATATGAAGGTGTAAACTTTTATAAAGAGTTAATTAATTTTATCAATAAATTAGATCATTTAAATCATTCATCTTGATCAATTATGTGAATAATTAAAATTATTACAATGAATAATTCAAAAATTTATAACAAACTCCATCCACTAATATTTTAGTAACTAACTCATAATCAATTTCAAGTAATAGGCCATTAATAATTAACTTACAAGTAAGAATGTAATCCCATCTCCATTGTAGACCCATATCTAATGGCTCATGGTAGTATACAAGTAAGAATGTAAGTCCATCCCCACTGTAGACCCATATGTAATTGCTCATGGTAGTACTTAGGCATTGTTAAAGTATTGCAACAATTGAAGTATTTGAACTCGTTGAGTTGCCACAATTTTTTCAGATCCTAAATCTTGATGTCTATTTTATTTGGTGATAGACAAAGTACACATAATTGGATTTTTAAATTGGTATTTTTTATACCATAAACCTTGATTTCTATTTTATTTGGGGATAGAAAAAGTACATAGGTTTGGATTTTTAAATTGGAATTGAATTTGAGTGGGAAAATAACACTTTTTCTTTTCAACATAGTAGCATAATTCGGTTGTATTGGCATTTTGTGTAGAAATACTTGCCTTACTACTGACCACTCAGTTTTGAAAATCAATTTTAAAAACCAAATTTTAATCATTTAAACACTATAAAAAAATACCATTCAATTTCATACTTGGTTAAAATAGTCATTAATAACTAAGTGTCTTCTCTCTCCTACTAGTGGCATTATATTTTTGTTCTTTAAATAATAATTTTGATTGTAAATAATTTTTTAAAAAGAAATGAATGATTTTTTATGTTTAATATTTAATGATTGATGTTCAATATTCTATTAAATTTAATTTGTTCATATGTTTAACTTTATTATATAAATATGTGTATATTTATAGTATATTAATATATATTTAATTAATAATATTATATATAACAAATCTACTTTTATATTTTATTTGTATTAAATTTTTAGTTAAATAATATTTTATTCATACTTGAATGATGCTACTGTACTTTTATAAACCTCTTTTTACACATAACAATGTTTTGAATAATATCTCTTAACACTGAATCATGCTTTGAAGAATAATATCTCATACTTAGACACTCACTAGGATTTGAAAGCTCATTGTTTTACATATCAATTTAATAGTAGCCATTGTTCATAAAGTACTAACTCTGTAATTAGGAATTGGGAAGCATACTCAACAACACTGAGCAAAGGTTGGTAGCTACATTATTTTCCAAACCATATATATAATCTATGACAAGAAACCCAATATTTCTAAATATTTCCTTATTAAAAGAGTGGACGAAGAGGTCAAAGATCGATTCTCGGCCTTTGCCTCGAATTAAGCATTATACCTATTACAATATCTATGATGAGATGCATGAGATGTAATATTTGTAACATCCAACATTAAGCGATTCTTATTTGTGTTCTATGCCCACAAAAAAGATCAGTCTTCGAAAAGTAATATTTATGTTTAATATTTGAATCTAAGAAGTATGTAAATTTTGTGTGATTTAAGAAATTGGCATTAATTTTTTTTTTTAAATTGTTTATTTAAGAATTTTTTTATCAATGTTATATTTATTCGCACATAAAATTTATTATCATTGTTATTTCAATATTATAATTATTTTATTTAATATGTTTTTTTTAATTTAGTGTTAATATTTTTTATAAATGTTATTGGATAAGTTTTTGTTGATAAACAATTCTGATTTAATGTAATGTATATAAGAAAAAGTTTAGTGTTAAAAGTAATTTTATCTGATTTAATGTAATGTATATAAGAAAAAGTTTAGTGTTAAAAGTAATTTTATGTATAAGGAGCACTATTTTTGAATAATTGAAGAATTTTAACCAAATTGTTTTTAAATGGTTTCCTTAAAAATATAAGTATAATACCATTGTTCTTCCGATATTGTTTTTTGATATTGTTTTTTAATGAAATAATTTGAATCAATAATATGGATATAGATAGATCGAAATTATATGAATTGATATTTATGCAATTTTATAATTTTATGCCATTTTTATGCAACTTTATGTTAAGGATAAATTTTATTGAACTTGTGTGCAAAATTGTTTTACTGTAAACAAGGGTAATTTCCTCTTGCGCATTTAACAATTGAGGTTTAACAAAGTATCTAACAACTATGTATAGTCTCCTCATCAGCCAAATATTTGACTACACCTATTAAGAAGAGAAACAAATATGTTGATGGCTACATGCTCCGAGCAAACCCAAGGATCATATTAAAGTGCATTTCAGAGTCTTTAACTAACTTCTGATACTTTGGTTCAATCGTTTGTTACCTATTTTCTCACCTTTTCATATGAGAATTCAAGTATTGCCCTTCGATTTGATGATTCATTCGACAAGGAATTCTTATATATATATATATATTCACTACCCTAGTCACACCCCAAGCCAAAAAGAATGAGACGTAATCCCATTGCAAGTTAAGTCACCAAGGTGTTTCAAATTGAGGTTGAAAAAATTACCAAAATCACTCCATGTTCCTTGTCCTTCTTGCTTTGCCAGAACACCCCCTAGTGACTCCCTAAAATACTCAATGTCATATATTATCCAATTCAAAATGAAAAGTTCCTTCTAAAATAGAATATCAACATATAAAGACAGTTGCTTACTTTTACTCATTTCAGAGTTGGGAGGATGCAACTTACAGAGTGTGAAAGAAAATGTTCGAGGCCGCACCAGACCTTCACTTCCTAAAATTACTTGAAAATGTCTCGCCCCTTCCCAAATCATTGTAGTTACAAACTTCCCCTTCTGGAATGCCCCACCTTCACTGATTGTCCTTAACACACAACATTCATAAGTCTCCATTGGGTGAATGTAGAAACAACAAGCAAGGTAGAAAAGGGAACTAACACCTCTCTCATGCGATCCATTACTAATGAGAACACCCCAAGATTTGTCGATCGTGATTGCTTCTAGCAGGAATCTGCTTTCACTGTGCTTTGCCTTGACTTTCTGGGATTTTCTTTCCTCTCCTCTCTCTTTAATCCCCGGTAAAGGGGATCTTTAAAAACACTAGTATTTTCGTTCTGCAAAAATTTTCACTTACATGACTGCTGCAACAAGTACCCGCAGCTCAGGCTGAGACCTCGGTATTTTTATTCAAAGGTATGGATGAATTGCATGGATAGATTTTCTTCTTAGTTCTTTGCTTTTTTGTTTTGATTCAAATCTTTAAGCTAGATGGATGTCTGTGCGGTAGTAACGTTTAGAGGAAGCAATGCGTTTTAGTTTACATGAATGATGAGATTTTGGCCTTCTTTAGCAGGACGCGGACGGTCGGAAAAGGACGAGTTGCAACGGTTGTCCAGTTCTTCATAAAGGTTGTAGCGATACCTGAATTCTTCGGCCTTGTATGCAATGGAAAGATCATAGGGAAAGATCACATCCAATAATCTTTTTGCTCATGCAACAATGCTGGTTATAACTTTTATGGCTATTTTCTCTAACATTGTAGAGACATGCATAGCAAATATCCGGTCTCCTCGATTTACAGTCGTATTAATAAATGAGGAACATTTGGGCTTATTAACTTTATTAAGTGGAAGACCTTAATGTGAATTGGGAATGCTTTTGAATATCAAATTTGTAGTTCTGGTTCAGTTCTTTACATATCTCTCTACAGGTTTTCATAGTTAGATTCATCTGGATAAAGGTTTCTATTTTTAGAATTCATTTGATAATTGTTTTACAAAATCCAATGATTACAGTTCAGATTTGCTTTAGTCGTATTCTTTGAGAAGAAATGAAGTAAATATTTTTGCATTATTTGGTTGGTGATAATTGTTAATAATATGACACTCTTATCTCTTGCAATGAGAAATTTATGTTTTTTTAGGCTCTATTATATTTACCGGTTGCTTCATTAAATTAACTTTTTAAATATAGTGAACTTATAACTTTTTAAGTTTTAAAATGAAAAAATAGTTTATCATGAAATATGCATATTATATGTCAAAGGTAATTAAAACCACTTAAATGTTCATTGAGAAAATTTAAAACCACTTAAATGTATTTGAGAAAATTCATATATGATTGTGAGGAAAAATACTTGACATAAGTTAAACATGGATTTTACTCATAAGGTGTAGTTTATTTGGTGTGAGTGAGATTTGGTTTCAATCTCATCATAAGGTTGGCCTAGATCTAAGTTTAACATTTTAAATGCTTTATATATATATAAAAGAAAGAAGAAGATTTCATTGAGTTTGCATATGTGATAACGACTCACAAAGTGTTCAATTTATGGTTGTTTTAGAAGAAGATGTTCAACAAAAAGGTTTCAAAGTACAAAAATCCAAGATTGCACCTCATAGCCAAGGTATCTACATATTAAACCTAAGATGAGAATAATATTTTTTAACTTGATTTGTGAAATAAAATCATTATCATTGTTAAAATATAAGAATATTTTCTTCCAAGCATGAGTTATATACCTAATAAGATGCTAAGAAAGAGAGAAAAATAGAAAAATTACATTCTACAAACCTTAATAAATTGTTAAAAAAACCCTAACTTTATTTGTTGAAGATTTACACAACTTTGGCACAAGCTCTATACTTGATCATGAGACTTGCTTGAAGAATTATAGAAACATGAGAACCATCGATCTCCCTTGTGGCAATCATTGAGTTGGGTGTTTTGGTACCTTTCATATGTTTTCCTACATGAAAAAGCATAAAGGCCCTTATTATGGTTGATCTTAGACAATACAACCAAGGTTTCCAAGATCCATTGCTATTGTTGATGATGGCCATTTAAGATCTTATTAAAATTAGAGATCACCTCTTTAGTCGAGTTATTTTGAAACTCATTATGACCTTAGTTGATTTTTAAAGTAAATCTCATTTGGCTAGTGTAAATTGAAATTTATTATGTTCTTGATTCCAAAGGTTTAGTGCAAATAATCATGTCTTCTATAATGTCAAAAAACATAAGAAATGTCATAAAAAGTAATCTAGGAAACAATTATAAGTGGGAAACATTTGAACTTTCTATCAACAACGTGAATGTGTATTTCCATGTCCTTACTCTAAACCTTATTAGAGCATATTAACTGTAGACAGAAGAACAACTAATCATTTCAACCCCACCTCAAAAGGAAAGTTTACGTCATTAAATATCTTTCACCATATAGTAAATATGATATTACACTTATGCATCCACAATGTCTTGCTCTATAAGACTTGCTTCGCCTAGGTGATAGATTTGAGCGGCGGCATGTTGGATTACCAGATACCTTGATAATAAACTATGCGGGGAGCAGGTGTTATCCCAAGTCAAGTTTAAAGGGGGGAATGTTAGGAACTAATCTTGACTTGATCAATAAGTGGTTAAGCTAGCCTTGTTTAGGTCAAAACTTTAAGTGGTTTATGGGTTATGGTATTGAGTAGGCCATGGTATTTTCCCATAGTAATGCATATAATGAAGCCTATAAAAGGGCTTAATTGACTCCACTATAATGGGTTTTCCAGGATAAATCATAGTTCCAAGATTGTGCATGATTTATGATTTATGTTGTTAATTGCTTTATTGTATTATTTTTCTTACACTTCGTTTTCTATTATTATTGTATTATTTTTCTTACTATGCTATGATAGGAACTTTTCCCTAAAGGAACTCTGCCCTAACAAGAAATCTCTCGAACTCTAACTAACAAGACCAAAGTCTCCAGGAACTATGGTCGATAAGAGCAATGACTTATAGGAACAATATCGAACAATAAATATGACTGATAGGAATAGTGCCCGATAAGAACTGTGATGAACATCAAATGCGCCTAATAGGAACTTTAACGAGGAAACTATGTGCGGTAGGAACTCTGCCCAAATAGAACTTTCCTAATAGGAACTACGAGTGAAAATAGTAAATGTGACCAATAGGAAAACTAAATAACAAGACATGGACTCTTCCTTGACAAGAACTATGCCCTGATAGGAACTCTACCCAACAAGAACTATGCCTTGTAAATTCATAAAATAACTGAAAACTAAATGAGATCTTTATTTAAAAATCATCACAAAGCTCTAGAAATTTCAGGAAATAATATCTAAAACAACATAATTTGAATTTTACCATAGTTTCGAGAGCTACAGGACTCAAGGGAGATAGGAAGTCTTGCCCAATATGAACTATGACTAACCAATAGGAACCTAGCAAATAAGGCAGAAACTCTTCCTTGACAGGAACTCTTCCCCAACGGGATCTCTTCCCGACAGGAACTCTGCCTTGATAAGAAATTTGCCCGACATGAACTTTTCCCCAATATGAACTCTACTCGACAGGAACTCTGTCCAACAAGAAAACTATATAGAAATAGAACTTTTCCTTAGGAACTATGACCGACAAGATAGGAGCTTTTCCCGGACAGGAACTCTACAACGACATGGAATATGCCCTAATAGGAGCTCTGGCTCGATATGAACTATGACCGACCAATGCGAACCTAACTAACAAGGCATGAAATATCCCCCGACATGATATCTGTCCAATAAGAACTTTGCCCTGACAAGAACTTTTCCCAACAGGAACTCTTCCTGATAGGAGCTCTGCCCTAATATTAACTTTACGTGACAGGAACTCTTCCCAACAAGAAAAGTCTATCAAAATATAACTTTTACTTATAGGAACTACGACCAAAAAGACAACAAAGTTCATGTCGAGCAGAGTTCCCATTGGTAAGAGTGCCTACAATTCATGTTAGGTAGATTTTCTTCTATTCATAGCTCACATCGAGCAAAGTTCCTCCATTCTTCATTCATCGATTAGAGTTAGTTAGTGAAATGTCGTAGTTAGGAAAGTTCTTTGTAAATATGGAGATCGTAAGGGCCGGTGCAAGGTAATGATACCCAATTATGACACGTTAGTTGCAATGACATTCTGTAAAAACAAAAATATTATCATTAAAATCAATTATTAGAGGTACCTACAAAAATTTTTCCCATTAGGTGTAAAAAGATGAAACGTAGAAAAACGGATGACCTTCCGAAATATATAATTTTTATTTATGGAAAAGTGGTATAACCACCCCAAAATGTCATTATTCGAAGATTGGTATGTTATTTTTTTTCTAAAACATAATGCACATTTTTTTTTGACCCACCTGTTTGCTATGTAAATTTTCAATTTACGAGAAAAAAAATATCTAGAGGCGTAGGCAACAGAAAAATCTTGTGCGGGGCTATTTTTCCAAAATTTTAAAAGTCAATTTTATATTTTTTTTAAATTACTGAAGTCAGTGAAGCCCTAAAACGACATGGTCAATTGTCAATCCACCATATAATGGTCTAAAAATAATCAAAATGCATTTTTTTTTGTTTAAGTTGTAGGTATTTTCATGCTCTTATGTGGATTCTTTTCCATTTTCGAAATAGGTAAGCCAATCAAAAGTTATAGGCCAAATAAACGACCTATGTTTTTTACGAATTTGACATGAGTGCAGTTTAAAATGAATTAAAAATAGAGAACAACAACAGATCTATTAAAAAATTATATATTTGGAATCTGCACACAGAGCTCGACAAGTGTGTGCAATTTCATCTGCAGTGCACTCGTGGAGCTTATGCAGAACTAGCTATGAAAAATAGAAAGTTGCAGCGTTTGATGTGTTCTGCCATAAATCATAGATAAATTAGACCGAGCCTAAAGGTGCAGCCCGAAGCTAATTCCAAGCCTGCAAGGGCGCCAAAAACAATTTGAATTCATACACGCGTGCGTGCAAAGAGGCGCGCACACATCCATGGAAGCACGCACGTGTGGTTAACAGCGCGCACGCGTAGGTGCACGTACGCGTTCATGTAATTTCCTTTGTCACAGGGATACATAAATTTGATGAAGATGTGATGATGAAGAAGATGACAATGATGGAGATGTTGATGAGGAAGGGGGAGATGACAATGATTATTAAGATGTTGATGAGGAAGGGGGAGATGAAATGATGATGAAGATGTTGATGATGATTATGATGATGATGAGATGATGGTGACAATGGTGATGAAGATGATGATGATGATGAGATGATGGTGACAATGGTGATAAAGATGATGATGAAGATGATGGTGGTGATGATGGTGATGAGGATGATGATCATGATGGTGATGAAGATGATGATGAGATGAGGATGATGATCATGATGGTGATGAAGATGATCATCATCACCATCATCATCATCATCATCATCATCATCGACATCTTCATCATCATTGTCATCCCCCCTTCCTCATCAACATCTCCATCATCATCATCTTCTTCATCATCACCATCTTCTTCATCAAAATCATCATCATCTTCATCACCATTGTCATCATCATCAACATCTTCATCTCCATCACCATCATATTCTTCATCCTCATCACCATCACCATCACCATCATCATCATATTCATCATCATCGTCATCATCAACACCATCATCGTCGTCGTCACCACCCTCTTCTTCCTCATCATCATCAACATCTAGGTCATCATCTTGATCGTCAATGTCAGATCAACATCATCATTATCATCCTCATCATCACCATTGATGTTGATGATGATGATGATGTTGATGATGAGTACAATGACCATCAACATCATCATCATCTTCATCATCGTACTCATATTCATCATCATCCACCACCACCATCATCATCATCATCGTCATCTTTGTCATCACCCTCTTCCTCATCAAGATAACATCTTCATCATCATCATCATCATTATCATCATCATCACGATAGGAAGATAATGATGAAGATGTCAATGGCGAAGATGATGGCAAAGGTGGCAAGGATAAGTATGATGAGGATGATGAAGATGACGATTATGATGACGAAGACAATGATGATCGTGACCATGATCATATGATGATGATGATGATGGTGAGGATGACGAAGATGGCGATGATGATGACGAATATGATGATTTTGATGGTCATGATGATGATGATGATCATATTCTCGTACTCGTATTTATCATCATTGTACTCGCATTCATCATCATCATCTTCATCACCCTCATCATCATCCGTGTCCTCACAATGACGATGATGATGATCATGATGAGGAAGTTGATGTGTAATACCCCAATTTTGACCCTTATGTTAAATTGGCTTTTATGTAATATTGTATACATGCGATGTATGTTTTTGCTAGTGTGGAGCTCAAGGCCAAGGCCCCACTAATGTATGTTCGGATTTTATTTAAAATGGATAAGCATTTGACATTTTGTTACCCATGTGCTATTAAGCCATGGAAAATTGTAAATTGATGTAAATATTAATATTGCAATAAAATACTAGAACTGGCTATGGGAGCAACGAATGAGAAGGGGCCATGTGTATCCACTAGGGAGTGGTGAGGGGGTTGTGGGATTGAACCATATGCTTCCAAATGTCATCTTGTGGACCCTTTTGACTTTCCTTGCTGACATTTATTTCTGTGTGAGGCAGTCCATGGCTTCAATGGAGCATGGGCAGCCTAGAAATTCCTATGGCAGGGTATGGGATCTATTTTGCTTGACCCACAAGTCACTCTACCTCTTGGTAATCCTTCCAATCTCATTCACATTTCATTGTTGATCACCCAGCATCATTTTCCATCCAAAAACGAATTGCCAGCAGTGAGAAATCGCAACTTTGAAAGAACCCACGTTTTGAAGAGCCAAAAAGCCCAGATTTGGTATTGGACAGTGAAAACCAATGGGGAATCCATAGATATGAACCTTGGGGTGAAATTGAGAGTATTAGCTACCCCGAAATCCATAAGAAAACCCAGTTTTTGCAGCCCAAAAAACCAGTGACGGATTTGAGTTATTGAATGACTGAATTGTGAGAAATTCATTTATGAACAATTGAACAGAGGTTGGGTTTGTTTGATAAACCCAGTGAAGGCTAGAATCTCAGGAAGCTAGCAGCTGGACCTTTCTATGCCCATCCTGAAGAGCACTGAAGGGAAGAGTTGCCTGAGGGACTGTGTAGCAGAGAAGGGGACATTCCTTGTGTTAGATGTGGTAGGTAATGTGGGTGCTGACTGTTAAGTCCATTTGAGATGCCTGCAGCTCTGTGGTTGAGCTCACTGGCTTAGCATTACCCTCCTCTATCTTTTTGTATGCTTGATAAACCCGACCGTGTGTTGGCTTAACATAACTGTTAAGTGAAACCATGGCTGTGAGTGTGCCCAACTAGTTACTCCTTAGTGGATACACAACCCAGCTCGGGGGTGATCTCTCAGCTGAAAGAATACAAGCTGGACAGAGTTCTATGGTTGGGTGGAACATTGCTCTCACATAGCCAGTTGTTTGGACAGCTTCATCTTCAAGATAAGTGTTCTCTGTGTTATGAATTATATTCATTTTGTATTCTGCAGTATGTTAATTGTCCATGTTTAATGAAATGAAATGATTATCTTAATATGGGATTTATGCATGGCTTTGGAACGAGATTGATTCTCTACATGTTGAATCATCCTCTGCTGTGATATATATATGTTATGCATTACTATTTGTGTGTGTGCAAATATGAGTTAATTCCGTTGGGCTTAGTTAATTTGAACCTACACACATTAAGCTGTTAATTATCATGCATTATTGAGTAACGTATGGGGCTGAGATTTTAGAACGAAGCCCGTATGTTTGGTCATGTTCTCTCCCCTGCATTGGGATGACGGGAGGGGACGTGACATGATGATGATGATCATGTTGTTGATGATGATGAAGATGATGATGATGTGCTGCATATTCCTCATCATCTTCATCATCATCATCATCATCTCCAAATTAGTCATCATCATCATCATACTCATATTCATCATCATCTTCGTCGACGATGATGATACGAAGATGTCAATGATGATGATGATTATGATACGAAGATGTCAATGATGATGATGATGACGAAGATGTCAATGATGATGATGATTATGAGGAAGATGGTGATGACGAAGATGAAGACGACTAAATTATGATGACGAAGACATTGATGACCGTGACCACGATCATATGGCGACAATGATGATGAGGAGGACGATGATGATGATGATGATGGTGATGATGATGACTAATGAAGATGATGATGACGAATATGATGATTTTGATGATGATCATATTCGTCATCATCATCATCATCTCCATCATCATACTCATATTCATCATCATCCACCATCGTCATCATCATCACCATCACCATCATCATCGTCGTCGTCATCATCATCATCATCATCACCATGATCATGATCATCAACTTCATCATCACCATCATCATCATCCTTGTCCTCACAATGATGATGATGATGGTGATGATGAAGTTGATGATCATGATCATGGTGTTGATGATGATGAAGATGATCATGAAGATGATCATGATGATGAGGATGATGTGCTTCATATTCGTCATCATCTTCATCATCAACATCATCATCATCTCCATTAGTCATCATCACCATATTCATCGTCATTGTCATCATCATCATCCCCGTCTCCACAGTGATGATGATGATGAAGATGGTGATGATGATGACTAATGAAGATGAGTATGATGACGAATATGATGTTTTTGTTAATGATGATGATGATCATATTCATCATCAACATCATCATCTTCATCATCGTACTCATATTCATCATCATCCATCGTCATCATCATCATCATCATCATCATCATCATATCATCATCATCTTCATCATCCTCATCATCATCCGCATCCTCACAATGATGATGATGATGATGATGATGATGACGAGGAAGTTCATGATAACACTAGACCATCATCGAATCAAAGAGATGTTTTAAAGTTGAGAAAAGGTGTTAGGGGGGGTGAACCCCGTGTCAAGCACTTCCTTGAAACGACACAAACAGAACTCTACAAGAGGTTCAAGAATGAGCACACACAATTGAACTTGGGCCAAAGGTCCTTTGAAAAATGCAAACCCTGGTATGTTAAAATTTGCAATGATCACAATACATGTTTTTGTAGATACCATGTAAAATTTGAGTACTTTTATGATACATATAGACATATTTTGTGATTTGCATACTAACATTGTGCAGGATTGCCCATCGTTACAACCACTGAATGCATCCAGAGAATTTACACATAGCATAATGTGTCCAAGACCTGAAGGACAAAAATATTATAAAAGATCATGTTTATATGGGATGTGTCCAGTTGCAGTGGATTTGCATTATTGAGCCCCTACATCCACGCAACCGTGGAGCACGCATTTGGGAGGATCAAGTAGATAGTTCGAAGGAAAGCAAAAAAATTGCATTGGTGAAGTCACAGGTAATCTAAGTTTGCATACTTTCATATTGTACATGTTGAATTTGTACATATATATTCACATTGAAAATGTCACGTTGTATTAATGCCCTGGGTTTTGTGGCACCAGGTACAAATTTGCAATTTCATGAAGGAATTCTACTAAAAGACCAAGCAGTATGTACAGCATGTCCATGTAGCATGATGGCAGGATGAACAGTACAGACAATGCAGCGACACCTTCCCCAATGGCACAATATTGTCGGTTGTGCACTTTGCTAAAAACTACATCCTGCAGCCACAGAATGAGATTCAAAGTCAATACTACCATTCAAACCAAGTTAGCATAATGGTCCATATCACGTATAGGCACGCGCCAGAGAGCAGCAACGATAGGAGGAATATATTGAAAGAGACCAACTTCTACATCAGTGACGACAAGTGCCATGACCTGCATTACGTGCAACATTGCTTCAAAATTTTCTATGATCAGCTGAAGGAGAAAGGTATATAGATGGATCGACATTGGATATGGTCAGATGGTTGTGTAGGCCAGTTCAAAAATGCACGTGTATTCCAGTGGTTGAGTATTTTGCACAAGACTTGTGATGTGCTGCATGTGTGGAACTATTTTGAGACCAGTCATGGAAACGGAGAGCACAACGGTGCTAGGGCATGTCTCAAAACTGCCCTACGAAAGGAAGAGATGAGGTGCACGAGAAACCCTCATATTCGGGATGTAGAAACCATAGTTCAATGGTGCTCTGCAAAAATGTCAAATCGAACCATGAAGCAACACATACCAACAGGTAGAGGACATGTTGTCAGAAATTTCTGGCATGTAGTTGATATAGATCAATCGCGTTCTTATAGTTGCAGTACTGTGCAAGGAACTTGTGGATTTCATTCGATTCGAAGCTCGAACAACCCCTTATTTGAAATATGGACGCAAAAACTTGCTTTCTTTTGTGGGCCTGCAGCAGTGGGCCAGTCTACTCGCCGGTTTGGGTTCTGTGGCTACGGAGCAAATGCCCAAAGTGTCCCTGAATGGCCCTGGGGTTCTCGACAAGGATGCCCGTAACACCTGAACCGTGGCTCGATTCGCGAATCCGTCGATTCCGATGGGTCTGGGGCATTGGGTTTCAGCTAGGGGACCCCCTATAGCGTGCCTCAAAAAACCGGAAGCAGTGCCAATGGGCCATCCCTGGAGCTAGGGTTTTGCTCAATGAAGGCCATTCCAAATTCACTCAAGGGGGCCATTTCTCGTCCGGAGGCCCCCGGGCGTGCATGGCCACCGTGGACAGGTCTACTATGGCCACGTGGACCTGTGGGAGCCGACGGAATCCAAGTCCGCTCGCCAGTTTAGGTTCCGTGGCCGTGGAGGAAATGCCCAAAGTGTCCCTAAATGGCCCCGGGGTGCCCGACTAGAATGCCCGTAGCGCCCGAACCGTGACTTGGTACATGAATCCGTCGACTCTAGTGGGTCCGGGATGCTGGGTTTCAGCTAGGGGACCCTCCACAACGTGCCTCGAAGACCCGAAAGCGGTGCCAATGGGCCATCCCCAGAGCTAGGGTTTTGCTCAGTGAAGGCCAATCCAAATTCGCTCAAGGGGGCCATTTCTCGTCCGTAGGCCCCCGGGCATGCGTGGCCACCATGGACATGTCCACTATGGCCACGTAGACCTGTGGGAGGCGACGAAATCCAATTCTGCTCACCAGTTTGGGTTCCGTGGCCACGGAGCAAATGCCCAAAGTGTCCCTGAATGGCCCCGGGTTGCCCGAATAGAATGCCCGTAGTGCCCAAACCATGGCTCAGTTCGTGAATCCGTCGACTCTGGTGGGTCTGAGACGCTGGGTTTCAGCTAGGGGTCCCCCCACAAGGTGCCTCGAAGACCCGGAAGTAGTGCCAATGGGCCATCCCCGAAGCTTGGGTTTTGCAAGGTGAAGGCCATTCCAAATTCGCTCAATGGGGCCATTTCTCGTCCGAAGGCCCCCGGGCTTGCGTGGCCACCATGGACATGTCCACTATGGCCACATGGACCTGTGGGAGCCGACGGAATCCAAGTCCACTCGCCGGTTTGGGTTTCGTGGCCGCGGAACAAATGCCCTAAGTGTCCCTGAACAGCCCCGGGGTGCTCAACTAGAATGCCCCTGGCACCTGAATCATGGCTCGGTTCACGAATCCGTCGATTTCGGTGGGTTCGAGATGGCGGGTTTCAGCTAGGGGACCCCCCACAGCATCCCCCGAAGACCCGAAAGCGGTGCCAACGAGCCATCTCCCGAACTAGGGTTTTGCTCAGTGATGGCCATTCCAAATTTGCTCAAGGGGGGCATTTCTCGTCCGGATGCCCCCGGGTGAATATGCCATGATCATGGACACACCATAGCAACAAACTACTCTCAACAAAAACTATTTACTCTCTTAAACTATCCATATATTCAAAAAGAATTTGCAAAGAGGAAAAATGCCATTATCACCCTTTTTTGTGATAGAGTTAGTTTTTGTGATAGAGTTAGGTTTGTGTTGATTCTCTTATCACGTAAAGAAATGGAAAAGTAAACATTGTTGCCACACCAAAACACTATAAACCAAACAAATTAGTGTTATGGATTAAATTTTAAAAAAAATTATTACATCCAACTAACCCTAACAAACTTCTAAAATGCACAAAAACATTATTAACATAATAAAAAACACACCCTACATCACTATGAACAATCCAAGAACAAACCAAAGTATGATCACATATTATTTTGTAAGAGTTAAAAAATACATCAGATCAGATTTGATGGTGTCACATTATTACATTTAATATATGTTGCCAAGTTAAAACATGAATTTTAGATTTTTAAAAAAAAGAAAAACAGACCAACCAATCAACAATCCAATCTGTTCATCCAATCCTCCATTAAAATGGAATCGAGCAGGTCCACCTGATAAAGATGGAATCTATGGCACCAGATGGGTGGAATTTGGGCATACACAACGTGCATGACTAATAGGAATATGTTAGTTAACAAATTTATATGGAATAGGACATGGGGAAATCGGTTGCAACGAAAAGCAGATACTTCTAAGAATCTTTAATGCGGAGAAGATATACCAGAAGATGATTAAGATCATTCGAGTCAGCCGAATTAGAGCAGCTTTTCCTTCCTATTGTTAGGAGCAACACTTTACATCCCCCCAGTTTTCTGCGACTGTAGAAAATAGATATTTCTACTTTTGTACTGTAATTTGGGGTTTCAAAATTATGAGAGTTTCAGTTCTTGTGATTGAAATGCTATACCAACACTTGAATTCTCCGTCCCTATAATTTTTTATGTATTGTTTCAAGTTTAATTAATAGAATTTGCCTTGCCCTGCATTGAATTTCCTTTCAATGCATGCGTTTCCAATTTCTGAAGTTACAATTGTAATCATTATTCTAAGATTTATTTCTCGCATTCTACTTTCAGTTTTGCTCATGCAAACTTGATTCATTTGGGTTCCTGAAATTGAAACATTCATTATACGATCAAAAGGCTGTCTTGCAACCATTTCCAGTTACGGCCTCGGGGATAGCAATATTGATAGAAGTTCAGGTGAAGAGGATGTTACAGAAGCCTGTGATTTGCCCATGTAATTTCATAGTCAAATGAAATGAAATGATAGTGGCAACCAATCAAAGTTTGAAAGAAAAAGAGTCCATAAACTGTATCACAATAAAATCATTTTGATGAGCTCATTAAATTACTTTCAGTTTCATCCATTCATTCACTACAAAATACATTCATAATATACAATTTATCTGCCGGAGGTTGGGCGTCCACCTTGCAGCTGGTACTGCAGGTGATCGATCCCTCTCCCTGTCCCTCTCTGTTGTGACCGAATTGAAATGTATTTTAATTTCGGTTTGGATCCCAACAGTTGAGATACATCACGCATCTCAATGACTCATCCTTCGATTCTGCTTTCTTTGATTTTGCTGCTGCTTCTTGAAAATGAGGATTTAGATTTGTTTCAGAAGCAGAAGCAACAGTCGCAGATTTCAGAGCTAACAGCAACAGCTCCAGCACCAGTGGCTGAAGCAATCCCAAATAAATTAGGAGAAATAGGCAATAACTTGGGCGTTATTAGTAGATTATTGAAACTGAAGGCCCGCTGATCTGTGAAGATTCTGAAACCCTCGATGGCTGCCACAGCTGCCATACAGGAAACCCTCTTTGAAATCGAACTCATCTTTCTTTCTTAATATTTAGATTTAGATTTGGATGCTAAACAAAACAACAATTGTGAAATTGCAGACTGAGAAAGCACTTGAGTTGAGTGGATTTATGTGTGTAGGTTGTCCACAAGCCAAACCAGCAAACAATAAAGCAAACGTGGTATTAAACCAAAACAACTTGAATCCAATAAAAAATGACAAATCATTCTATCGGCGACTGTCCATAGAAATACAATCCTGGTATGTAGTTTGTGTCGCCGGTATTTCATTCTGTCCAATTCCTGTCTCGCATGCTCAAATTCCTGTATCGCATGCTACAACTCCTGTTCGTTGTTCAACTTCTTGCATCTCTGCCAACAACTCCTCCAGCTTCATGCAAACAACTCGTCCAAAAATACCAATGTTTCCATATCTGTCAGCTCTTTTAAATCAAGACTTAAATTGTTAAGCTTTATCGCGTGACTCGCGTCCACCCACAGCATGCTCTTCAACACCTCTGCCTACATCTTTGTTCGTGACAAGCTCATCAAACGCGTAAATTCTTTAGGGTGATGGAGCGGGTAACGCATTCGAAATTCAAATTAATAATGAAGCGGGGAACGTATTGAAAATTCAAATTTAAATTTCCCTCCCATTCCAGTCTCTGGTTACTCGAGGACCTGTGGACCTGTGTATATCAGATTGCAACATTAACGCGACTAGATAGAGTAGTGGCCGGAAAGTAGCGTGCGTCTCTGACATTGGACAGACTGTTGAATAAGGCACGCCGTTTTCATGGGGTGGATGGAATCCAATGGTTTTCACTTATTTAATCTTCAAGACTTCAACCTTCGAAATATTGAATACAAATATTGTCATTCATGGCAAGTCCATACCGTATGAAGTCATACGTAAGCATGGAATAGAGTTAAGGCAACTCACCCAGGGTGGGAATCCGACTATCTGAGTGAATGGGATTTAACGCCAGCTAAGATAGCAATTCAAAGTTGGAATTTGATGTATATATATTATGGAGGTTTTGTCCATTAAATACAGTTTATATTTTTAAAAAGTAAATATGAGACTTTAGAGTATTTGTCGAGTAACAAAATAATATAAAGTAAACAAAAAAAGAATAATACAAAGGAAAAAGTAATAAATATTATGTGAGCCATAAACAAAAAGAATAATACAAAGTAAAAAGTAAATATGAGACTTAAACTAGATTTGCACCTCGGAAGATTTGATCCTTTTCAACACTTAATAGAGACTAGGATTTGGATCTAGGCTAGTATACTAACAATCAAATAAAATAAAGAAATTTTAAAAACATTCACAATGTAAAAACCTCCAAAATTCGTTGGTGGATATTTCTTCAAACTCTTACCCTGGATAGCATGTATGTTTCATTCTAAGCTTTGACGACTTTGGTGACTCCACAAGTTAGAAGGTTTGTTTTATGAGTTCATCATTAAAATTGAGTAGAATGTAAAGATGTCCTAATCACAATTTAGGTTTTTAATTAAGAACTAATAATAGTTATTATAATTTATAAATTAAAAATATAGTTATAATATATCTTTTAATATATATAAAATTATTAATAAATAAATAAACTAAATACTTGATTAAAACAAAACTTAAGAGTTTTATTTTATTTTTCAAGTAATTAAAATCATTTTAATTAATATAAGCCTCAGGGTTTCAAGTCCATGCCACTTAGAGTTATAAAACAAGAAACATTTCATCGACCAACAAAACAAACACAGAAATTACACCGATGACTCTAGCACTCGCGGCATTCTTAGCACTGGCTGGGTTCCTGCAGCCTGCAAGTCGGTGGCATTGGCAGCGTTCTTCTTTTGACTCTTTGAGAGGTCTATTACCAAAATCCAAATGACCATGAACTAGCATGCAGTTTGTAGCCTGTAGGTAACAAGGGAGAGGAGGTGGTAGCTGGAGATGCAGGTAACAAGGTGAAGGGAGAGGAGGTGGTAGTTGGAGATGGAAGATAGAGTTAATTCATTCATTAAGAAGCGCATACTCTGCCACTTGGTTTAGTTGTCGTCGAGATTTGGGAACAAGATTTACCCTTCAGGTGGGCCACCGGAAGTGAATACTTTTAAGAATTCTCTGCATAGCCCAACATGTAGTGTCATAGCCTCATAGCCTCATAGGGAACAAGGATTTGGGAAATGAGAACCAAGCACTCTCTTTACCCTCCTAGCTTATAGCTGGACCACCATAAGTCGAAAGTTGAAACTAATGACATTTTATAAAAAAATCTTAACCATAAAAAAAAAATCCATTAATTACTTGCTCGTTTAGCTAAACAACTAGATAAAAAAATTTGTTTTATTTGATGGAAAAAACACCCTACGGTGAGGAAAATGCCCATCAAATTACAACCCTGCTCGCACCTATCTCCTAAGCTAGGTTTCTATGTGTTGGATGGCATGTATCAATTTCTCTTTGCTGAGAAGCTAGGTTTGAGGGCACCTCATAATATCAACCCCTTCAACTCACATGGTTGGCACCTATTTTCATAATATGAATTTCCTTTGATCTAAACAACTAAGGTTTAAGGATATTTATTTTTATTTTGTTAAATTTGTCAATGTACGATTTCATAATATTGATTTTTTTAAGTATAAATGGTACTCAACCTTGTAAACTTTTTTCAACTCACTATTTAAATTTTCATAAAAAAATTATTTTATATTCAATTTTCAAATTTTTCAAAGCTTGTAGTCAACTTCATAATATAAACTTTTGTAAAGGCAAGTTATGAGAAATATGTAATTTGTGAAATCTAATACTAACATTTGCCCCTAGAGGGGCAACGTGAACACTGGTAGGAAAAGAGGGAATGTAGAAGAAACAAAGATATGGGTAAATCTATGCTCAAGTATCATGCCAATCAAAGATACGACATCTGACATGTGCGGCAATAGAATCAAGCTCATCAAAGAACAAGATACATGGTGCGGATTGTCGAGATTTGTCAAAAATCTCTTGTACATTAACCTAAGTTTCTCCAAACCACATTGTTAAGAATTTTAGGCCTTTACAATGATGAAATCAGCTTGACACTCATTAGCAATGGCTTTTGCAAGCAGATACTTCCTACAACGAGGTGATCCATAGATTATTAAATATTAAATATTAATATTTATAAAGTCAAAACTATTAGATATCAAAAACTTAAAATATACAAATTTTTTAATATAAAAATTAATTTCAAAAAATATATATTTATATCATTTAATTTAACTTTTGTGATTGGTAAAGTTCAATAGCACTCATGCTCTTATTACCCATCAACACATAATAATTAAAACTAAATCCTATGCAAAGCATAGAACATGAAAAATGTATAAATTTCTCGTAATACTAAATTTAAGCGTGCTCACTGAAAGCAATTTAAAAAGTATAAACGCCACCTAAAATACTAAGGGAGCAACACAAGATCCACATTGAGCTGGCAATCTATACACAGCTCCTCGGGCCTATCCATCTCTTCTAGTGTCCTTTAGTGTGAGCATAGAAAGGTTACCACTTCCCATACAGTTCTCTTGAGCACCCTTTCTTCATTTTGCCTCTTAATGTGCAACACCAAATTGCATATGTGTAAGCTGGTAGCACAAGAAGGATAAGCAGGATCATCAGTATTGCTGCTCTAAAATTGTAATCATATTTCATAAAATTCATTATCAAGTATTGAAACACCGGGAATGCGTCCATTCCCTTAGGGTGTAGTCAATATTGACAACCCTAACATAACCCATCACCGGAAAGGTATGCATCCCTTTCCGATGTGAGCCATGTGTTGGGAATGTTATATCTCTTCGACCCATTATACTCTATCTAATCCCGGTAAAAGGGATCAGGGTTGTAACCTAATTTCGGGTAGACGAATTAGGGTTTTAGATGCTGCGGAATACCATATATTGTATTGTAAATGGTTGAATAAACATATAATGAAAAGGAGCAGTGCGGCTCTAAGTTTTGCTGGTTTTTTCCCGGTTAAGGGTTTCCAGGTGAAAATCTTTGTGTTATGTGTGTGTCATTGTGTATTTTCTGTTAATGCTTAAGAATCAATATAAGTTTGTACTTCACTGTTAAGGTTTAAAACTTACACCATGTAGGCCTTAATCACACTCAAGCAGTCTGGAATAAGAATGAAGCAATGAAACATGCTCTGCGTATCAAATCTAATAACCAGACAAGTATATTCTTAGTTAGGGCTATAGAATACTCAGATATGTATCTTTTCTTCATTTGCGAAGAATGGGGGCTCCCTTCTTTGAGTCAACAGTCATTCGGTTTGCCACCCCAATCTTTTCAGGTTCCATAACCCACACATGCCTTCTTGGCATAATTTTACTGTCTCACTCACATGCTTTACCAACATGCAGTTTGGTTGAGACATTATTGACATTTACAATGGCATTTCACCCGAAACCCATTTCCAAAGCATGGGATCATTCCCATCTAGTTTGGATTCTGCAGGCCATCACACATGGTCTTTCTACAATGTTTCATCCTGGCACACTTATCAAATAGCCAAACAGTCAGCAATATTTAGCAATAAGCTTCAAATATGATTGTTCCATAACCAATCAATAGCATTAATAATTAATTCAGCATGAATTTACAATTCTGCCTCCTACAGAAATTGATTTGTTTAACCATGAGGCCACCCTCATATCGTTTCGCTCTTGTAAGTGGTATCACTCTGTCCATTATGGTTTTACCCTTGCTACCATACATGAACATCCACCTACAACATGTCCTCAAACGGTGATTAGCAATTATAAGCAAATTCTCAAATCTGAAATCTACAAATCTGTTTTCCTACAAAAATTAGATTTGCAACCATGAGATTATTCTCATAAACTTAAATCAGACAATTTTCATATTTGTTTCATGCATAAGTTACAACCATGAGAACCTTCTCATAACCTTTGGCTTCTGCACATGGTAGATCCCGGTCTTTACTATGGACTTATCCTCATTGCCATATGCAGTGCATATGCAAGACCTTTCTACCTGAAATCTGAACTTTAATCAGCGAAACACGTTATGAGTATCTATGCATATAATATTTTCATTGCTACAACAGTCACTGAAGTGATCTCAAAATTATAACACTCAATAATTCCAACAATTTCAGCTATTAACATTTTAATTGCAATGAAATATATACATTTCTATATATGCATCATTATCACAATAAAATTGCAAGACACGGTCACACTATACATGCAATAAACTGTAAATACTCATTACTTCACATTCCATGCAGCTTTGTCCTTCCAACAGAGTGCTCTGGTAGCCCATCACATGTCTACCTTCTTCATGCAGTCCTTCTCCTGCATTCATAGCAGCTCATGAAATGGTCTTAGGATTAGTAATAGTCCACCATTTCATCTATTATCTAATTGCATTGAAACATATATATGTCACACCCATGCATTCACGCAATGCATCTCAACATGTGCACCCACACATATGCATGCACATTCACAACATTTATATAATCTTTTAATGTGCATTCACTCGATGCATAACCCCTCAATACAACCTTGCATTAATCCATGAATACTATGCATTCCAACATATTATGGCCTAACCATGCCTATCTCATATGGCATGCACTACAACAAGACCATAAGTTCTCACTTGCTTTGGTTGTTAAACCCACAACCAACATACACAAATGGTATGATATAATTTCATATGAAAGCATTGAGATTTCTAACAAACTATAGGGTGTAAGGCTCCCTACCTTCACTTACCTGCACCTCACCATACTTGGTGGGTTGACATTCACATTCAGGCACTCAATACTACATGCAAACCAAATCAACATGGTTTAAACATAGTTGAAGAGACTTTACCAAATCCTCTTTCAACATTCATGTGATTTAAGCACAAAAAACCATCACCTGCATGGCTTTTCATTAACATCTCTTGATGTTACCTGATCAGTTGGCCTCTTGCCAAGGCTTCACAGTCTTTTTTCCAACCTCATTATCACAGATTTGTTGCACCATCCTTTCCTCATAAGGTTGTTGGTCATATGCAACAACATCATCCACATCCTTAGCCATGCTTCGGTTGTCTTTGGTCCTACAACCAATGCGAACACAACTAATTATTAGCAACCACAATAATTATCTTAAATGGTTCATTGCATATGTAAAACCTCACTATTTTACCAATATGCAATATCATATACATGCACAAACATTTTCACATGCACCGTGCAATGTTTATTTATATGCCATCTAGTGCATATTCATCTCATCTATCTAATCTCTTGCGTTTTCAATCATGCTTCTATAGTCTGATTCCCACAACCATTATCAACAACATTAATAGTCATCAATCATAGGGGATACCATTAATGGGCTATTGCATGTGTAACCTCACTACCTTGATCAGTATGCAACATTATGCTCATTCATAAGAAATTTACATGCATTATGCAATAACTCTTATAATCATGCCCACTAATTCATATGCATTATTCTCTTGCATTTCCAGCATCCCTATGCCATAATTTCTAGTATATAAAACTCAGGAAATAAAAACACAATAGAAAGAGAGGAGTTAAGGAATTCTCCCTTTCCAATTCATCATCATGACATGGAGTTCCTGCTCCACATCATAGATGATCGTTTTCTTGGCTTCCCTACCAAGCATACAAGCAATCATTAGCTATGATCTTCCCATGAATTAGCAATTCAGTATATTCATAAGTGTATGACATTCATTCTTGCTATTTTCCAAACATGCAATTCTTATGCTATAAACATAAATAGTTTAAGGTGAGGAATTTCCCTCTTATCAACATTGCCTTGTTGCTCCCATTTCTCTTCCGTAATGCACATTACAGCCAATTACTCTTATTAAGGCTTCCACAACCTTCTATGCAATTCCTGCTTCTCCTCCCAAGCATAGAGAATGCATTTCACACTTTAAACGACTGTCTCCGGGGGATGATGGGGGTCAAGGGGGCTTGCCATAAGTTCCATGGCATTTTTCAACTTTCGACACCTGAAAAATCTCCCTGGAAAATGACTGAAATTCCCTGTTTCGGTGAACTTCTCCATTCTCTTCCGACCCGTTGTAGACCAACTCGCCGATTTTTGCCGGTCGGCGGACTCATTTGTCTTTTCCGCCGTTGCGGACCAACTCACCGAGTTCTTCCACCGAAAGACACTTAGAAAAAATTTTGGGCCAACTCGCCGAGTCCTTCCACCATTGCGGATCAACTTGCCGTGTTCTGCTGCAATTTAGGACCAACTCGACGAGTTCTTCCGCCATTATGGACCAACTCGCCAAGTTCTTCCGCCGAAAGACACTTCGAAAAATTTTGAAATTTTTCTTCCTTTTCCCCGGGCATTTCCACAACTCTATCGGTGCAACTTGAACAAATTCGTCGAACGTATCGGCTCCACTCAACGAGTTCTGCCGCTGTTTCGACCCAACTCGTTGAGTTCTGTCGCCATTGCGGCCCACTGAAATTTTTCTTCCTTTTCCCCGGGCATTTCTGCAACTCTGTCGGTGCAACTCGACCAAATTCATCGAACGTGTCGGCTCCACTCAGCGAGTTCTGCTGCTGTTTTGGCCCAACTCACCAAATTCTGCCGCCGTTGCGGCCCAACTCCACGAAACTCGTCGGAATGCGTTAGCACAACCAAAACAAAAACACTTAGAAAATTTTCAAAAATACTTAGAAATTTTTTTAAATTCCGCAAACTTTTTTCGGCCCAACTCAGTCAGATTCGTCGACCGTGTCGGCTCCACTTAGCAAGTTCTGCCGCTGTTTTGGGCCAACTCCTTGAGATTCCTTGGCACAGTTTTTGGCAAAAAATGCATAGATACTTAGAAAATTTTTGAAAATACAACAGCTGGGGCAGCTTCTATCACAACAATGAAGCTTTGCAATGTTTACTATTACTATAAATCCTAATGATCAATGATTTAAGCTTTGCGAGTTCCTGATTTTCATTTTTTAGTGTCGACAAGAGAATTTATTAACGGAATTCCTGAACTAACGTTACCTGCAACTCTGTGTTTTTCTCCTATTTACATAACAAGTTAAGATCAGGGTTGATATTGCAACTACCCCCATGGAGTAACCTACCACGGAATAAAGAGAATGATATCAATATGATATTTTTCCAACTCTCATGCGAATAGCATTAGTGCAGGCAGCCGCGGCGAAGCATAACCATCCATATGTCAGGATTCCATTCGCTCCATGAGCGAGGAATCTAACTGACGTGGAGGTTATGGACCTCCGTGGTGAAATGCCTACGGCGTAATGAAAGGGCATATGACATATATATATTCTACTAAATGCATCTTAAACTTGCATTCAACTTTATAATATGCACTTCCTTAGAATTAAATGCCACATTTTATGAAGGATTTATTTTGTCAAATTCGTAAAGGACCAAACTTTAGCATGGGACTTTTTTATGGGCTCATTCATTTATAAGCCAAATTCCATTAGGATATTTATTTTTCCAATTCAGTGAGGACTTGAACCGACCTCATTTAAATTTTATTCAAGTGAGATGCTAGGTTCTAAGGGATATCCATTTTATTAAATTGGTTGGGAGTTACACTCAATTTCATAAATATTGACCTTCCTTAACTTAGATGTAAGATTAGGAAGGGGGTGTATTCTAGATTCAAGTGGGGCATGCACCTAGCATTAGTTTGTGACTTGCTTTTCACTTCATAATATGAATTAATTTTAAGGTTAGATGTCAAGGTTTGAGGTTATGTATTTTAGTTATTTTTCTATTAGAATTGTTATATGTTACAACAATTGAAGTCTGTGTCTTTGAATTCGTCAAATACTATGTATAGATGTAATATAAATATAAGTTCTTATTATTGAATGCTAAATTTTGGAAATCGATTTAAAAAACCAAAATTTAATTTTTTAAATAATAATTTTGGTTGTAAATAATATTTTTTTTTAAAAATGAATGATTTTTTGTATGTTTAATATTTAATGGTTGGTGTTTAATCTTCTATTAAAAATATTATATATATTTAACTTTATTATATAGATGTGTATACATTTATAGTATATTGATGTATATTTAACTAACAGTGTTATATATAAGAAGTCTATTTAGATATTTTATTCATATTAGATTCATACTTGAATTATGTTATTATGCTTTTCAACCATCAAAATTATAAATTACTATCTAAACTAAATTCAATTAATAATCTATAATTTTTCGATATAAAAATAACTATTGAATTTCTTTATAAACCTCTTTTTACACTTAGCAATGCTTTACACTTATCAATGCTTTGAATAATATCTTTTAACACCATATCATGCTTTAAAGAATTACATCTCATACTTGGCACCCACTAGGATTTGAATGCTCAATTGTTTCACATATTAATTTAATAGTAACCATTGTCAAGAGGGAATTGGGAAGCATATTCAACAAAGTGAGCAAAGTTTAGTAGGTGCATTATTTTCTATATCAAATATATATAAATTTTATGACAAGAAACCCAATATAGCTAAATAGAAAAAGAGCAACTTGCTATTCAAAGTTCTAAGTGTAGAATCAAAGTTGTACATTAAAATACATAAATATAGTATTTTACTAATATATTAGAGTGGTATAGTCTATCTAGGACCCATCTCAACAATAACATGAACAGATCCAAAAGAGATCATTCAATATCTATGGTGAGATGCATGAGATGTAATATTTGTAACATTCAACATTAAGCGGTTCTTATTTGTGTTCTATGCACACAAAAAATATTCTTATTTTATGCATAGAAAATAGATAAGTGTGGGGAAAGTAATTTTTATGTTTAATATTTGAATTTAAGAAGTATGTAAATTTTGGGTGATTTAAGAAAATAGCATTAACTTTTTTTTAAATTGTTTCTTTAAGATGTTTAAGAAATCTTTACCAATGCTTATTTGCACATAAAATTTTATTTCAACATTACAATTATTTAATATTTGTGTATTTAGTGCTAATTGTTTTTATAAGTTTTGTTGGTAAACCATTCTGGTTTCTTGTACACAAGAAAAAAATTAAATGTTAGAGAGTAATTTTATGTTTAAGTAGAAAAAAAATGCTATTTTTTAATAATTGAAGAATTTTACATTAAATTGTTTTTAAATGGTTTTCTTAAAAAATATAAGTCCAAATATCAGTGTGTTTTGGGATATTGTCTTTTTAGTGAAATCATTTAAATCAATAATATGAATAGATCTAAAATATATGAATTGAAATTTATGCAACTTTATAATTTACTCAATTTTTATGCAACTTTATGCCAAGGATAAATTTTATTGAATTTTTGTGCAAAATTGTTTTAGTGTAAACAAGGGAATTTCCTCTTGCTTATTTAACTATTGAGATTTAACAAATTTTCCTAACAATCATAAATAGGAAAAAAAAAAATAACTTATTAGACGAGTTTGTGTCTAGATCGACCCTCGTACATTGACATATATTCCTGTGGAATTCCTACTCCTTCTAGACTAAGAGGTCATGCAACTACAAGTTTTTCTACAATGTCCTCACCATCCAAATATTTGACTAAGCCTATTAAGAAAAGAAACAAACCTATTGATGGTTGCATGCCCTTAGCAAACCCAAGGATCATATAAAGCGCATTTCAAAGTCTTCGGCTAACTTCTGATACTTTGCTTCCATATTAGCTTACCTCTTTTCTTGCCTTTCCATATGGTAATTCAAGACTATATTGCCCTTGAATTTGATCATTCATTTGACAAGGAATTATTTTTATTTATCTACTTTCACTACTCTCGCCACACCCCAAGCCAAGATTAATGAGACATAATCCCATTGCAAGCTAAGTCACCAAGGTATTTCAAATTGAGGCTAAAAAAATTAGTAGAATCACTCTAAGTTCCTCGTCCTTCTTGCTTTGCCAAAAGACCCCCCAACTTGCTAAAATACGCAAGGTGATATATTATCCAAGTCAAAATGAAAAATCCTTCCAAGATAAAATATCTACATGTAAAGATAGTTGCTTACCTTCGCTCATATTAGAGTTGGGAGGAAAATATGTAGCTCACAGAGTGTGAAAGAAAATGTTTGAGACCGCACCAGAACTTTGCTTCCTAAAATCGCTTGAAAAGGTCTCACAAATCCCCTTCACAAATCATTGTACTTACAAACCTCCCCTTCTAGAATGTCCCACCTTCACTGATTGTCCTTAACATGCAACATTCACCAGTCTCCATCGGGTGAATGTACAAACAACAAGCAAGGTAGCAGAGGGAACTAACTCCTCTCTCATGTGATTCATTAATAATGAGAAGACGCTCCATTAACAATACTTGCTTATAGCTCCAAGTGTTTGATGTATGCAATTTCGAGAACATGAGGAAAGGCATTATGGCAAACCATGAAGGTGTACATCATATGTTAAGGGATCCATTTCCCAATAGGGGTCCTCATTTTGAACTAGGACCACCTTTTGTATGTACATAACTGCATTTGCTTATTCATTTGTTATTTGATTGTGATTTGAATTCATGTGATAGTGACGCAAGGCGCCTTAGACAAGTAAGGTTCTTGCTTAACAATACACACGACACATACCACAACGTTTACACGAACAAGGTGTAAAACAGGATGCCAGAAGTGGCTTATATTACTTCTTCAGAATCGGTTACAATGCGGAATAACTAAAAGTAAATAACTAAATGGTCAGATTCAGCCGTTACAATACATAAGTAACTGTGGTGAGTTCTCCCCATGTGTCGACCTCACCCTCTCGTCGTTCACTTCAGAACTCTGAGCTATGGCTTCGATCTCAGCTCCCTTATTAGCATGTGTGACTCTTCTCTATCACCCTTTCAGAACCCCCCCCCCCCCCGCGCTCTGGTTCCCTCTCTGCTCAAAAGATCCCTCAATTGATCTCTCCTTCTCCGTCTTCTACCCTGCATTTGTTGTTCCTGAGATCACTCCGATCCTTGAGACACGCTTCTCTTGTTAGTCGAACCTTCCATGATCCTGGCAGACCTACAACTGTCAGCGCTTCTACCGTGTTGCTCATCCTCTGTGACAACATTTGTCACATCCTTCATCTATCTGCAATAACTGTATTAACTTCTCCAGCAACCCTGAATGGCTATCTAGTACAGCTACCTTGACTTCTGCTACATACGTTGGTTACATCTCAACCTTTCTATCAATTCAGTCTCGACTTCTACGGTTCACCAGTCCTCCCCTTCCTCTACGCTTGGCTCCGCCAAACTCGTCAATGTCGCAGTTTGACAACCAGTCGACCTTCCCACGACTCTACAGCAACTTGACACCTCTCGACAGTCGTTTGTCAGCATTGTCATGTCGATGCTCGACCTCTTCACTCCTGTCGACTACCTCGACAGCTTCTGCTCGACTCATTGACTTCGACGAGTCAATCTACTTCACGAACCAGCGGTCATCGGCATTCCCTCTGGTCGGCTCCCCCTTCTATCGATCAACTTCGAATAACCTCCCTAGGCTCCGATTCTCCTGCATCAAACTCCCCTGGTGAAAAAGAACTTGACTGCTCCGTCAGTCTCCTGAACTCTTCTTCTAAAATCCATGTCGCCTCCTACAACTCATCATCTTTCCGTCATACCAAATATTCCTTCATCCGCGAGCTACATGTTCACTCGACTTCGCGTTCTTCTATTACTTTTGAGATCTCTTCTTTGTGTTGATCCAGAATTTGGACTGTCCAGTCGATGTTCGACACTCCCTCGCTTCCGCTACTCGACCCTTCTTCAAATTTGTACAGATATGAGACATTAAACGTTGTTGAAATGTTCAAGTCATCCGGCAACTCTAACACATAAGTGTTGTCCGAAATCTTCTTCAGAATTTTACATGGTCCAATTTTCTTCAGCTTTAGCTTGTTGTATGTACCTATCGGTGTTGATGCAATTGTAACTTCGGAATGTATTTCACATATGTATATTGTACTCCTATAAAGATGGTATTATTCCTCTATACGGAAGTGTCGTCATTTATATTGTAAGTGTCGTAACTTATACTTGATGGGTTATTAGACCACCTTGATGGGGTCAGCCCTGTATAAGTCATGTGGATTAAAGGGTTATTAGACCACCCTATTGGGGGTCGGCCCTGTCAGCATTATGTTATGTGGTTAAGTTGAGGCTGACCTAGAAAAGGTTATTAGGAAAGTCAAGTCAAGTATAAATAGAGTGCGGGAGGCACTCTATTTCATCATTCACTTTCTCACTCATACACTCATTGGAGAGTGGCGCACTAGTGGAGGAGGAGAAGTTGTTGCTAGGAGACTATCTCTTATGCTTGGGTTTTGTATCATTGCTCTATCTATCTCTGAGGAAGTTATTAGGTTTTTTAACCTTCTTGGTTTTCCCCAAGGAAACTCTGTGTGTCTATTGTCTCATGTGATTGCTTGTTGTGATTGATATGCTTGATATGTTGTACATGTTATTCTCTTAGTAAAGATCCTAGAGTTTGTTGAATTAATGCTCAAAAAAATTAACATGGTATCAGAGCTAACCTGAGAAGAAGACACTGTGCAGTTGCGGAAGCTAGGGCTTCTTGTTTTTGGGTTTCTCTCCACAGATTTTGGAAATTCATTAGGGTAGATTGACTCTCCTCATCAAGGTGCATCTCTCTATCCTTTCAGAAGTTTAAAATTTTAAGGTTTCTCTGAAAGACCCTAATCCAGCACCAGATCCAGTTTTCAGCAAATCAAGTGGTAAGACCTAAATATTTTATGTTTCCATTTGAAGTACTTCTTAAGATGTCCCACCACACCAAGCTTGAGGATAAGCTTGAAGGGGCTGATAACTTCCAAGCATGGAAGTATAGGATTGGGTTAATTCTAGAAGAGAGTGAGTTGAACACCTACATAAGTGAAGGGGTTCCTGTCCCAGAGGGAGAAGAGACTAAGGCCTTACACAAGAGGAACTTAGTCAAGGCTAAAAGGATCATTGCTGATTCTATCAAAGACCATATCATGCCACATGTGTCATCTCTGAAGACACCTAAGGAGATATTTGATTCCTTGACCAATCTATTTGAAGGGAAGTATAAATCGGAAGATGACCTTGAGGAATAAATTGAAGAATATCAAGTTCCAGAATGCGGAGACCATGCAATCTTATTTCTCAAGGGTAGCCAAAATAAAAGAACAACTTGAAGCTGTGGGACAAGTTATAGAGAATGGATAAGTGGTAATGACCACTCTTAAAGGCCTTCCTAGGTCATGGTATTTCTTCATCCAAGGAATTTGTGCTAGGAAGAAACTTATCTCTTTCAGTAAGCTGTGGGAAGAATGCTCACAGGAAGAAGCTCGGAATGTAGCTTGAGAAGAGAAGATGGGGAATGAAGATCAAGCTCTCACATCACATACCAAGAAGAGGACACTTTTCCTCAGATTGTCCTAAGAACAAAAGGAACAACAACAACAACTACTATAAGCAATTTGACAGGTATGTTTTGAAATCTGTTCATGATTAAGTTTATAATATGATTGTCCTCATGTTATTGAGTTTAGTAACAATCTTGTTTAATTTTAGACTTGTCTTATCACCCTAGTAAAAGTATGAATGCATGATAAAAGACATTTATTGATTAGGGCCATGACACTTATGATTGTATTATGTTTGTACTAATGCACTGTGGTGTTGTATGAGGAGAATTTTATCCGCTAACATGAAAGGTACAAATCAAGTTCTAGATCAAGACCATGATGACATGAAGACTCATCCATAGTCATGGATCACATAGAGGTATGTATATTTTGGTTCTACAATGGTTAACTTATGAATCTGACAGGTCATTGAAGAGAACAAGAAAACATTGCTAGACATAACTAACAAATATGATGACCAGGTATGTTTTCCTATATCAAGTTAGAATCCTACTCTATGTTAGGATCTTATACTTTTGTATATGATTATTCATGAAGTTAGAAATTTAAGTAATAAAGGGTTTATGCATATTATGTCTCTTACCTTGATTGATGATATGACTAACCAGAAGAGTTCTATGGTCAAATATGAATATGCATGAGTAAGAGAAGTCTTCCTTGAAACTTTGAATGCTAATGCTTATTATCTGTGTTTGAAATGATCATGACTATACATGTTTAAGATTATTGTGTTTTGATAGTATTAAGATTATACTAATGAATGTATGATTATGTATGAGATATTGAGGATAACACAATGATGATACTAGTAAGCATGCATAGTGATCGAGGATGGATATAAGTTCAAGGATAGGTAATCCAAGAAGCAAAGATCAAGAGGGAGCACACTCCAATAGTTCCTGCAAGGAAGCAAATATTGAGAAGGAGTCCACCCAACAAACAAATAAAGATAAGTATTTGAATTGTGATTTCTTGTATATTTGATTATTTAAATAATACTGTTCAATGATGTATATACTTATGTTCCTAGACTTAGGTTGTGTATTATGCATATTAGAATAATTGCATTAATGAACAATATACTACTAATATTCATGTAATGTGTAAGTGGACTATGGCACTGTACAACATTCCATTGCTACTTATCTAGAATGAAACCTCTTTGTTGACATGTTGGGAGTTGTGCACACTCTTAACAATGTTTTGGTAGAGATTGGAAGGCATCTAGAAAGTTACGAGATATGGATAAATGTTGTATTGAAGCATTAGCTAAAATAATTGCATGACTGTATGACATATTTCTTTATGTGTAAGAATTTGTACTGAAAACTATGAGATGTTTCTGATCATGCAATTTAACTTGTCTTGTAGGAAAGATCGTATACCATCACCTACAAAAGAAGGACTACAACATTTGTTCCAGCAACAAAGCTATCTATTGAATATATTGAAGAATCTAAAGTTCCCAGGATTCGGGATACAGTAATGGAATGATGCCATGATCCGTCGATCATGAAGAATGATGTTTAGGATGTCATCCCAAGACCTAAAGGGAAGTTTGTTGTGACTTCCAAGTGGATCTATAAGATCAAGCATGCTGTAGATGGTAGCATGGAGAAATACAAAGCAAGGTTTGTAGCTCGTGGCTTCTCCCAAAAAGAAGGGATTGATTATGAAGAGACTTTTGCTCCTGTAGCCAGATACACTTCCATCAGAACAATACTTTCTCTGGCTACAGTGATGAAGTAGAAGATACACCAGATGGATGCCAAGACAAATTTCTTGAATGGTGTAGTCGAGGAGGAAGTGTATGTGGAGCAGCCACTTGGTTTTGAGACACATGACAGAGTGTCATATGTGTGCAGGTTGAAGAAAGCCTTGTATGGCTTGAAGCAAGCTCCTAAGACTTGGTATGGTAGGATAGATAGCTTTCTATCTAGTTTGGGATTTACCAAGAGTAAAGCGGATTCCAACCTTTACTACAAGGTTGAGGAAGGCAATCTAGTGATACTACTTATGTATGTGGATGACCTGTTTGTTACAGGTGAGGATAGATTGATTTCCGATACGAAGAGGAAGCTTGCTATCGAGTTTGAGATGAAGGACTTGGGGATGATGCATTATTTTCTAGGCATGGAGGTGTAGCAGAGTGCAGATGGAATATTCCTTGGACAAGGAAAGTATGCAATAAAGATCCTGAAGAGGTTTGGGATGATGGACTGCAAGGCCATGACCATTCTTGGCAATGGAAACCGATACTTGATCGTGATCCCATTGATGGCTCTGGAGTCTGTACATATTTTCCATTCTCCACCCTTCTTCGGCGTCAATACCGCGGGTACTGAACATGGGCTCAGACTCTCTCTGATCAATCCTCTGTCCAACAACTCCTAGACTTGTCGGTTGAGTTCCTGACCCTCTATCGGACTCACCCTATGCGGTGCATTGTTTGGCAGACTCGACCCTGGAATCAAGTCGATCTGATGGGATATGTTCCTTTTGGTGGCAATCCCGTTGGTGTCACTTCGGCCATTATGTCGTGAAACTCTTCGAGCAACTTCCTAATTTCGACCGAAATATTCTCCTCCATAGTCGTCCCTTCGACACGTGGTCCTTTTGGAATGATTGCAAAACATCCCGATTGCTTCTCCTCTTCCGTGAGGAATTGTTTCGTACTGCTCATCAGCACTCGCTTTTCCCAAAGGTTTCTCTCTCCATGCTTACTGTCGGGTTTCCCTTCCATCCTCGGCTTAAGAGTCCTTTTCACGCCATTTTTCCACACTGTGACTGTGTTGGATTGACCATCATAGATCATTTTCTGATCATACTGCCATGGTGTCCCTAACAACAGATGGCATGCATCCACGGGGATTACGTCGCACAATACACTATCTTCAAATCCCTCAACTCGGAAGTTGATCAGGCACTGTCTAGTCACCTTCACATGGTGTCCCTTCTACAACCATGAAATCTTGTATGGGTGTGGGTGTTCCCGACACTTCAACCCAATATTGTTGATGACTTCTGTTGACACAACATTCTCCGTGCTTCCTCCATCCACTATGGTTTTGCAACGCCATTCGCCGATCCGCACCTTTGTTCGAAAGATCGCCTTCCGCTGTGCCGGCTCGGTCTTGTCGCATTGATCTTCTTGGATCAAGGCTCTCTAGACCGTCAGGTTTCGGTTCTTTATTTTCTCTCCTCCACTGTTGTCGGAGGTCAATTCCTCCCTCTCTTCGACTTGCTCATATTTTCGACGTCTGGGTTTCAACTCCTCTACAGCATGTAGATTCTTTGGACCATTCCTGTCGGTATGCTTCAACGTCTGGTATGTTATCTCCCTTCCTGTCGGATGGACCATTTCGACCATATGCACCTTGACCGTAGTTCTCATGACCATCACGTCGGTTCTCTTGCGCTTTCTCCCTTGTCGATGTCCCTTTCGCATGTCGACTATCTTCGACATATTCCTTCCTGTAACTGCTACTTTGGCCTTTCACGGAAACAGTCTTCGCTCCCCGACCAGTCATCCTGCCTCTGGTCGCTATGGATTTCCTCGACAGTTTCTCTTCTGCCTTCAAAGCTAATTGGTAGGATTTGCCGACTGCTCTTAACCTCGACATTCTCAATTCATCCTGAATAGCATATTTCAAGCCGTTCATGTATCTAGCGACAGCTTCTTCTCCTTCGTCGGTTTGTCCCAACCGAATCGACAATCGGTAGAACTCTTCCGTGTACTCTTTCATGGTCATCTCTTTTCGTTGAAAGTTCTGCAACTTTCTCAACAAGGAAATCACATAGTCGTTTGGCAAGAACTTTCCCTTCAACTTGGTGACCATCCTGTCCCAAGACTTGATTTTCTCCTTGCCTTTCTTTACTCTGTCAGCCTGTACATTATCCCACCATAATGAGGCATGACCTTTCAACCTCAGACATGCAGTCTTAACCCGTTTAGGGTCCTCGATCTGCTCTAGGTCAAAGTATTTCTCCATTTCTCTAAACCAGTCAAGCAAATCTTCTGGGTCTAGGCTTCCCGAGTAGGTACACACGTCTATCTTCTCCCGACCTCTCATATATGTCAGAAGCTTGATCAGTTTTTCTTCTGGTTCTTCTACGGCTTCCTCCCGAGCTTCCACCTCTTCGACTTCCTCTTCGTTGTGGTCTAACGCCTCAGGAATACAACCATGCCTCTGAATTTCTTTGATCGTCGTGACTTCATTGGTCAAAGTTTGCATTGTTCATATGCATTCGTCGAACATCTCACGATCCACTGTGAGGGTTGTTGTGCCACGCGCTCTTCGTCCTCAGACATTAACGCTTCTGTGAGCCATTTCCAACCTCTGCTAAAACTCTCACGTGTCCAATCGCAACATGACCTCAACAAGTCGTGCACAACTCTACCCAACCTCAGTTGGAGCTGTTCAACGCACTTGCAGGCTCAATATCATGGACGTTCTTCAGACTCTATTGATTCTCCCACTCTGATACCAATTGACGTAAGGAGCCTTAGAGAAGTAAGGTTCTTGCTTAACAATACACATGACACATACCACAACGTTTACATGAACAAGGTGTAAAACATGATGCCAGAAGTTGTTTATATTACTTCTTCGGAATCAGTTACAATGCGGAATAACTGAAAGTAAATAACTAACTATGGTCTACTTCAGCTGTTACAATACAGAAGTAACTGTGGTGTGTTCTCCCTATGTGTCAACCTCACCCTCTCATCATTCACTTCAGAACTTTGAGCTATGGCTTCGATCTCAGCTCCCTTATCAGCATGTGTGACTATTCTCTATCACCCTTTCAGAACCCCCCCCCCCATGCTCTGGTTCCCTCTCTGCTCAAAATATCCCTCAACTGATCTCTCCTTCTCCATCTTCTACCCCACAGTTGTTGTTCCCGAGATCACTCCGATCCCCGAGACACGCTTCTCTTGTCAATCGATCCTTCCATGATCCTGGCAGACCTGCAACTGTCAATGCTTCTACCGTGCTGCTTATCCTTTGTCTGTGACGACATCTATCACATCCTTCATCTACCTGCAATAACTGTATTAACTTATCCAGCAACCTTGAACGGCTATCTGGTATAACTACCTTGACTTCTGCTACAGTTTTCGGTCACATCTCGACTTTCTGTCAGTTCAGTCCTGACTTCTGTGGTTCGCCAGTCCTCCCCTTCCTCCGCGCTTGGCTCCTCCAAACTCGTCGATGTCGCGGTTCAACAATCAGTCGACCTTCCCACGACTCTACGACAACTTGACACCTCTTGGTGGTCGTTTGTCGGCATTGTCATGTCGACGCTCGACCTCTTCAGTCCTGTCGACTACCTCAACAACTATTGCTCAACTCATTGACTTTGATGAGTCAATCTGCTTCACGAACCAGCAGTCGTCGGCATTCCCTCTAGTCGGCTCCTCCGTCTATCGATCAACTGCGACTAACCTCCCTAGGCTCTGATGCTCCTGCATCAGATAGAACTTAAATTCATCAATCCCTTGGTTTGATTCTCCGAATAATTCTTTGAGACAAGTTGCCCTCCATGTTCATCTATGTACACATTTATTGAATAACGAATAGAGAATCCCCCATGATGATTCCTGTCTTTGCAATAGAATTAATCCAAGACTTTAAAAAAAAATTACTTTTATTTATGGCAATTCCAAACCCCATAGAAGCTTACTTTTGTATTTCCTTCTAGGTCAATGAAAACCCCTCCCACTTCTACCACCTCATAGTTCTTGGATTTCTATATTTAACATGATTTGTTACTACTTTTCAATTATAAATTTGAATTTATATCATAAAAATTAAATTAACTAATTAACTAATTATATTTTAATAAAAATTTGAATTTATGTGATAAAAATTAAAATAATGTTACATTCCAATTATAAATTTAAATTTTACTTAATCCTCATATATATACATTGTTCCTTATGAGCATTATCTTTAACATTACAAAATAATTCTTTAAAAACATAATGTATGTAGTTATTCTAATTATTTGAGTAAATTATTATTATTTTCAAAATCTTTAAAATTATTTTAAAATAAATATATTACATTTTAAATTATTAAAAAATATTTATTTTAAATTAATTTAAAAAATGTAAAATGTATATTTAAAATCAATAATTTTGATGTGGATCATTGAGATTTAGATTAGAATGTTATAATCAATTGCAATTCTACATGCCATGTAAATTAATGAAATTATAATCCCGAGGATTACAAAATCATTTTTATATAGACTTAACATATTATAATCCCGAGGATTACAAAATCATTTTTATCTAGACTAATATATATGTAAATTAATGAAATTAAAATTATAATCCCGAGGATTACAAAATCATTTTTATCTACACTAATATATTTGGTGGTTTTGTTATTTGTTTCTTTATATTTGCTTTCATGGTTAATGCCATTAATTCTCAATTATGAGGTAAATTTTGTTTATAATGGATGTACAAAATAATTATAGGCGGAGATAAGTGCAATGAATATAATAAAAACAGATACATAAATAAATATTCAGAACATGTTCAAATTTATTAATAAAAAAATATGAATTTTTTGTCACCAAAAACTCAAGCATATAAAGTTATGCCTATAAAACTTTATTTTAAAAAGCTCATTGTAAAGGATACGTGAATAATTACATCTCTATTGATGGTAAAAATTGTCTTACGGTGCAACAACTGCGTATATGTGTCCTGGTTGTACAAGATTTGAGATATGGTTGTAGTCTGTAGAAATCGTTGACTGGCCCTCCTCTAACTGGGTTGTTTCAACAACTGCATGTTGGTCTACCATAAGTGACACACGATCCCATTCATCAACCCAGTTCATGCATTCACATTCATCCCATTCACCACTGCTGCAAGAGTTGCAAAATCATGCAAGCTTTCGCATCCATATTTCAAATAAGTGTTTGTTTGAGCTTTGAACTGAATGAAATCCACGTGTTTCGTGTACTGTGCTGCAACTATAGGAACGCGATCGATCTATGTCAACCACTAGCCAAAAATTTCTCGCCACATGTCCTGCCACCGATGATGTTTGTTGATCTCTTGCTCATCCTGACATTGTTGCAGAGCACCATTGAACTGTGGACCTTGCATCTCGGATATGAGGTTCCTTGTCAAAACTCATCTCTTCACTTAGTAGTATGGTCTTGATGCATGAACCGTCCCCATCATGCTCACCTTTGTCGTGCCCAGTCTCAAAATAGTTCCAGATGCGGCACATTATAAGTCTTATGCAAAGCACTCATCCATTGGAATACTCGGGCATTTTTGAATTGGCCTGCACAACCATCCGACCATATCCAATGCTGATCCATCTATATATCTCTCGACTTCAACTAATCATAGAAAATTTGAAAACAATGTTGCACATAATCCAGATCATGGGTTCTATTATCACTTATGTAAAATTTTGTCTCCTTCAGTATTATCCTCTTGTCATTGCTCCTCTCTGGCCCATGCCTATACATAATATGTACCATGATGCTGACTTGGTCTGAATGGTAGTATTGACTCTGTATTTCATTTTCTGCCTGAAGGGTGTAATTTTCTACAAAATCCACAATTGACACTATGGTTACAACGGGAAATGTGTCCCTGGATTTTCTGTACTGCTCATCTTGCCATCGTGCTACATGCACATGTTGAACATATTGCTCGGTTTTCTCGTTATGGAAACAAGGGGAATATTACAATGTGGCCTTTGGAAAAATGTATATGCCATAAATTGAACGTGTAATATGAAAAATATGCAATACTCATTTGTACCTGTGACTTTACCAATGCAATCTTTTTACTTTCTTTGACACTATCTAATTGATAGGTTACGTACTTGAAGCTCTGCATCTCCACACCCATCATGCCAAATTTTGTGTCCTTGCTTTCATGAATGCAATGGTTCAAAAAAGAAAACCCACTGCACATAGAACATGTCCCATATAGATAGGATTTTTCATAATAATTTTGTCCTTCGGGCCTTGGACACATGATGTTGTGGATAAAGTCTCTTGATGCATTCGGTGGTAGTATGGATTCATTGCAGGCCTACACAATGTTAGTATGCAAATCACAAAATATATTTTTATATGTGTCATAATAATATTCATATTCAAAGTGGTATCTACAACAACAAATGTTCCGATCAATGCATATACGAACGTTCCATGGTTTGCATTTCTCAAAGGACCTTTGGCCTAGGTTCAATTGTGTGTGCTCATTCCTGAATCTCTCATAGAGTTCAGTCTGTGTGGTGTCTAGGAAGTGTTTAACATGGGGCTCACGTTTAGTAGAACCTTTTCTTAGTTTTAGCATGTCTCTTTGGTTTGATGAAGGTCTAGTATGATCATGCCAAAACTTTTTTACTAACTCCTGAACAGCATCAATTAGCTTCCTATCTACACGAGGAAACCTACCAACAAAAGCCCAACAATCGTTTCCACCCGGAGTGTCAAGATTTTCTCTTATAACAGAGGACTTTTTAATAGTTTTTCTATTTAATTTGAGTATGTGAGAAGTGTGTCATAGCAGGCGACGTTTCCTTGTGGACTTGCTTACAATTGATTCCGCTAAAACACGACAAGCCACACAAATATATTTTGTATGAGACTTCCTCCCAAGCGCATTAAATCTAGATTGGAGATTTCTAACAATATGACTATTGGCCTCTGAAATTTTAACCATCTTTATGCCCAAAATTCTCCTAACAACAGCTAAAGAATGTGACTTTAACAAACATAGCAATAATTGACATTTACCTGCATCACCTTTGGATTCAAAATATTCTTTGACAATTTTGTTGCATTTCCATTCGATAGTGCATTTTGGCAACTTGCCTTCAAGCCCCGACATAGCACTCTCATCCACATGAATACGTCTGGGAGTTCTTCTTCTTGCACTGGACAGTCGAGGTAGGGAGGGTGGACATGATACATGAATACCCGAGATTGTTTGTTGTGGTGCTTGGTTCATAGATTGGGCCATAATGGGACTGTGGTTGATAGGGTTGTGGTCTTCTTGGGGAGATTGCAAATTAAGCAAGGCTTGTATGTCCATCTCTACACATGCAGCATCTCCCAAAATTCTTGTGTCGTGAGGAACTTTAGAATGACTCATTGATGGATTGTTGGTTGGAGATTGTGTTGATGTTGAAATTTGAGTTGGGTCCATTGGACGCGACCGCTTTACCCATGGTTCTAAACAAGAGGCTGTCGTGTCAACAACTGTGTTAGGATCAGTGGCATGATCCGGGGCAATGATAGGATCATGTCTCAATCTTTCCATTCCCAACGTGGCCTTTTCTCTTAAGTCATTGACCTTTTCATTGGGCAGATTCCTTCTATTTTTTTTGTGTTTTGTGGGTTTCCCATCTCCAAAAGTCTCTTCAACACAACTATCATGCCTACCCCTGCAAAAGAAACAACAAATAAGATATTAGTACCATTATACAATGAACCTAACACATTCCAACATAGCTTACCACTTTACAAATTAACATATACAACTACAGACTATGTTGGTTTATTTGTGTTGGAATAAATATCATTATCCCTTACAATTCCAATCAATATAGATGATGTTTGGTCAAGTGTAGAGAGGAGAAACTAGTGTCTTTCCTGGCCATGAATTCATAAAAATTATGGTAGTAACACCTTACAACAGAGATGGCTAGAGATGCCTTGGAAATAGTTTGATAGTTTTTCTACATCAAATAAGGTAACCTTAATTAGTTGCATTTTTTGCTTTCTCCCTTAATGTTATCAATTCTAAATTTTGCACCTAGTTTGATTGCTTTGTCTTCCTAGTGGAATGGTATATCCTTCCATTTGAGGCAATGTCCTTTACCATCGTAAATTACTAGGTTATATAACACATCAAGGAGTTGAAGAAACAACAACAAACTATTTCCTTAGATCTATAAACCTTGAGATGATAGAATGTGATTTTGAGTTTAAAATACCCATGGTTGAATTCAACAATGCATCACAACAGAATGAATGTATACCTTGTTTTGTGAAAAACCTTAAGGAGGATGCAAAGGTTTCTAACAAGGATCATGGTCTTGGGAAGGGTGATTATGGGGAATATAATTTGACCTTTCAATGTGCAATATCTAGGGTGGGGAGGTGTTGGAGTGTAGGGAACTAGGGACTATACCAACAATCATCATGTTGAATAGAGCATGAAGTGGGAAAGTCTTGGTTTTTGGGAAAAAAATCATTATTAAAGGTGAGGGGATATTGTAAGGATGGTAGATATGGATGAATATTATCATATTTGGATTCATAGAGAAAGGAAAGGTGCATATACTTACAGATATCCTCATTCCATACAATGGTATTGAATAAGAGATGAGAGAGTTGAGGTTTTGTGGATGAGTTGAAGTGATATTTTTAGTTATGTTTAGTGAGTGTGTGATTTTTTTTGCTAGCATAATATGAGGTGAAAAGAACAAAATTAACTTGGGAACTAATTACACAATGAGGAGGTTGCATACTTCATCTTGTCTAGTGTTCATATGAGTTTTTTTAGACGTGAACTTGGGAAATCTTCTTGTCAAATGCATTGTTGTCTATGCATTGATATTGTTGTGGGCATATGATAAAAACAAAAAGGCATGGGCTCATCTCAAATCTTGTAAATGAAAAGACTCATTTACAATTCACCATACCTCTATAGAAATGATCTCCACTTGTAATGGAAACTGGTAGCTTGAATGAATCCACTAGATTCCAAGACCACTGAAGATGTTTGATAGATTCCAAGGGTGATTTTGTGTCCAATAGATCAAAGAGTGTCCAAAATATCAATGAGTGTGAACCAATGAGAAACTTGTGAGAGCTTGAAACCCTCAGAAGAAGTGAAACCCGTGTTTTTGGTAGAATTCCTGGGAAACAAAGAATTCTAGTTTTTTTAACTAGTAACAGGGCCGCGCACGCATGTTTTTCACACGTACACGTGAGGAGCATGCACATGCCCAAACCAGTGCGCGCGCCCCTGTATAACGTTTAAACCATTTATTCCCCAACGTTTACACCATTTAATGCCAAACCTTCCCCCACTTCGAAAATATTTCCATAAATTGGACTCGGTGATGAAGTTTGAAGGGTGGGTCTTAAGTTTCATTGGAAGGGCTTACTCTTTGACACATTTGATAATTTATGGTTTTCTATGCACCTTGACCCAATTGACATTGTAAGGTGAGGATGTGCATGCATAATAATCCTTATTTATGACTATGTGATGAGGATTTAAATGGAAGAGGATGTAAAGACGTGTTATTTTTATACGTATTTTGATGGCGAGTGTCGAAGAGAAATGTGGTGATAAACCACAATTCCTGAGCCAAAAATTGTTTTTTTAAATTGTATTAATAAGCATTGTGGTACTTTGGTCCAAATGTTTTTTCTAACTCATTGTTTCTCCATATTGTGTTCCTACTGCCACCTCTCTATATCAATGCATAAAATCAACCTCTGCTTGGTTTGTGGTTATAGTTGCATGCCATTGAGTGTTGTTTAGAGTTTCCGTGAGTCTGTGACATTCATGCAATAAATGAAGTCTTGTAGAGGAGGATTCATCAAAGAGGCAATTTGAATTTCATTTTGACAAAACACATATTTTGTAAAGATCAAATGCCATGAATGCATCCTCAACCTACCATGAAAAACCATGGATATGTTGAAAAGCATTGAACATCATCGAAGAATGAAAACCGGTTCCTCGAGATCTTATTGAAACATATTGAGCTCAATTGAATTCCACCTGGGCCTTAATTGAAAATTCTAGACCTCACGCGTCATCAATAACACATAGAATCCATGACACTATCCCTCTACAAGGAGCCTCCTCCTCCTCCTCATCATAATCATCTTTGTCATCGTCAGCCTCATCATCATCATCCTCATCATAATCATCCTCGTCATCATCATCATCCTCGTCATCATCATCATCATCATCACCATCATCATCGTTATCATCCACTTCCTCATCATCATCCTCCTCCTCCTCCTCCTCCTCATCATCATCTTGGTCATCATCTTCATCATCATCTTCATCATCAACATCGTCATCATCATCATCCATCATCTTCTTCATCATCTTCATCATCATCATCATTGATAATGATGATGATGATGAAGATGATGATGATGATGATGAGCACGGAGATGAAGATGATGATGTTGATGATGACAAATATGATCACCATCATCATCCTCATCATCCTCATCATCATCATAATCATCTTCGTCATCCTCATCCTCATCCTCATCATCATCATCATCCATGTCATCATTATCATCTCCATAGTCATCATCATCATTATCACCCACTTCCTCGTTATCATCCCCATCCTCATCATCATCACCATCGTCATCTTGGCCATCATCTTGATCATCAACATCATCATCATCGTCATCATCATCATCAACATCATCATCATCATCTCCATCATCATCCCTCATCTTCGTCATCATGATCATGATCATCTTCGTCATCATCATCATCATCTTCGTTGTCATCATCATTATCAATGATGATGATGATGAAGATGATGGATGATGATGTAGATGAGTACTAAGATCAAGATGATGATGTTGATGATGACGAATATGATCATCATCATCATCATCACCCACTTGCTCATCATCATCATCATCATCCTCATCCTCATCCCCATCACCATCATCACCATCTTGGTCATCATCTTCATCATCAACATCATCATCATTGTCATCATCAACAACATCATCATCATTGTCAGCATCATCATCATCATCATCATCATCATCTTCATCATCATCATCATTTTCAATCTTCATCATCATCGTCAACATGATCATCGGCATCTTCGTCATCATCATCTTCTTCATCATCATCATTGATAATGATTATGATGACGAAGATGATGATGATGAAGATGATGGATGATGATGGAGATGAGTACGAAGATGAAGATGATGATGTCGATGATGACGAATATGATCATCATCATCATCATCATCATCATCATCTTTGTCATCATCTGCATCATCGTCCTCATTCTCGTCATCAACATTATCGTCATCATCCCCATCATCCTCATCATCATCATCCCCCATCATCCTCATCATCATCGTCGTCATCATCCCCATCCTCCTCCTCATCATCATCATATAAATTTAATTTAATTCAATTTAGAACATTATTAATTATTAAAAAATATATAATTTATAAAATTATTTAATCACTATGACAAATTTCAAACTTTAGTAAAAACAATGCGCAAGCGCCATTTTGCGCTTACGCGCATTTGGACACGTATGCACCATTGTGTGCATACACGCTTTTTAAATACACGCGCACGCGCCAGTTTAGTTTTTAAATTTTGGCGGGTAATTCGTTTCCCACCAACGTGGTGGATGACTTGGCTACTATGGTTTTAGGTTCGGGTTGCCAAAATACATATAATAATATAAAAAAATACATCTTATTCTATAACTTCTTATGTTTCGAGCATGATTCTGCGTATGCTACACTTGTCCACTGCTGATGAAATTGCACACACTTGTAGAACTATGTGTGCAGATTCCGAATATGTAATATTTTATTAAAACAATTATTTGTTCCTATTTTTTAGTTAATTTCAATTGCACTAACGTCAATCTTACACAAAGAGTAGGTTATTTCTTCCGTCTATAACTTTTTATTGGCCCGCCTATTTTGAAAACGGAAAAGAACCCGCACAAGTACACACAAAAACATACATCCTAAAAAAAAAAATTGTTGATTGATTAGGTTAAGACCATGATATCGAGGGTTAACACTCGGCCTAGTCATTTTAGGGATGGCCTGACTTCCTTAATTAAAAAAAAAATTAAAATTAACATAAATAAATATGGAAAAATAACGTTGCACTAGAACGGCCTGTTATCTACGACTGTATATAATTTTTTTAACAAAAATCCACCATTTGAATACCGAACCAGAGGGCTAACACACACATATTCATTATATTTTCTTAAAAAAATAACATACCAACCTTAGGAGAACCCCATTTTTTGGGAGTTAAACTTAATTTCCATAAATAATATTTATATATTTCAGAAGGTAATTCAATTTTCTACGTTTGATCTTCTTGCACCATATTCCACAAAGTTGTGTAGGTAGCTCTAATATTGCTTTTTGACGTTCATGTTTTTGTTTTTCCAGAAGTCCATTGTGACTAACGTGTCATGAGTGGCTAGCAGTAGCTTGCACCAGCCCATACAATACTCTTTTTGTGATGTAGTGGTTTTTTAATTTATTAGTCCAATTAACAATTCAAAAAGCAATATATGTTTCATTTTTCATCAACAAATGAGATATAATTGCACACTATACAAAAATAATATCATATATATATATTAAAAAAATAATAGGCAAATAAATTATATAATATCTATAAAGCTTATAAACTAACAAATTATATATTAGATATGAAATATATTTTTAATAAAAAAAAATACAACCTATCTTGCACATGCTAAATGACTAATTCCTTTAAAACCAAAGATATAAATTAACTTTTATTAATTCTTTTTACAAAAATTTCCAATAACAAATAAACATATCATAATTTTTTTTTGTTTTTAATATGTTACCACCCACTTTTTGTAGTTAATGAAGTTGTTAATTTGGACTGTACACTTTTCTCATTATCGTGCAATCTAGGAAAAGCACAGGTGCTAGTCTAGTCCTATAGATGTAATAAAACCATATAATTCCACTATTTATTGCAATATAAAATATTTAAAATCACCACTAATATAACATGGAATTGAACAATTTACAAGATCTCCTTGACATGTAAGCCAACAAAGTCACGAGGCTAGAGTCAACATGTTGCTTCCTATTCCTTTATGAGAATAAACACATTCAACTTATCATTAATCACTTGAAGTGTTTTATAAATGAAAATGACATGGTTTTATAGTCAGCATAGAACCATCTTAAACAAGAGAAAGATATGAATTAGAACCATCTTAAACAAGAGAAAGATATGAATTTTTGAAGTGTAAACTTTTTATTATTATTATCTTAAATGTTGTATATATCAAAAAAATTTACACCTCAAAAAATTGAATTTAAGATTGATCTATATTAATTTTAATTTTATAAATTTACATAAAAAAAAAATTATTACTTTTTATTTTATTTTTATTAACTTACTTAACTTTCTTTAATTATTTATTATTTTAGATAAGTTATAAGTAAATATATTTCATATAAACACATCTCTTACTGTGAGTGGTTACTTTACATCATCTCATACTCTTCATGCAATCACTTAAAGAAAAGTGTCGACCAGACCTCAATATATATTTACATAATAACATATTACACTTGCAAATTGCAACAAAAAGTTGTGCAATGTTATGAGAAATAACAATGTATATTTCCAAATGATGCTTTATTATGGCTCCCTTAAATTGTGAGTTCATTGAAAATACCTTACAGCAATGAAAAATAGCACACTTACTAAAACTCCAAACGTGTTCTGAACTATTTAGCATTTTAGGTACACATAATTCTGCCCTCAGGCTATTCTGAAACCATTTTTATTTATTTTTTAATAAGCAATGAAAGGTCTCATATATGGAGCAGATAACAATTCTGATTCATAGCAGCTACAATTAGTTTCCTTAACTACGTCTTTCATTATCACTGGTTGCAAGAAGGTAACAGAACTCGAAGGAAGATGGGCCATGCTCTTGAAGCTATGGCCGTCCACTGTAACATGGCGGGATCTGATTTAGAATATTTTCAACCTCCATTTACGTTAATACGTTAAGTGATATCATTTTCATTAAATTTGTAGGAACCCCTACCCGCCTAGTACAATATTTTTTAGCATGTAAATGTTCGATATTTTTTATATATAAGCATAATCTTCGGATTCAATAGAAATAAAAATATACATAAACTAAGCTTTCTACTCGATCTGAAAAACACTTCCCGGACATTAGATGACAAAAATAGGCGACATTGAATCGAATAACGCCATACAATCTTAACGGTAGAGGAAAAGTGATAATCACCCCTTGAGTTACATTCTGCCATCAATTGACATTCATAAATGGTGCCCAAACTCCAAAGAGAAGTTATCATATATACATGTATAAAACTATCCATCCATTAATGGAATTTAGATAGATTCATTACAAAACAATAGCAGCCGATCAAAATTATTTATGAGAGATTTATAACGCTGGATGTTTGCTGTTAATGCGATTTAGAATCCTCTCAAACAATAATACATCACAGGGAATCCTGAGAGCTCCATTGTGTTCATATCCGAATTCATGCGCTGAAGCTTCCAACAGCTCTGCAAGTACGGGATGGCCGAGAACGCTGGCATTTATCACAAATCTGGTAAGAATATCTTTCCCTACATACACAGGAAGGCATCCCTTGGGAACAGTATTGTCATTCTTCTTACCGTCTGAATTCTGTCTACGCTTCTCATTCTTCTTTATCTTGACAAACGCCAATGGCCGCCTGGAGGAATATTGCATATAAGTAACTCTCTGTAGAAAACGAATCAAGTGGCGCATTTTGGGCGAAATTACGAAGAAACCAAACTTCGCCAGATTTAGCAGAGCAGGAGAGTATATGGCATAAAATACAAAGCCTCTGCTCCTTTGCTATAGCACTGAAAATCTGCCACAGAGGGTGAATAGGGGAGGCCGAAGCGATTTGAAGAAACGAGGAAGGATATCATATTTTAAGACTGTGTTCATGAGAACACGTATTGGAAGGCATAGAAAGAATCAAAGAAAAAGTCGCACTCAATGAAAACACTAGTCAAAGTCGAACGTGGAGTGCTCGTCCCTGTGCACATCTTTTAGCTGACCTAATACGTAAAACGTGGAATATTTGGTACATTTATTGTTTTAAATTGACGTTTTATCATTATAATAATTTATTCTCTCGCATATTTCCAAAAGAGGTTGGATGCCATAATACATAATAACATAATATTTTTTGTGGATACTTTTTGCACTATATTCCTTAAGGATTTGCGTCTGGTCTTATAAAGAGTATCCTAGGATATTTCTAAGGGGTGTATTTACTGAAATCCTTTAGAACTTGTACTCCACTTGATGTGAAAACTTCCTTTAGGTGAGATGCTTTGGTTATAAGGGGTATTTATATCCGACTTCGTAGTATTGATTTCCTTCGAATAAGTGTTAAGATTCAAAATTTAAGATTAAAAGCACTTGAATTCCTTCAACTAAATGATAAGATTTAAATTTTAAGATTGAAAGAACTTTTATTAAATTAATCAAAATATAAATTTCCTTTTTTCACTAAAGCTTTTCAAAAATGGCTGAAAAAGTATATATATTTTTAATTTTGCTTACTACATGTAACTTTTGCAGAATTACAATATGCAGTTGAATGATCCACTAAGAAAGTATCTCAACAAAGCTTCTACCAAAGAAAAATATACATAAGATTTTGGGATACCATATATAGTATATTGTAATTAATTATCTTAAAGATACATGGCATATTGTAATTAATTGATTACCATTTCTAGATTTTTTAGCTTATAACCTTTTGACAAAATCTCACGTGAGTTGGGTTCAAGTAGGCGGCCGTGGAAAAGATGTTGGTTAGCACGAGAAAGGCCGTGCCGCCCTCATAAGTCATAAAGTGAGCATCAATTCATTTATTTATTTATGCAAATTTGCATGTACACGCCTGCAAATTTTGAAAAGTAGCATTGTTTTAATGATTGATAATTGAAGTCTATGTTGCAATGGTTGACTTCTAGTTCTTTAATCTTCGCCTCAAATATTTGAAGGGGCACATTGATTTTCATGGCAAGTCAATGGCGCATCTAGAGTTAAGTTGGGTTTAACATGTTCAAGCCATTCGAGTAGGTTGAAGATTAGTCATTTTCACGCCAAGGTTGAAGATTAGTCATTTTCACGCCATTTTTCCACACTGTAACTGTGTTGGCTCGACCATCATAGATCATTTTTCGATCATACTGCCATGGTGTCCCTAACAACAGATGGCATGCATCCACAGGGATTACGTCGCACAATACACTATCTTCAAATCCATCAACTCGGAAGTTGATCAGGCACTATCTAGTCACCTTCACATGGTGTCCCTTTTGCAGCCATGAGATCTTTTATGGGTGTGGGTGTTCCCGACACTTCAGCCCAATCTTGTTGATGACTTCTGTCGATACAACATTCTCCGTGCTTCCTCCATCCACTATTGTTTTGCAACGCCATTCGCCGATCCGCACCTTTGTTCGAAAGATCGCTTTTCGTTGTGCCGGCTCGGTCTTGTCGCATTGATCTTCCTGGATCAAGGTTCTCTGGACCGTCAAGTTTCGGTTCTTTATTTTCTCTCCTCCACTGTTGTCGGAGGCCGATTCCTCCCTCTCGTTGACTTGCTCATATTTTCGACGTCTGGGTTTCGACTCCTCTACAGCATGTAGATTCTTTGGGCACTCATATGCCTTGTGTCCTACCCCTCGACACTTGTAACAGATTATGGCTGGTCTGTTAGCTCCCTTCCTGTCGGATGGACCATTTCAACCATACGCACCTCGACTGCGGTTCTCATGACCATCATGTCGATTCTCTTGCGCTTTCTCCCTTGTCGATGTCCCTTCCGCATGTCGACTATCTTCGACAAATTCCTTCCTGTAACCGCTACTTTGGCCTTTCACGGAAACAGTCTTCGCTCCCCGACCAGTCATCCTGCCTCTGGTCACTACGGATTTCCTCGACAGTTTTTCTTCTTCCTTCAGAGCTAATTGGTAGGCTTCGCCGACTGCTCTGAACCTTGACATTCTCAATTCATCCTGAATAGCATATTTCAAGTCGTTCACGTATCTAGCGACAGCTTCTTCTCCTTCGTCGGTTTGTCCCGACCGAATCGACAATCGGTAGAAATCTTCCGTGTACTCTTTCACAGTCATCTCTTTTTGTTGAAAGTTCTGCAACTTTCTGAACAAGGAAATCACATAGTTGTTCGGCAAGAACTTTCCCTTCAACTTGGTGACCATCCTGTCCCAAGACTTGATTTTCTCCTTGCCTTTCTTTACTCTGTCAGCCTGTACATTATCCCACCAAAATGAGGCATGACCTTTCAACCTCAGACATGCAGTCTTAACCCGTTTAGGATCCTCGATCTGCTCTAGGTCAAAGTATTTCTCCATTTCTCTGAACCAGTCAAGAAAATATTTTGGGTCCAGGCTTCCCGAGTAGGTACGCACATCTATCTTTGCCTAACCTCTCATATCTGTAAGAAGCTTGATCAGTTTTTCTTCTGGTTCTTCTACGGCTTCCTCCCGAGCTTCCACCTCTTCGACTTCCTCGTTGTTGTGGTCTAACGCCTCAGGAATACAACCACGCCTCTGACTTTCTTTGATTGTCGTGACTTCATTGGTCAAAGTTCGCATTGTTCAGACACATTCGTTGAACATCTCACGATCCACCGTGACGGTTGTTGCGCCACTCGCTCTTTGTCCTCGGACATTAACGTCTCTGTCAGCCATTTCCAACCTCTGCTAAAACTTTCACGTGTCCAATCGCAACATGACCTCAGCAAGTTGTGCACAACTCTACCCAACCTCAACTGGAGCTGTTCAATGCACTTGCAGGCTCAATATCACGAACATTCTTCAGACTCTATTGATTCTCCCGCTCTGATACCAACTAACGTAAGCACGGGGGGTTCACTCACTGAACTTGTTACATAGCACGATCATTCGCATGATATTAAACAATATCCCTAATTTCAATAAATATTGAAAAATTCCTCCTAAATTTTTATTGTTGAACCCCCCTCCCAATATGCATTTCCAATTAATAAAACCCCTAGTTTCACCAAATATTGTATGTACCCATTTTTAAAACCCCCTTTATATCATATTATGAAGTTGTAACAAATAGGAGCCCTAACACATAGAAGTATAAGAAAACATTATGCTAATAAAATAACAGTATAATGCTAATAATGATACCACCATAATTGTAGGGGTGATTGATCAATTTGTAGCTTTAGATAGTGGAAGACCCAACGAAATAGTATTGGTGAAGGAAAAATGCATAAAAGGAAACCCGGTCAAAATATCAACATAACAAAGAATTTAAAAGGATGATAGTCCAATTGTTAGTGCAATGCTCAGAAAATATGAGAATTGCAAATGTTTCACACCACAGCCTGCCAATCTACCAATTTTATATCATGTAAATATAAGTATAGCCATAGAGAGCTCATGTTTTCTATAAGCTTAATAAATTAAACTCTATAAAATTGAAAAATTGAAACCCTTTCGTGGATGGACTCCCATACCTTCCTATCAAAACAAACATCATTGATGTTTGAACCCAAATAAACATAGAAAAATTTATCTTACTTTCCAATAACACCATATTATCATGTGCATATCCTGGATTTGGGTCATTCACAAGATGCAATGAATTTCCTCCACTTTAACAACATTTAGTTACCTTTTGTTGGGTTATATCTATTTTTGTTATCTTTACAGGAGAGGGGAAAATATCCATTGTTAGGTTTCAAGCATGCAATAGTTATAAAGATACATAGATGGTGAAACTTATACGATACCATTTCATGGTAACAATAACACATAGGGTATGTAAATAAGGGTTTAGATTTTCACCTATGTTCATGTCAATTCCAACACAATACTAAGATGATTCCTTGAATATAAGAATTGAAATTACAATTGTGAATGTGCCAAATATAACTCAATCTAACAACCATTCCTAACTGGCAATGTGAAAATGTTAAAGAAGAATACAAAAGTTGAAAGAAATATTTAGTCAAGAAAGATTGATCTAACTTTTCTTGGTTCCAATAAGCCAAGAAATATTGATCTCACTTTTCTTGGCTGTCATGGATAAAGGTTTGATTGAATCTCAATACCAACCTAAACCCCAACCTAAAAAATGAAGAGCTAGATCTTTTTCTAGAATGCCTACAAAAAATACAATACAATTGTTCAACTCCAAAAATCTCAATTACGTACATCTCTTAACTTATAGATGAAAACCAATATAGCATGAATTCAAACCAAGCCTAAATAAGCTATTAAATGAGGATTTCTCAAGGCCAGTAATCCAAATAGACTTCCATTGATATTATCATTGGTACACTATTATCAAATTTATGCAAAACTTAGGATCATAAGCAATATCAAATAAAAATGGAGGGTCCTTATGTTTTAGGTGGGTATGAATTGAGCCCATGATTTGGAGGTATGAATCCATCCCACAATTTGGAGGTTATTCCTAAACCCACCCGAATAAAATAACCCCCAATATTTATATCACTATGTCAAATTTAAAACCCCCCCCTTGACCCCTTAATATGAGACAATATATTTTTGATATTTTTAAGAGAATTCAAACCCCCAATATGAATGGACGTGATATGATATTGCCTCGCTAGTGAACCCCCCGTGAACGTAAGGCGCCTTAGAGAAGTAAGGTTCTTGCTTAACAATACACATGACACATACCACAACGTTTACATGAACAAGGTGTAAAACATGATGCCAGAAGTGGCTTATATTACTTCTTTGGAATCGGTTACAATGCGGAATAACTGAAAGTAAATAACTACCTATGGTCTGCTTCAACTATTACAATACATAAGTAACTGTGGTGTGTTCTCCCTGTGTGTCAACCTCACCCTCTCGTCATTCACTTCAAAACTTTGAGCTATGGCTTCGATCTCAGCTCCCTTATCAGCATGTGTGACTCTTATCTATCACCCTTTCAGAACCCCCCCCCCATGCTCTGGTTCCCTCTCTGCTCAAAATATCCCTCAACTGATCTCTCCTTCTTTGTCTTCTACCCCGCAATTGTTGTTCCCAAGATCACTCCGATCCCCGAGACACGCTTCTCTTGTCAGTCGATCCTTCCATGATCCTGGCAGACCTGCAACTGTCAGTGCTTCTACCGTGCTGCTCAGCCTCTGTCTGTGACGACATCTATCACATCCTTCATCTACCTCCAATAACTGTATTAACTTATCCAGCAACCCTGAACGGCTATCTGGTATGACTACCTTGACTTCTGCTACAATTTTCGGTCACATCCCGACTTTCTGTCAGTTCAGTCCTGACTTTTGCGGTTTGCCAGTCCTCCCCTTCCTCTGCGCTTGGCTCCACCAAACTCGTCAATGTCGCGGTTCAACAATCAGTCGACCTTCCCACGACTCTACGGCAACTTGACACCTCTCAGTGGTCATTTGTCGGCATTGTCATGTCGAAGCTCGACCTCTTCAGTCCTATCGACTACCTCAACAACTACTGCTCAACTCATTAACTTCAATGAGTCAATCTGCTTCACGAACCAGCATTCGTCGGCATTCCCTCTAGTTGGATCCTCCGTCTGTCGATCAACTGTGACTAACCTCCCTAGGCTCTGATGCTCCTGCATCAGATAGAACTTAAATTCATCAATCCCCTCAAAAGATCTCTCAACTGATCTCTCCTTCTCCATCTTCTACCCTCTCGTTCCCTCTCTGCTCAAAAGATCCTGCGCTCTGGTTCCCTCTCTGCTCAAAATATCCCTCAACTGATCTCTCCTTCTCTGTCTTCTACCCTGCGATTTTTGTTCGTGAGATCACTCCAATCCCCGATACACGCTTATCTTGTCAGCCGATCCTTCCATGATCCTAGAAGACCTGCAACTGTCAGCGCTTCTACCATGTTGCTCAGCCTCTGTCTGTGACGACATCTGTCACATCCTTCATCTACCTGCAATAACTATATTAACTTATTCAGCAACCCTTAATGGCTATCTGGTACAACTACCTTGACTTCTGCTACAGTTGTCGGTCACATCCCAACCTTTCTGTCAGTTCAGTCCTGAATTCTGCGGTTCGCCAGTCCTCCCCCTCCTCCGCGCTTGGCTCCGCCAAACTCATCGATGTCGCGGTTCGACAACCAGTCGACCTTCCCATGACTCTATGGCAACTTGACACCTCTCGGTAGTCGTTTGTTGACATTGTCATGTCAACGCTCGACCTCTTCACTCCTATCGACTACCTCAACAGCTTCTGCTCGACTCATTGACTTCGACGAGTCAATCTGCTTCACGAACCAGCGGTCATTGGCATTCCCTCTGGTCGGCTCCTCCTTCTGTCGATCAACTTTGACTAACCTCCCTAGGCTCCGATGCTCCTACATTGGATAGAACTTAAATTCATCAATCCCCCAATTTGATTCTCTGAATAATTCTTTGAGAAAAGTTGCCCTCCATGTTCATCCTTGTACACATATATTGAATAACGAATAGAGAATCCCCATGATTATTCCTGTCTTTGCAATAGAATTAATCCAAGATTTTTTAAAAAAATTACTTTTATTTATGGCAATTCCAAACCCCATAGAAACTTACTTTTGTATTTCCTTCTAGGTCAATGAAAACCCCTCCCACTTCTACCACCTCATAGTGTTTGGATTTCTATATTTAACATGATTTGTTGCTACTTTGCAATTATAAATTTAAATTTGTATCATAAAAATTAAATTAACTAATTAACTAATTATATTTTATTAACAATTTGAATTTATGTGATGAAAATTAAAATAATGTTACATTCCAATTATAAATTTAAATTTTACTTAATCCTCATATATATACATTGTTCCTTATGAGCATTATCTTTAACATTACAAAATAATTCTTTAAAAACATAATGTATGTAAGTATTCTAATTATTTGAGTAAATTATTATTATTTTCAAAATCTTTAAAATTATTTTAAAATAAATATATTACCCTTTAAATTATTAAAAAATATTTATTTTAAATTAATTAAAAAAATATAAAGTGTATATTTAAAATCAATAATTTTGATGTGGATCCTTGAGATTTAGATTAGAATGTTATAATCAATTGCAATTCTACATGCCATGTAAATTAATGAAATTATAATCCCGAGGATTACAAAATCATTTTTATCTAGACTAATATATATGTAAATTAATGAAATTAAAATTATAATCCCGAGGATTACAAAATCATTTTTATCTAGACTCATATATTTGGTGGTTTTATGATTTGTTTCTTTATATTTGCTTTCATGGTTAATGCCATTAATTCTCAATTATGAGGTAAATTTTGTTTATAATGGATGTACAAAACAATTATAGGCGGAGATAAATGCAGTGAATATAATAAAAACAGATACATAAATAAATATTCAGAACATGTTCAAATTTATTAATGAAAAAATCTGATTTTTTTTCACCAAACACTCAAGCATATAAAGTTGTGCCTATAAAACTTTATTTTAAAAAGCTCATTGTAAAGGATACGTGAATAATTACATCTCTATTGATGGTAAAAATCTGAACTAATACCACATTTTAATAGATAATAAAAATCTGAGCTCAATAGACAAAATTGGAGCTCATTTGGTATATTATCAAAACATATTTGAGATACACAGAGAGAGTAGAACATATTATTTGAAAGATTCTGTTTGAATCAAACATAGCAGGCGTTGGAAAGTGAGCACATCGCAATTAACTCTGACTGCACCGATCTGATCAAATCCTACCTCCTCCCCCTCCGTCAAATCAAGCAAAACAGCCATCAGAGGATGGTTTATATCAGCGGTCGCCACCATGAACAACTCTTTTTCCTTCCCAACGCGCAGAGGGACAAATCCGCTGATTCCTTCTCCCTCAGCTGAAACATCATATGACCGTGATGAGTTGAGACTAGAGAGCTCCGATCCCAGCGACTCCAATTTCCTAGACTGAATCCTTCTGTGTGGCAATAGTCTTCTGACAAAATGGAGCATCTTCGCCATTTTAGCCGAGATTTGTGTGCACTGTGTATCGCTAAAGACGAGGCCGAGAAGAAGACTTTGCAGAATGGAGAGACTGTTTGTCCAAAAGGGTCGCTGCCGCTTGTATTTATAATGTGGATCCGGGCAGCCGGGCTGCAAGGAGGTTTCGCGACTGTCTCTGTACAGCTTTGACTGTTGACTAAATTTGGCAAAGAATCATGGGAAACTGATTAAAATATTAAATTAAGACGAAAACGTGTAGAATGTGTTAAAAACTTCAACACAATGACGGTGAAATATTATCTGAAGTGTTTTTTAAAAGTCCAAATTATATTTACATTAAAAAAAGTTAAAGTCAAGTAAATCGAAACTACACATTCTTACTCTTATTGGGAATCGGGACGGTTTTGATTTTAATATGTAATTTCATCTTATTCAAAGAGAGAACACTATCATTGAAGACACGAAGCTTCCTTTACCTATAAGGACTTACTATTAATACGTGAAAAACTACCACATTACTACTTATATACAACTTCCGTACAAGCTTGATTGAAATGAAACATGTTAAATGGGATCTTCATCATTTAATTAGACCTTTGTTCATACGTGTATAAATTTCAATTACATTTAATTACCATATAATTTTAAGTTAGTCTATAGCTTCATATTAAGGTGAGTTTTTAAGTGAATGAACAAGAAGACAAAGAAGTTAGGGTTGTGGAGAGGCGAGGGTTTCAGGCGAGGGCTTCTTACAGGGGTTTCCATAGGTGATGCGAGGCCTTGCTCTAGTGATGGAAGGGTGTTGGAATTGGAAAAAAGGCTATAGTGCATGTTTTTTCAGGATGCAGGTGAAAACGACAGGCTATTGAAGGTTTTTCACTGTATCGGCAGGCAACTTATTTTACTGATCGCTGGATTTTCTCACTCCGGTGCGGTCGGTATCGGCGTGTGGTCCACGTTGTTTACACTCTAAATTTATCGTTACTGGACGCCGTTTGGATTTATTTAAGATTCCCCACTATTTGCTGCTGTCGTCCGTGTTTTTCTCTTGTTTTGAAGCTGTCGCCGTCTTTGTTGACACCGGGGAAAACTCCTGACATTAGAATCCGTCGAAGGCTCTTTCATATTTGGTGCTGTGTGTTGGCGAACTTCCGGAATGGGGGAACAGATTCCGGCACCAATCTTCCCGGCGGATAATAATCTGAATGTTTCAGATTACATGATTGAAGAAGCCGGTTTATTTAAACCGGACGCATATTTCAAAAACCAGCTTAAGGGTAAAAGGGCACTAAACCTAACTAGCCAACAGGGGGCGCCTCGTGTCAAGGCGCATAGGGGACATTTGGCTGGGGTGAGGACACCTACTGAAGCTGTGGGATCGGACCCTTCCGTCGGCAGTGCCAGGGGTTTACTTGGTTTGGAAAACTGCGACAAAGCTGGGACATATTCCCGCGCGGCTAGGCGTTTGAAGGGAAAATACTTCTGCAGACCAGGTGAGTCCTGGCTTACTGTTGGCAGAGAGATTGGGCTCGAAGAAATTGTGGAGTTTAATATGACCGTGCTGGTTGGCAAGTTCTCATACCACGCGATGAATCGTCGAGACATTGTTAAATGGGTTTCGGAGATGTGGAATCCCATTCTGAAATACACCCCACAAATTTTCGCATTGGCATGTGGCTGGTATGGCTTCAAATTCGAACAGGAGGCGCATTGTTCCCTCATTTTGGAGAGGTTATGGCTTCACGGTTCAGGTAGCTTAATGTTGCAGAAGTGGCAAACTGATTTTGACCCGGAATCAGCTTCGGTTCGTCTCAGACATTTGTGGGTTCTTCTTCCTGGTCTTCCACTTGCACTCTGGAATCGTGGGGCTTTTGAAGCCATTGGAAATAGCATTGGACGGTTTTTGCATTTTGATGAGGAGCACCTCAACGGTTTTGATCGACGTATGGGTTGGGTTCTTGTGGAGGTGGACATCTCTTTGGGCCTCATTAATGTTCTTAACATAAACTGGCATGGTCGAAAACTCACACAGATCATAGATTATTGGGGCATTCCATTTATATGTTCGAATTGCAAGGTGGTGGGGCACTTGTGGCGGCAATGCAAAGCTCTGGCTTCTTCTGGACGACTTAAGGATGGGGGTCCGCTTTGGTCTTCGGATGATGGCAGCGACATCGAGCTGGATTCTTCGGGCACACTGGACGGCTTCTCCAACAGGGTACCCGCTCTTGATGCTCCGAACTTAGCTTTGTTCCGTAAGTTAGAATCACAAGACCCTAACTTCTTCAATTCACTGAATGAGTTGGATATTTCATTTATAAATGCATTAGATATAAACAATGGAAACAATGGAAATTACATGAGTCAATGCCATCACATGGCAACAAATTCCTCCGGGTCTGAACGGGTTACTAATGAATCTTCTGGGAATGATGACCCTGTCTCTAAGAACGAGTCGTTTGAGAAAACGAATGTACTTATCCTTGCCGATTCCTCTCTGGTCCATTCTGTTACCCCGGGGCTTCCACTTTCAGTTACACCGACTGTTATTATAACTAGTGACTCTGAGGTACCTATCCTGGCTCGGGAAATATGTGGGGGTGGGGGAGAGGAGACGTACCTCGATGGGACCCCTCTTGCGTCTGATGTAAAGAGGGAGGGGTCCAGTGGTCGGAATCCTGTGGATCAGTCGGGGACGATCGGTCATGTTGTGGGATCGGACACTACTATAGAACCTGGTGAGAAAATTTTACTTATCCCATCCTATTCAGATATGGTGAAGAAGACTCCTATCCCTATTTTCTTCAAAAACTGAATGATAGATGTGAATGAGCCAACAGGTGGGGATTAGGGGGGGCCTTTGATTCTGAAGAATTCTGATCCGGATGGGGAAAATCACAATGCCTCTGTGATCCCCCCTGAAACAATCGGTGATTTATGTGTACAGAAGGGGGCAAATAGGGTCGGTTTGGCCCCGGATTTCTCAACTCTTAAAACAAGGAGTGCTAGGAAAAACAAGAAGGTCATCCTGGGGGGCAATGAGGATGGCCATTGTAAGGTGGACTCCCCCAACTCTTCTGATACCCGGGCTCTTAGAGGAATGAAAGCCCTAGCTAGGGTTCGAAAATGATTTTTTTCTCTTTAAATATTCGCGGTGTGGGGGGTCTACCCAAACAATTGGCCCTCAAGAGAGTCCTACAAATTACCAACCCAGATTTGGTACTCCTTCAGGAAACTATGGTATGTGGTGAGAAGGCCCGCATTTTTTTTAATAAAGTTAAGCCGGGCTGGATGGTATGCACTGTGGATGCTGTTGGTCTTTCTGGTGGTCTCTTAGCTGCTTGGAACCCTCTGGTTTTGAGACTAAACCCATCTTACATCTCCCTGGGTATCTTGTTGTCTAGAGATATCCAGGGATCGAAGAAAAACATAAATATTATCAACTGTTATGGACCCTATTGTGACAAGGTGGCATTTTGGGATATGGCTATCTCGTGTCATCTGCTGGAATTGGAAAATTTAGTTATGGCTGGGGACTTAAATTTTACTTGGGGGGATGAGGAGTTTTGGGGCACTCTAGCCCGACGGGATCCCCTGGGTTCCTACTTCAGTAATCTTTTCATGAAATTCTCCCTTGTTGATGTGGCTCCGTGGCCAATGGCTCCAACTTGGTCAAATGGATGATTAAGAGAACAGAATATTCAGAAACGCATTGATCGTTTCCTCATTTCGGAAGCCCTTCTGGAATGTTTTCAGAATTACAGGTCCTGGATTCATCAAATAAAAATCAGTGATAATCTACCTATTATCCTACAATTTGATGTGGAGGCCTCACACCAACCCTTCCCATTCAAATTCAATTCCACATGGCTTTCGGATGTTGATTTCACATCGGGTGTGAGGACTAAATGGAAACAGCTAGATGTTTCGGGGGAGAGATCTGCAATGGACAAGCTGGTGGTGAAACTCAAGGCTATTAAAGATTATACTATGTTGTGGGAGAAAAACAAAAAAACTTTGTTGGGTAATGAACTTACTGAGATCGAAAAGGAAATGAAGACATTGATGCAGAGATCTGTAGGTGATGGGCTAAGCCCTGAGGATGTGAAAAAACTCTCTTCAATGGAGAGCCGAAAATTAAATATTCTTCTTATACAGGAGGAAACATGGAGGCTGAAGAGCTGAGCCTTATGGCTCAAAGCTGGGGATCAGAACACAAAATTTTTTCATCAGTATGCGGATTCTAGAAGGATGCAAAATTCTATTTGGGATCTAAACGATCACAGGGGCAGGCGGATTTGGGGGGAGGAGGAATTGATGAATGAGGCGGTCCGTCACTTTCAGGAATACTACTGTGATCCAAAAAACACATCTCTGGCTGAACAATTTAAGATTATTATGGAATATCCTCGAATATTTAATGAGGAGGAAGGGGACGATGTATATATGGATGTTTGTTTGATGGAGGTGGAAAATACATTGCGGAGGTTTGCTAAAGATAAATCACCTGGTCCGGATGGATGGTCGGTGGAACTATTCATCCACTTCTATGATATTATGGGGGAGGATATCCGAATGGCTGTGGATGAGTCTCGGAAAATTGGCATGGTCTCTAGGGCTTTAAACTCAACATATTTGGCCCTCATACCGAAAACATCACATCCAAATAACTATGATGAATTCAGACCTATTGCCCTCTGCAATTTAGTCTATAAGATTATTTCTAAGATCATTGCAGATCGGATCAAACCTCTTCTTTCCAGACACATTTCCATGGAGCAGTATGGGTTTCTGCAGGGCCGCCAGATCCATGATGCGGTGGGGGTGACACAGGAAAATTTTCACACAGTAAAACAAAAGAGACTTGATGCACTCATACTACAATTGGATTTGGTGAAAGCATATGATAAGGTGGACTAGAATTTCTTGAGATTAATTCTGATTCAGATTGGATTGCTGTGGAAGGTGATGAAATGGATTATGGCCTGTATAACTTCGGTTAATTATGCTATATTGATTAATGGACATCCAACGGAATTCTTTAAGGCATCCCAGGGACTTCGTCAGGGATGTCCTTTATCGTCGCTCCTCTTTCTATTGGTCATTGAAGGACTGAGTTTATCCATACACAAGGCAAGAAGGGAAGGGCCGATTGATGGTATTAAAATTACAAGAGATATATCTGTTACACACTCCTTATTTGTGGATGATGTAATGCTTTTCGGTAAGGGTATCCTAGCTGAGTGGGTACAATATAAGAGGATTCTTGACTTGTTCTGCTCGGTTTCTGGCATGATCATCAGTTATTTAAAATCACAATTTTTGAAACATTCCATTATGATGGAGGAGGAATGCTCGATTAGCTCTGTTCTACCATTAAAATTTAAGGAGATGGATGCTGGAACGAAGTACCTAGGCTTCTAAATTAAGCCTGCTAATTACCGGAAGAATGATTGGTCTTGGCTTGTGAGACGTTTTGAAAGACATATAAGTCACTGGAGCTTTCGCCATTTATCCCTGGGGGGCAGACTTACGCTGGAAAAATCCGTCTTGCAGAATTTAGGGGTATATTGGTTTTCACAGTGTAAAATCCCTAGATCCATCCTCTGCCTTATTTGACGAAAGCTGTTCAGTTTCTTATGGTCGGGTGGTGGTGCACATGAAAATTTTCATCTTATTAAATGGTCTTCTTTGGCTTGTCCCTGGAAGTTGGGGGATTGGAATATAAAGGACTTGGATCTATTTGTAAGGGCCCTGCATGCTAAAAGCCTATGGCGTGCTCTCTTCGATAATTCTGTTTGGGGAAGGATCATTCGAGCTAAGTACCTGAAAAATATCCCTGTTGCAAACTGGCTGAGATTGGACCGTCCCAATACAATGGGTGTGTCAAATATTTGGAATGGCTTGTTGGGATCTTTCAAGATTATTACACAATGGATTGCTTGGATTCCTGGCAATGGTCGGGATATTAAACTGGGGCTTGATCCGATTTGGGGGGGGGCGCGGTGGGACATATTCTGTCGATGGAATTAAGGACTCATCTCAGAACAAATGGTTTTTGCACTCTGGATCATGCGGCTGGCCAGTATAAGGATGGACAAGCCCTTTATATCTCGGCTTCACAGCTGGGCTTAACTGGTTCTTTGGGCATTGAATGGGATGGTTATATCAGGTCGTTCTATCAATCAAATTTAAAATTATCTGATTCTGCGGATAGATTATACTGGTCGTGGGATTTGTTATGTGGCAATATCACAGCTAAATTGGCATATGATGCATTGTTTGCCGAGTCACATTCTGTGGTTCATTGGTGGGAAAAAACTATCTGGAAGTTGGTCATTCCCCTCAAGATAAAGTGTTTTATCTAGCTAGCGTTGTGTAATAAGATACTTACTTGGGACAACTTATGTAGACGTGGTTTCATTGGACCGGGTTGGTGTCCACTATGTTGTTCCTTGGAGGAGTCTGTTGATCACCTTTTTTCTTCCTGTCCTTTCATCAGGGATATTTGGGGACATATTGCAAATAAAGTTGGTATTCAATTCCGATGGGGATATCATACACTCTGTGAATGTCTGGAGGCTTGGTCCCGCCTTTCCACAGCTTGTACTAAGCTCCCATAATTTTTGATTTGGGAGGTTTGGAAATCCCACAATTCTCGAATATTTGAAAATTTGACACCACACCATGATAGATTATGCTATAGAACCATTGTTGCACACAAGGAATATATAACAACTTATGGAGCTGTGGTTGGCGGAAAGGATCAGAATCTGGAATACCGATTGGCTCCTCCAATCCTCGTATTTCCATGTGGATTCTTTGATGGTGCTGCTGTGTGTCGGAATGGGACGGGTGGGGAAGGTGCAACCATTCACATTTCCAACACTGTCTCTATTCATATCTGGCTTAATCTGGGTAATGGATCCAATACAAGGAGTGAGATATGTGCTCTATGGCTCTTACTATTTTGGGCCCGCCGAAGAAAGATCTCATCACTTGTAATTTTTGGTGACTCATTAACAATCATCTCTTGGGCTAGGGGCACTTCACCACTCAATGTTCTACAACTTTCTCACTGGATGGAAGCGGCTCGCAAACTTATTCTAGAATTCGAACACATTCATTTTGAACATATCTTCAGAGAGGTGAATTTGGAGGCGGATATGCTCTCAAAACGGGCTCTTCACTCTCAGGAGGGGGTCATCATGTGGCAGGAATGGCGGGAAGATTTTCTTTTTACACATGGTTCTTATCAATTACATTGGACATGTTGATTTCAGCCATTACTGTTTACACTCTTTTGTTATTTTTCCTATTTATGCAGCATTTTTAATCTTATATGGCTTGCAGTTCTGTGTGCAGATCCTTAAAACTCTCTGAGTCCAACTATTGGTTGGGCATTTATTTATACTCTATTTTTGCAGAATATATTACAGCCTCATGCAGATGTTGCATGGCATTTTTAGATCGGATGTATTCCCGTCTTTTACTTTTTCACTATATGTTGGTGTTTATGGGTTGATTATCTGCTACTCTATGGATGGCGATACCATTGGTGATGGGTATCGGCGGCTATCTATCCTTTGGACCTATTGTTTTTGCTATGTACATTTTGTTGATGTGGCATATGGCTATTGTTATGCTTCAGGATATATTTATGTATTGACAATTGGATGATGTAGGGACATATGGAACTATTTGATGACACTTTCTGAACTACTTTGATGGCACATGCTGCTGCTCTGACTAGTTTTTCTCCCTGGACCTTCCTTGGACAGGGTTGGTTTTATGCTTTTGCTATATGGGCTGACAGTTGGACACATTTACTATTTCGTATATTAATAGTAAGTTGAATTTTTCAATGAAAAAAAGGTGAGTTTTTAAGTATATTATATAACATATGTATTTTAATATTTATTTTACTTTATTTTTTATTTTGTAAAATAATATATTTGTCAATGAGAATGCTATTAATTCAAAAAATTTAGGCTTGGAATGAAATGTAATCTGGAAGTAATAGGTGGAGGATTTTGGGATTGAGAATGCAGAGCTCCTCGCAAACCCTATCTCGTGCCCTTGTCACTGCAAGGCATCATGGCCGCCTGGCTGCAGCTGGGATCCCCTCCTCTCCTCCTGAGGAGCTACCCTCGGCCTCTGAGCCCCGGTGAATCTTGCTGCATTGTGAAGAGGGCATCGATCTGTAGGAGAATGATCCGCCCGTCCCCAAGCCAGATCCGCCCACACCCTTTCTTCTTCTCGGCAATCGGCAGAGAGACCCTCTTCTAGCCGCGACTGAGTCTGAGGCTGTTGTAGGATTTCCTATCTTCGTAAGGGTCCTTGATGGCTCGTCAAAACGTATTCACGCTCATCCCCTCGACCGTGCATGCATGCTCAAAATCAAGATCCAACAGGTAACATGGATTCTGTCCTGTTTTCAAATGCTGATCTATGAGGGCCTCCAGCTGGAGGATGGAGTTCGGCTTCAGAGCTTAGGGAATATCTTGAATGCAACTCTGTTGCTTGGTGCTAGGCTGAGGGGTGAGGCTCCTTCTCCCACCCCCCCAACTCTTACAAACATGCAGTAAAATCAAGGCTTGGGGATCCATCGGGTTCCAAGGCGGCTGGTCTCGGAGCAAAGGCACTCTCAGGTTCTGCTTTCAATGTGGAGCAATCCACAGGACCCCCAACGGCTAAGGTAGAAGACCCCCACGTTTATGCCTATGCTTCCACCTATGAGAAAATGGCCCTCATCTGTCGCTTCAATGGACTGTGGCCTTCCGCTTCAACGTTAAGAGAATGGATCAGCAAGACATGGGCGCTAGATCTAGAGGTGTTCCTCTGCTCCAAAGGCTTCTTCATTGTCAACTTCGCAAAAGACAAGGATCTCCAAAGGGTGTTAGAGCAAGGGCCTTGGTTCTGGGGTAGATCTAGTCTTTCCATGCAGCCATGGTTTCCTTCTTTTAGCCCTATGACTATGAATGTCATGCAGACTCCGATTTGGGTAAGACTCCCTAACTTACCTCTTCATTTTTACACTCCATATTTCTTACCCACCATTGGCAATGCACTGGGAAGATTTATCAAGCTTGATAAAGATCGTCTTATGAAGGGCTTCTTCACTTATGCCCGCATTTGTGTTGAAATCAACCTCAACCAAGGGATTCGGATAGGATTTTTATCGACTAAACTGAAGGGGATCCTTATGTGTAGTTGCTTGATTATGAGAATACTTCCTTCAGGTGCCGCTCATGCCAATAGACAGGGCATCTCCAGGCTTCTTTTCCCATATCCCCTGTTTCTCCCCCGCCCTTTGGGCCTCGGAAGAAAGCCAATGGATGGCAAGACCCCAAACCTTGCAAAAGTCGAACAACTCCCTCTATAGAAGGCAAGCATCATCACAAAGAATCTTCTGACCCTTCGGCTTCAACAACTCCTGTTCAGCCTCCGACAGTTGAGAATCAACCTGCAAAAGATTTATTTTCCAATCCATCGGTCTCGGTTCACTATTCGGATGCAACAGAAATTCAGGCTTCAGTTCCCACATCTCAGTCCAGGGTTTCCCCCCAAGTGCATGCTGAACCAAAAAATATTATCATGGCCATAGCTCCACTTTTAGGGGCTCAGAAACGTCCTCATGAATCAGACCATTCCGACAGTGATAAGGAAGCACCTGTAGTCCATCCAGGTCTCAACAATGGAATCCCCTCAAATCAGTTGGCCTTGATGGAGAAATTTGTGGCACCTACCAGTTCCACAGGGTGGATTGATGTTCGTAAGAAAAAGGGGAGAATGGCATTGCATCGGTCCACTCAATGAACTGATCCTCTCTCCCGATCTTAGCTTTGTGTCTTGTTGTTTTCCTGTACATCCCTTGTGGGTTCCTTTGAGCACAAGGATGTTGTCAACGATTCCCCCATTTCCTTTTAGGGAGTTGGTAGCTCATCACTGTATCCTTTTCAAACAAGGATGACCGTTTTTTTTGTAACACTTTGTATTATTAGCTTGGTTGAATAGAAGGATCTACCTCTTTTATTTAAAAAAAAAATGGAAATAATAGATTAAGTTTGTGATTCACAAGTAAGCAAACTTTTAGCGTTTAAATCTTTAACTTATTTTATATGATATCAATTATACATTCAAATTTAGGTCCATATATATAAAGCTAAAATATTATACTTGATTCCATTGTTAGCTTTTATCCAAAATGATTTTTTTCATATAAATTACTCACCTAAGCATATTTCTATAAGTCTCAATAAAGCATGTATGGCATTTTTGCTCACAAATGCATGGCATGTGGTTTCAATTATATTTAGTTAATTGAATTCATAGATACTCATAAATGTATGGCATGTAGTTTTAATTATATTTAGTTAATTGAATTCATAGAGATTGGTTAGAGGAAACACATGAAAGAGATCAATATGAATTATTAATGACTTACTCAATAAAGTTAATATGATTATAATAATGATCATCATTATTTTATTATCAATTATAATAAATACATATATGAGCTTTAGTTTAATCTTTGATATGTATATATATATTACCACCACAAAGTGTATATTTATATTTTATTATTTGAGATAGAAAAAGAAGACTTTACTTTTTAAGAGAAATAAGAGTTATTTTTTCTTTTTTTTTTCATTAGAAAAATCACCTCATGTCACTTACAAGAATTGAACTTAGGTGGGAAAGACAACAATCTCTCCTCCCAACTACCCAAGCTACAACCAATAAACAAATAAGAATTATCTTTATATAACAAGTGTATCATAAAAAAAAAAATTATAATTTTTTTTAAAATTCTAAATAAACGATTATATAAAATACATACACTATATCTTAATTTAAAAACTCTATGTATATAATATATGATACAACTATTTTGATAATATTTACCATCCTAACACTAAAACATCAATGATCAGGGTATGGGATTATGGGCCATGGGGCCTAGCCCCTGGCTGCATGCTACAATTTATTTCGTATGTAAATCTTTGACAAAATTTCACATTAGTGGAAACCAGAGGAATGAAGAAGGCGGCCATGGAAAAGATGCTGATGCAATCAATCATTAAAAAGGCGTAGTTTTTATAAAGTCAACATCAATCATTTTTTCTTTATGCAACTAGCCAATGGCCATGTGAATCTGTGATGGATTTGCACGGAAGCATGGTTTTAAAAATGGTAGATGGAATCCATGTTGATTGGGAAAAATATCCCCATCACTTACCTAATCTTCAACCTTTGAAATATTGAATGTAAATATTGACATTCATGGCAAGTCCGTATGAAATCAAACGTAGGCAAGGAATAGAGTTAAAACAACTCACCCACGGTAGGCTGAGAGTGAGTGGGGTTTAACGGCAGTTAAAATAGTATATATATATTTTTTTTTCAAAGAAAAAAATTTACTAATGCTATTCCATAGGAATCAAATAGTACTGAGCTGTTCTCAAAAAGCACTGAGAAAGTCTTGATTCATACACTGAATCATCAAAAATAACTGCTCACTAGATCCAGCTTTTACAATCATCAACAAAACATTTATCTCAAAACAAACATAACTGAAGAACTTCATGTCTCAGCAAAATATGAAGAAAGTTCCAGTAGCTTAGTCAAAAAAATGGGTTTCACTACTATCCACGATGACATTTTCCAACCATTCTTCCCATATAAGAAGTCCTTCCGAGCTCTCCAAATCCTGTTTAGACAATTTATCTGCCATCGAGTTGTTTTCTCTATAAATATGTTCAAAAGAGATGTTATGATGAAGAGCAATCTCTCTCTGAGTTCGAATGCACCAATGATGCAGATTAGTGACATTGAGCTTGAAATGCTCCATTGCCCACTTTATTGTTACCCGAGAGTCTCCATAGAATTTAAGGTTGACTAAACCAAAAAGGTTAGCCAATTTAAGGACACACCAAAGGGCCATGAGTTCCGCTTTCATGTTCGAGCCATTTCCACACTTTAGGCGAACAGAAAAGTGATGCTCCTCATTCAGAAAGATGACCCCTCCAACCGCACAAATCCCATATTGGGATGCTCCATCAAAAAATAAGACAGGTTGATTTACTTTGAGAGAGAACAAATGTACCTTGTCAATCTTAACACTGTACTCATCATTCTTATGAGCCAAGTACATTTTTAATGCAATCATTCCACATACCTTTTCATCTAGCAGAATATTTTGAAAAATTGCACAGTTTCGAGTATACCAAATAGCCCAAGAAATGCATATTGCAATGCTGAAATAGGCCTTACAGTTTCTGTACCAGTTTAATAAGCAATATTTGAAATCACCAACATCCCAAGGACGGGTAATCTTCAGAACTGCTGAGATGTACGACCAAACATTGGAAGTAAATTTGTAGTTGACAAAAAGATGCTGTGACGAATCGATTGACATCAAGCAAAGGTTGCACCTACTTGTGCCAATCCAGCTACACTTAAGCAGTTTTTCCCATGTCTTAAGTTTATCTTGTATGGCTAACCACAGGGAACATTTTACTTTAAGAGGAACAGACCATTTCCAGAGTCTCTTGAACCACCAATACTGAGGAAAAATATTTTTACTTTGAATTATTCTCATATAAGTTGAATTGGCAGTGATTGTTCCAGAAATTGAATTCCCAAACCATACCAGCCGATCGGGATCATGAGAGGTTTTCACACCAGTAGAGTTTAATGCTCTAATATAGTTTTCCCATTCCGCAGCAAAAACACCAGAAAGACCAAGGTCATTTGAATTCAACCACACAGCCGAATTGACACCTTCTCTAAGAAATGAGATTTTATCCAGTGTGTTCAACCCGATCACCTGAAGATAATTAACAATAGAATTTGAAAGCAAGTATGAATCTTCCATTCCTAAAATCTGGTCAATCCCCACTCTAATGTTAACACCAGATCCCACTTGCCATAAAAGATCATTCTTGATCCAGAAAAAGACTTTCATGAAACCCTGCCAGATAGGTGAAAAATTCCATCCTTTAATTCTCGGATTTCTAATCCAGTCTAATAAATCAGACTTGATATATTTCTGTTGTATAATTCTGGACCAAAGCGTTGACCCGAACATAACTCTCCAAAGATTTTTGAGCCTAAGTGCAACGCTGAAGGCTTCCAAATCCTTCATTCCCCATCCCCCATATCGTTCTGGCTTTGATATAGCATGCCACGCAACCATTGGAAATTTAGTAGCATCAAACTTCCCTGTCCAAAGAAAATTAAATACACATTTTCTTATAGCAGAAATGATGTAAGATGGAACTTCGAGCAAAGAAAACCAGTAGACAGGAATACTAGTAAGCACATACTTTACAAGAACAAGTTTCCCTCCGATGGATAGAAGTCTGAAAGCCGAATGATTAATCCGGTTATAAAATTTCTTTAACAGCCAGAGCCAATCTTTGATAATGTAATTATTTGGCTTCAAATAAAAACTTAGGTATTTGAACCCCTCCTCTAGAGGATAGCACTGGAAGGGGAGGAAAGATGTAATTTCTCTCAGGAATGTATCATTGGGATTAAGATGATAGATACTGGATTTAGAAGAGCTTACTTTCATACCAGTCACATTACAAAAAATATGAATGATATTTTTATAAACTTTCCATTCAGCCACTGACTCCATACCTCCCACTAAGACATCATCCGCAAACAGAATGTGTGTGCACACACAATCCTTAGCCAATTTGATACCTGCAATCCATCCATTTTCTATTGCTTGGTTTACAAGCCTACTAAACCCATCCATGACTAGAATGAAGAGCAGAGGAGAGAGAGGACATCCCTGACGGATCCCTCTCGAATAGGAGAAAAAAGAAGAAGGCAAACCATTGACTAACACAGAAATATTCATTGAGGTAATGCAAGCCATGATCCACCTGATCACCAGAGGAGGAATACCGATCCTTATCAAAATTAATCTCAAAAAATTCCAATTTACACGATCATAAGATTTCTCAAGATCCATTTTAAGCAATATGGCTCTCATCTTTTTGATTTTAATTCTATGCAAAACTTCTTGAGCAATCCCTAAAGCATCATGTATCTGGCGTCCAGAGAGAAACCCAAATTGCTTTGGAGAAACATAATCAAAGAGAACTGATTTCAATCTTTGTGCAATAATCTTAGCAATCAATTTGTACACCAAATTACATAAGGCTATCGGTCGAAATTCTCCAAAAGAGATAGGCGTGCTATTTTTGGGAATAAGGGTCACAAAGGTTGAATTAAGACCTCTAGGAATGTCTCCATTAATTCTAGAATAATTAACTATACTTTGCAGCTCATCACCCATAACATCAAAAAAGTGAAGGAAAAGCTCCACCGGCCATCCATCTGGTCCGGGGCTTTTTTCTTTAGAAAAACACTTTAAAGTTGCCTCAATTTAAGCCAAAGTGACTTCCTCTTGTAAATGCTCCGTATTTTCATCATTGAAGAACCTCGGATATAACCTGGCCACATTGATCTGATCCTGCAGAACACAATTTCCCTCATCCATATAAAACTTTCCAAAGAAATTGACAACTTCTGTCTTTAAATGATCATTCCCAGTAATCATTAAGCCCTGAGAGTCCTGAATTTCCCAGATGGAATTCATGTTTCTTCTAGCCAAGGCAAATTTATGAATTTTTTTTGTATTTTTGTCTCCATGAGCCAGCCAGATGGCTCTGCTCTTAAGCCGCCACTCTTTTCTTCCTGAACCAACAATTCCTGTTTTTTACTTTCAAGCTTTTTCAAATCTTCAAAGGTATGAGCATCCACAGAGGAAAAAAGATGCTCTTCAAAAGCTTTCTGGATCTTTGTTTCCAACTGAGATAATTCTAACTGATCAGACAACTTCCTATTTTTGATCCAGCCAATTACCACTTCTTTAAGAGATTTTAGCTTGTGACAGAAACGCACCACCAGGTTATCTTCCTTTCCTCTATACTTCAACCAAAAATCTTTTACCATAAGACAAAATTGCTCATCAATTAGCCATGAGCTATTAAATTTAAAAGGTGATGAGAATCTTAGACCATAATCATCCAGCTGCAACACAATGGACCAATGGTCAGAGAATTTGTTCTCACAGATCCAGGAACGATATCTATGAAAATGAGACAAGAAATCAAACTTGACGAGAAACCTATCAAGTCTTTTATGAACCCCATCTCTACCGCATCGACCATTTGTCCACGTAGGTCTCAATTTAACAGGAGCAATATCTACAGGTTCATTCTCCTCATAATACTTAGGAAAAAAGTCAGCCATATCATCCAGCTTAGCCAAATGTCCCCATACCTCAGAAGCTGAACAAGTATGGTTTAAATCACCTACAATAAGAAGATTAGGAAGTCTCAAAAGACCAGAATCTTGTAGGGACTCCCAAAATTGCAATCGTTCCTTATAAGGGGCATAGCAATTTAGAATGTCAATTGACTGATTTAAACCACAGAAAGAGCCTTTCAAGAGGATACCCCAAGGAGTGGAGTGTACTTTAAAGGAGAACAGAGCCAAATTCCACGCAATAGCAAGACCTCCCGAGAGACCACAGGAAGAAACAACAACAACTTCCCAATTAGGAAGGACCTTACAAATTTTGGAGATAGCAAATGAGTCATCGCACATGGTTTCTTGGAGCATCACAATAGCAGGGCTAATAGCAGAAACAAGATTGGATAAGGCCTGAGCCCTAGAAACCTTACCCAATCCACGGACATTTAGGGAGATAAAGGACATTAAAAACCAGAATCATAGGGCGACGCCACTCTAAGGCCCTCAGGAAAAGAAGAAGAAACAAAACTCCCATCCTCTAAACGCTTCGAGACAGGGGTATAAGTATCACAATCACTTAAAAGAAAAGTGTCGACCAGACCTCAATATATATTTACATAATAACATATTATACTTGCAAATTGCAACAAATAGTTGTGCAATGTTATGAGAAATAACAATGTATATTTCCAAATGATGCTTTATTATGGCTCCCTTAAATTGTGAGTTCATTGAAAATACCTTGCAGCAATGAAAAATAGCACACTTACTAAAACTCCAAACGTGTTCTGAACTATCTAGCATTTTAGGTACACATAATTCTGCCCTCGGGCTATTCTGAAACCATTTTTATTTATTTTTTAATAAGCAATGAAAGGTCTCATGTATGGATCAGATAACAATTCTGATTCATAGCAGCTACAATTAGTTTCCTTAACTACGTCTTTCATTATCACTGGTTGCAAGAAGGTAACAGAACTCGAAGGAAGATGGGGCATGCTCTTGAAGCTATGGCCGTCCACTGTAACATGGAGGGATCTGATTTAGAATATTTTCAACCTCCATTTACGTTAATACGTTAAGTGATATCATTTTCATTAAATTTGTAGGAACCCCTACCCGCCTAGTACAATATTTTTTTAGCATGTAAATGTTTGATATTTTTTATATATAAGCATAATCTTCGGATTCAATAGAAATAAAAATATACATAAACTAAGCTTTCTACTCGATCTGAAAAACACTTCCCGGACATTAGATGACAAAAATAGGCGACATTGAATCGAATAACGCCATACAATCTTAACGGTAGAGGAAAAGTGATAATCACCCCTTGAGTTACAGTCTGCCATCAATTGACATTCATAAATGGTGCCCAAACTCCAAATAGAAGTTATCATATATACATGTATAAAACTATCCATCCATTAATGGAATTTAGATAGATTCATTACTGTTACAATAGCAGCCGATCAAAATTATTTATGAGAGATTTATAACGCTGGATGTTTGCTGTTAATGCGATTTAGAATCCTCTCAAACAATAATACATCACAGGGAATCCTGATAGCTCCATTGTGTTCATATCCGAATTCATGCGCTGAAGCTTCCAAGGGATGGCCGAGAACGCTGGCATTTATCACAAATCTGGAAAGAATATCTTTCCCTACATACACAGGAAGGCATCCCTTGGGAACAGTATTGTCATTCTTCTTACCGTCTGAATTCTGTCTACGCTTCTCATTCTTCTTTATCTTGACAAACGCCAATGGCTCCCTGGAGGAATATTGCATATAAGTAACTCTCTGTAGAAAACGAATCAAGTGGCGCATTTTGGGCGAAATTACGAAGAAACCAAACGTCGCCAGATTTAGCAGAGCAGGAGAGTATATGGCATAAAATACAAAGCCTCTGCTCCTTTGCTATAGCACTGAAAATCTGCCACAGAGGGTGAATAGGGGAGGCCGAAGCGATTTGAAGAAACGAGGAAGGATATCATATTTTAAGACTGTGTTCATGAGAACACGTATTGGAAGGCATAGAAAGAGTCAAAGAAAAAGTCGCACTCAATGAAAACACTAGTCAAAGTCGAACGTGGAGTGCTCGTCCTGTGCACATCTTTTAGCTTACTTAAAACGTAAAACGTGGAATATTTGGTACATTTATTGTTTTAAATTGACGTTTTATCATTATAATAATTTATTCTCTCACATATTTCCAAAAGAGGTTGGATGCCATAATACATAATAACATAATATTTTTTGGTGGATACTTTTTCCACTATATTCCTTAAGGATTTGCGTCTGGTCATATAAAGAGTCTCCTAGGATATTTCTAAGGGGTGTATTTACTGAAATCCTTTAGAACTTGTACTCCACTTGATGTGAAAACTTCCTTTAGGTGAGATGCTTGGTTATAAGGGGTATTTATATCCAACTTCGTAGTATTGATTTCCTTCGAATAAGTATTAAGATTCAAAATTTAAGATTAAAAGCACTTGAATTCCTTCAACTAAATGATAAGATTTAAATTTTAAGATTGAAAGTACTTTTATTAAATTAATCAAAATATAAATTTCCTTTTTTTACTAAAGCTTTTCAAAAATGGCTGAAAAATATATATATATTTTTAGTTTTGCTTACTACATGTAACTTTTGCAGAATTACAATATGCAGTTGAATGGTCCACTAAGAAAGTATCTCAACATTGAAAGCTTCTACCAAAGAAAAATATACATAAGATTTTTGGATACCATATATTGTATATTGTAATTAATTATACATGGCACATTGTAATTAATTGATTACCATTTCTAGATTTTTTAGCTTATAACCTTTTGACAAAATCTCACGTGAGTTGGGTTCAAGTAGGCGGCCGTGGAAAAGATGTTGGTTAGCACGAGAAAGGCGGTGCCGCCCTCATAAGTCATAAAGTGAGCATCAATTCATTTATTTATTTATGCAAATTGGCATGTACACGCCTACAAATTTTGAAAAGTAGCATTGTTTTAATGATTGATAATTGAAGTCTATGTTGCAATGGTTGACTTCTAGTTCTTTAATCTTCGCCTCAAATATTTAAAGGGGCACATTGATTGTCATGGCAAGTCAATGGTGCATCTAGAGTTAAGTTGGGCTTAACACGTTAAAGCCATTCGAATAGGTTGAAGATTAGTCATTTTCACGTCATTTTTCTACACTGTAATTGTGTTGGCTCGACCATCATAGATCATTTTTCGATCATACTGCCATGGTGTCCTTAACAACAGATGGCATGTATTCACGGGAATTACGTCGCACAATACACTATCTTCAAATCCCTCAACTCGGAAGTTGATTAGGCACTATCAGGTCACCTTCACATGGTGTCCCTTCTGCAGCCATGAGATCTTGTATGGGTGTGGGTGTTCCCGACACTTCAGCCCAATCTTGTTGATGACTTTTGTCGACACAACATTCTCCGTGCTTCCTCCATCCACTATGGTTTTGCAACGCCATTCGCCGATCCGCACCTTTGTTCGAAAGATCGTCTTTCATTGTGTCGGCTCGGTCTTGTCGTATTGATCTTCCTGGATCAAGGCTCTCTGGACCGTCAGGTTTCGGTTCTTTATTTTCTCTCCTCCACTGTTGTCGAAGGCCGATTCCTCCCTCTCCTCAACTTGCTCATATTTTCGACGTCTGGGTTTCGACTCCTCTACAGCATGTAGATTCTTTGGGCACTCATATGCCTTGTGTCCTACCCCTCGACACTTGTAACAGATTATGGCTGGTCTGTTAGCTCCCTTCCTGTCGGATGGACCATTTCGACCATACACACCTTGATTGCGGTTCTCATGACCATCACGTCGGTTCTCTTGCGCTTTCTCCCTTGTCGATGTCCCTTCTGCATGTCGACTATCTTCGACAAATTCCTTCCTATAACCGCTACTTTGGCCTTTCACGGAAACAGTCTTCGCTCCCCGACCAGTCATCCTGCCTCTCGTCGCTACGAATTTTCTCGGCAGTTTCTCTTCTGCCTTCAGAGCTAATTGGTAGGCTTCGCCGACTGCTCTGAACCTCGACATTCTCAATTCATCCTGAATAACATATTTCAAGCCGTTCACGTATCTAGCGACAGCTTTTTTTCCTTCGTCGGTTTGTCCCGACCGAATCGACAATCGGTAGAACTCTTCCGTGTACTCTTTCACAGTCATCTCTTTTTGTTGAAAGTTCTGCAACTTTCTGAACAAGGAAATCACATAGTCGTTCGGCAAGAACTTTCCCTTCAACTTAGTGACCATCCTGTCCCAAGACTTGATTTTCTCTTTGCCTTTCTTTACTCTGTCAGCCTGTACATTATCCCACCAAAATGAGGCATGACCTTTCAACCTCAGACATGCAGTCTTAACCCGTTTAGGGTCCTCGATCTACTCTAGGTCAAAGTATTTCTCCATTTCTCTGAACCAGTCAAGTAAATCTTCTGGGTCCAGGTTTCCTGAGTAGGTACGCACATCTATCTTCGCCCGACCTCTCATATCTGTAAGAAGCTTGATCATTTTTTCTTCTGGTTCTTCTATGGCTTCCTCCCGAGCTTCCACCTCTTCGACTTCCTCGTTGTTGTGGTCTAACGCCTCAGGAATACAACCACGCCTCTAACTTTCTTTGATTGTCGTGACTTCATTGGTCAAAGTTCGCATTGTTCAGACGCATTCGTTGAACATCTCACGATCCACCGTGACGGTTGTTGCGCCACGCGCTCTTCGTCCTCGGACATTAACGCCTCTGTGAGCCATTTCCAACCTCTGTTGAAACTCTCACGTGTCCAATCGCAACATAACCTCAACAAGTTGTGCACAACTCTACCCAACCTCAGCTGGAGCTGTTCAACGCACTTGCAGGCTCAATATCATGAACGTTCTTCAGACTCTATTGATTCTCCCGCTCTGATACCAACTGACGTAAGGCGCCTTAGAGAAGTAAGGTTCTTGCATAACAATACACATGACAGATACCACAACGTTTACACGAACAAGGTGTAAAACATGATGCCAGAAGTGGGTTATATTACTTCTTTGGAATTGGTTACAATGCGGAATAACTGAAAGTAAATAACTAACTATGGTCTGCTTCAGCTGTTACAATACAGAAGTAACTGTGGTGTGTTCTCCCCGTGTTTCAACCTCACCCTCTCATCATTCACTTCAGAACTTTGAGCTATGGCTTCGATCTCATCTCCCTTATTAGCATGTGTGACTCTTCTCTATCACCCTTTCAGAACCCCCCCCCCCATGCTCTGGTTCCCTCTTTGCTCAAAATATCCCTCAACTAATCTCCCCTTCTCTGTCTACTACCCCACAGTTGTTGTTCCCGAGATCACTCTTATCCCCGAGACACGCTTCTCTTGTCAGTCGATCCTTCCATGATCGTGGCAGACCTGCAACTGTCAATGCTTCTACCATGTTGCTCAGCCTCTGTCTATGACGACATCTGTCACATCCTTCATCTACCTACAATAACTGTATTAACTTATCCAGCAACCCTTAACGGCTATCTGGTATGACTACCTTGACTTCTGCTACAGTTTTCGGTCACATCTCGACTTTCTGTCAGTTCAATCCTGACTTCTGCAGTTTGCCAATCCTCCCCTTCCTCTGCGCTTGGCTCCACCAAACTCATCGATGTCGCGGTTCAACAATCAGTCGACCTTCCCACGACTCTACGGCAACTTGACACCTCTCAGTGGTCGTTTGTCGGCATTGTCATGTCGAAGCTCGACCTCTTCAGTCCTATCGACTACCACGACAACTATTTCTCAACTCATTGACTTCGATGAGTCAATCTGCTTCACGAATCAGCATTCGTCGACATTCCCTCTAGTCGGCTCCTCCGTCTGTCGATCAACTGTGACTAACCTCCCTAGGCTCTAATGCTCCTGCATTAGATAGAACTTAAATTTATCAATCCCTTCAAAAGATCCCTCAACTGATCTCTCCTTCTCCGTCTTCTACCCTCTAGTTCCCTCTCTGCTCAAAAGATCCCGCGCTCTGGTTCCCTCTCTGCTCAAAAGATCCCTCAACCGATCTCTCCTTCTCCGTCTTCTACCCTACGGTTTTTGTTCCCGAGATCACTCCAATCCCCGATACACGCTTATCTTGTCAGCTGATCCTTCCATGATCCTAGAAGACCTGCAACTGTCAGCGCTTCTACCATGCTGCTCAGCCTGTGTCTGTGACGACATATGTCGCATCCTTCATCTACCTGCAATAACTATATTAACTTATTTAGCAACCCTGAATGGCTATCTGGTACAACTACCTTGACTTCTGCTACAGTTGTCGGTCACATCCCAACCTTTCTGTCAGTTCAGTCCTGACTTCTATGGTTCGCCGGTCCTCCCCCTCCTCTGCGCTTGGCACCGCCAAACTCGTCGATGTCGCGGTTCGATAACCAGTCGAACTTCCCATGACTCTATGGCAACTTGACACCTCTCGGTAGCCGTTTGTCGACATTGTCATGTCAACGCTCTACCTCTTCACTCCTATTGACTACATCAACAACTTCTGCTCGACTCATTGACTTCGACGAGTCAATATGCTTCACGAACCAGCGGTCATTGGCATTCCCTCTGGTCGGCTCCTCCTTCTCTCGATCAACTTTGACTAACCTCCCTAGGCTCCGATGCTCCTACATCGGATAGAACTTAAATTCATCAATCCCCCGATTTGATTCTCTGAATAATTCTTTGAGACAAGTTTCCCTCCATGTTCATCCTTGTACACATATATTGAATAACGAATAGAGAATCCCCCATGATGATTCCTGTCTTTGCAATAGAATTAATCCAAGGTTTAAAAAAAAAATTACTTTTATTTATGGCAATTCCAAACCCCATAAAAACTTACTTTTGTATTTCCTTCTAGGTCAATGAAAACCCCTCCCACTTCTACCACCTCATAGTGTTTGGATTTCTATATTTAACATGATTTGTTGCTACTTTGCAATTATAAATTTAAATTTGTATCATAAAAATTAAATTAACTAATTAACTAATTAACTAATTATATTTTATTAAAAATTTGAATTTATGTGCTGAAAATTAAATTAATGTTACATTCCAATTATAAATTTAAATTTTATTTAATCCTCATATATATACATTGTTCCCTATGAGCATTATCTTTAACATTACAAAATAATTCTTTAAAACATAAATAAATCTTAAAAATTATTTTAAAATAAATATATTACATTTTAAATTATTAAAAAATATTTATTTTAAATTAATTAAAAAAATATATAGAGTGTATATTTAAAATCAATAATTTTGATGTGGATCCTTGATATTTAGATTCGAATGTTATAATCAATTGCAATTCTACATGCCTTGTAAATTAATGAAATTATAATCCCGAGGATTACAAAATCATTTTTATATAGACTTAATATATTATAATCCCGAGGATTACAAAATCATTTTTATCTGGACTTAATATATTTGGTGGTTTTAATATTTGTTTCTTTATATTTGCTTTCATGGTTAATGCCATTAATTCTCAATTATGAGGTGAATTTTGTTTATAACGGATGTACAAAACAATTATAGGCGGAGATAAATGCAGTGAATATAATAAAAACAGATACATAAATAAATATTCAGAACATGTTCAAATTTATTAATAAAAAAATCTGAATTTTTTGTCACCAGAAAACTCAAGCATATAAAGTTATGCCTATAAAACTTTATTTTAAAAAGCTCATTGTAAAGGATACGTGAATAATTACATCTCTATTGATGGTAAAAATCTGAACTAATACCACATTTTAATAGATAATAAAAATCTGAGCTCAATAGACAAAATTGGAGCTCATTTGGTATATTATCAAAACATATTTGAGATACAGAGAGAGTAGAACATATTATTTGAAAGATTCTGTTTGAATCAAACATAGCAGCCGTTGGAAAGTGAGCACATCGCAATTAACTCTGACTGCACCGATCTGATCAAATCCTACCTCCTCCCCCTCCGTCAAATCAAGCAAAACAGCCATCAGAGGATGGTTTATATCAGCGGTCGCCACCATGAACAACTCTTTTTCCTTCCCAACGCGCAGAGGGACAAATCCGCTGATTCCTTCTCCCTCAGCTGAAACATCATATGGCCGTGATGAGTTGAGACTAGAGAGCTCCGATCCCAGCGACTCCAATTTCCTAGACTGAATCCTTCTGTGTGGCAACAGTCTTCTGACAAAATGGGGCATCTTCGCCATTTTAGCTGAGATTTGTGTGCACTGTGTATCGCTGAAGACGAGGCCGAGAAGAAGACTTTGCAGAATGGAGAGACTGTTTGTCAAAAAGGGTCGCTGCCGCTTGTATTTATAATGTGGATCCGGGCAGCCGGGCTGCAAAGAGCTTTCGCGACTGTCTCTGCACAACTTTGACTGTTGACTAAATTTGGGGGAAACTGATTAAAATATTAAATTAAGACGAAAACGTGTAGAATGTGTTAAAAACTTCAACACAATGACGGTGAAATATTATTTGAAGTGTTTTTTAAAAGTCCAAATTATATTCACATTAAAAAAAGTTAAAGTTAAGTAAATCGAAACTACACATTCTTACTCTTATTGGGAATCGGGACGGTTTTGATTTTAATATGTAATTTCATCTTATTCAAAGAGGGAACACTATCATTGAAGACACGAAGCTTCCTTTACCTATAAAGACTTACTATTAAAACGTGAAGAGCTACCACATTACCACCTATATACAACGTCCGTACAAGCTTGATTGAAATGAAACATGTTAATACCATTTAATTAGACCTTTGTTCATACGTGTATAAATTTCAATTACATTTAATTACCATATAATTTTAAGTTAGTCTATAGCTTCATATTAAGGTGAGTTTTTAAGTATATTATATAACATATGTATTTTAGTGTATAAATTTCAATTACATTTAATTACCATATAATTTTAAGTTAGTCTATAGCTTCATATTAAGGTGAGTTTTTAAGTATATTATATAACATATGTATTTTAATATTTATTTTACTTTATTTTTTATTTTGTAAAATAATTTATTTGTCAATGAGAATGCTATTAATTCAAAAAACTTAGGCTTGAAATGAAATGTAATCTGGAAGTAATAGGGGGAGGATTTTGGGATTGAGAATGCGGAGCTCCTTGCAAACCCTATCTCGTGCCCTTGTCACCGCAGGGCATCATGGTCGCCTGGCCGCAGCTGGGATCCCCTCCTCTCCTCATGAGGAGCTACTCTCGGCCTCTGAGCCTCAGCGAATCTTGTTGCATTGTGAAGAGGGCATCGATCTATAGGAGAATGATCCGCCCGTCCCCAAGCCAGATCCACCCACGCCCTTTCTTCTTCTCGGTAATCGGCAAAGAGACCCTCTTCCGGTCGCGATTGAGTCTGAGGCCATTGTAGGATTTCCTATCTTCGTAAGGGTCCTTGATGGCTCGTCAAAATGTATTCATGCTCATCCCCTCGACCATGCATGCATGCTCAAAATCAAGATCCAACAGGTAATAGGGATTCTATCCTGCTTTCAAATGCTGATCTATGAGGGCCGCCAACTGGAGGATGGAGTTCGGCTTCAGAGCTTAGGGAATATCTTGAATGCAACTCTGTCGCTTGGCGCTAGGTTGAGGGGCAGGGCTCCTTCTCCCACCCCCCCCAACTCTTACAAACATGCAGTAAAATCAGGGCTTGGGGATCCATTGGGTTCCAAGGCGTCTGGTCCTGGAGCAAAGGCACTCTCAGGTTCTGCTTTCAATGTGGAGCAATCCACAGAACCCCCAACGGCTAAGGTAGAAGACCCCCACGTTTATGCCTATGCTTCCACCTATGAGCAAAGGGCCCTCATCTGTCGCTTCAATGGACTGTGGCCTTCCGCTTCAGCGTTAAGAGAATGGATCAGCAAGACATGGGCACCAGATCTAGAGGTGTTCCTTTGCTCCAAAGGCTTCTTCATTGTCAACTTCGCCAAAGACGAGGATTGCCAAAGGGTGTTAGAGCAAGGACCGTGGTTCTGGGGTAGATCTAGTCTTTCCATGCAGCCATGGTTTCCTTCTTTTAACCCTATGACTATGAATGTCATGCAGACTCCGATTTGGGTAAGACTCCCTAACTTACCTCTTCTTTTTTACACTCCATATTTCTTACCCACCATTGGCAATGCGCTGGGAAGCTTTATCAAGCTTAATAAAGATCGTCTTATGAAGGGCTTCTTCACGTATGCCCACATTTGTGTTGAAATCAACCTCAGCCAAGGGCTTCGGATAGGATTTTTATCGATTAGACTAAAGGGGATCCTTATGTGTAGTTGCTTGATTATGAGAATACTGCCTTCAGGTGCCGCTCATGCCAATAGACAAGGCATCTCCAGGCTTCTTGTCCAATATCCCCTGTTTCTCCCCCGCCCATCACTATAAAAGCTCATCACTATGTCCTTTTCAGACAAGGATGACCGTTTTTTTTGTAACACTTTGGATTATTAGCTTGGTTGAATAGAAGAATCTACCTCTTTTATTTAAAAAAAAAAAAACATGGAAATATTAGGTTAGGTTTGTGATTCACAAGTAAGCAAACTTTTACTTTTTCCAAATTCTGTTTAAATCTTTGACTAGTTTTATATGATATCAATTATACATTCAAATTTAGGTCCATATATATAAAGCTAAAATATTATACTTGATTCCACTGTCTAAGCATATTTCTATAAGTCTCAATAAATCATGTATGGCATTTCTGCTCACAAATGCATGGCATGTAGTTTCAATTATATTTAGTTAATTGAATTCATAGATACTCATAAATGTATGGCATGTAGTTTTAATTATATTTAGTTAATTGAATTCATAGAGATTGGTTAGAAGAAACACACGAAAGAGATCAATATGAATTACTAATGACTTACTCAATAAAGTTAATATGATTACAATAATAATGATCATCATTATTTTATTACCAATTATAATAAATACATATATGAGCTTTAGTTTAATCTTGGATATATATATATATATTATCACCATAAAGTGTATATTTATATTAATAAATGTTTATATTTTATTATTTCAGATTGAAAAAGAAGAGTTTACTTTTTAAGACAAATAAAAGCTATCTTTTCTTTTTTTTCTTCACAGAAAAATCACTTCATGTCACTTACAAGAATTGAACCTAGGTGGGAAAGACAACAATCTCTCCTCCCAACTACCCAAGCTACAACCAATGAACAAATAAAAGTTATCTTTATATAACAAGTGTATCATAAAAAAAAAATTCTAATTTTTTTTTAAAATTCTAAATAAACAATTATATAAAATACATACAAAATATCTTAATTTAAAAACTATATATATATAATATATGATATGACTATTTTGATAATATTTACCATCCTAACACTAAAACATCAATGATCAGGGTATGGGATTATGGGCCATAGGGCCTAGCCCCTGGTTGCATGCTACAATTTCTTTGGTATGAAAATCTTTGACAAAATTTCACGTTAGTGGAAACCAGAAGAATGGAGAAGGCAACCGTGGAAAAGATGCTGATGCAATCAATCATTAAAAAGGCGTAGTTTTTATAAAGTCAACATCAATCATTTTTTCTTTATGCAACTGGCCAATGGCCATGTGAATCTGTGATGGATTTGCACGGAAGCATGGTTTTAAAAATGGTAGATGGAATCCATGTTGATTGGGAAAAATATCCCCATCACTTACCTAATCTTCAACCTTTGCAATATTCAATGTAAATATTGACATTCATGGCAAGTCCGTATGAAGTCAAACGTAGGCAAGGAATAGAGTTAAGACAACTCACCCACGGTAGGATGAGAGTGAGTGGGGTTTAACGGCAGTTAAAATAGCATATATATTTTTTTTTCAAAGAAAGAAATATACCATTGTTATTCCATAGGAATCAAATAGTACAGAGTTGTTCTCAAAAAGTATTGAGAAAGTCTTGATTCATAAACTGAATCATCAAAAATAACTGCTCACTAGATCCAGCTTTTACAAGCATCAACAAAACATTTATCTCAAAACAAACATAACTGAAGAACTTCATGTCTCAGCAAAATATGAAGAAAGTTCCAGCAGCTTAGTGAAAAAAAATAGGTTTCACCGCTATCCACGATGACATTTTCCAGCCATTCTTCCCATATAAGAAGTCCTTCCGAGCTCTCCAAAGCCTGTTTAAACAATTTATCCGCCATCGAGTTGTTTTCTCTATAAATATGTTCAAAAGAGATGTTATGATGAAGAGCAATCTCTCTTTGAGTTCGAATGCACCAATGACGCAGATTAGTGACATTGAGCTTGAAATGCCCCATTGCCCACTTTATTGTTACCTGAGAGTCTCCATAGACTTTAAGGTTGACTAAACCAAAAAGGTTAGCCAATTTAAGGACACACCAAAGGGCCATGAGTTCCGCTTTCATGTTCGAGCCATTTCCACAGTTTAGGCGAATAGAAAAGTGATGCTCCTCATTCAGAAAGATGACCCCTCCAACTGCACAAATCCCATATTGGGATGCTCCATCAAAAAATAAGACAGGTTGATTTACTTTGAGAGAGAACAAATGTACCCTGTCAATCTTAACACTGTACTCATCATTCTTATGAGCCAAGTACATTTTTAATGTAGTCATTCCACATACCATTTCATCTGGTAGAATATTTTGAAAAATTGCACAGTTCCGAGTATACCAAATAGCCCAAGAAATGCATATTGGAATGTTGAAATAGGCCTTACAGTTTCTATACCAGTTTAATAAGTAATATTTGAAATCACCAACATCCCAAGGACGGGTAATCTTCAGAACTGCTGAGATGTAAGACCAGACATTGGAAGTAAATTTGTAGTTGACAAAAAGATGCTGTGACGACTCAATTGGCATCAAGCAAAGGCTGCACCTACTTGGGCCAATCCAGCCACGCTTAAGCAGATTTTCCCATGTCTTAAGTTTATCTTGTATGGCTAACCATAGGAAACATTTTACTTTCAGAGGAATAGACCATTTCCAGAGTCTCTTGAACCACCAGTCCCAAGGAAAAATATTTTTACTTTGAATTATTCTCATATAAGCTGAATTGGCAGTGACTGTTCCAGAAATTGAATTCCCAGACCATACCAGTCGATCGGGATCATGAGAGGTTTTCACACCAGCAGAGTTTAATGCTCTAATATAGTTTTCCCATTCCGCAGCAAAAACACTAGAAAGACCAAGGTCATTTGAATTCAACCACATAGCCGAATTGACACCTTCTCTAAGAAACGAGATTTTATCCAATGTGTTCAACCCGATCACCTGAAGATAATTAACAATAGAATTTGAAAGCAAGTATGAATCTTCCATTCCTAAAATCTCGTTAATCCCCACTCTAATGTTAACACTAGATCCCACTTGCCATAAAAGATCATTCTTGATCCAGAAAAAGACTTTCATGAAACCCCGGTAGACAGGTGAAAAATTCCATCCTTTAATTCTCGGATTTCTAATCCAGTCTAATAAACCAGACTTGATATATTTCTGTTGTATAATTATGGACCAAAGCGTTGACTCGAACATAACTCTCCAAATATTTTTGAGCCTAAGTGCAATGCTGAAGGCTTCCAAATCCTTGATTCCCCATCCCCCATATCGTTCTGGCTTTGATACAGCATGCCACGCAACCATTGGCAATTTAGTAGCATCAGACTTCCCTGTCCAAAGAAAATTAAATACACATTTTCTTATAGCAGAAATGATGTAAGATGGAACTTCGAGCAAAGAAAACCAATAGACAAGAATACTAGTAAGCACATACTTTACAAGAACAAGTTTCCCTCCGATGGATAGAAGTCTGAAAGCCCAATGATTAATCCGGTTCTAAAATTTCTTTAACAGCCAGAGCCAATCTTTGATAATGTAATTATTTGGCTTCAAATAAAAACCTAGGTATTTGAACCCCTCCTCCAGAGGATAGCACTGGAAGGGGAGGAAAGATGTAATTTCTCTCAGGAATGTATCATTGGGATTAAGATGATAGATATTGGATTTAGAAGAGCTTACTTTCATACCAGTCGCATTACAAAAATTATGAATGATATTTTTATAAACTTTCCATTCAACCACTGACTCCATACCTCCCACTAAGACATCATCTGCAAACAGAATGTGTGTGCACACACAATCCTTAGCTAATTTGATACCTATAATCCATCCATTTTCTATAGCTTGGTTTACAAGCCTACTAAACCCATCCATGACTAGAATGAAGAGCAAAGGAGAGAGAGGACATCCCTGGTGGATCCCTCTCGAACAGGAGAAAAAAGAAGAAGGCGAACCATTGACTAACATGGAAATATTCATTGAGGTAATGCAAGCCATGATCCACCTGATCACCAGAGGAGGAATACCGATCCTTATCAAAATTAATCTCAGAAAATTCCAATTTACACGATCATAAGCTTTCTCAAGATCCATTTTAAGCAAGATGGCTCTCATCTTTTTGATTTTAATGCTGTGCAAAACTTCTTGAGCAATCCCTAAAGCATCATGTATCTGGCGTCCAGAGAGAAACCCAAATTGCTCTGGAGAAACATAATCAGAGAGAACTGATTTCAATCTTTGTGCAATGATCTTAGCAATCAATTTGTACACCAAATTACATAAGGCTATCGGTCGAAATTATCCAAAAGAGATAGGCTTTCTATTTTTTGGAATAAGGGTCACAAAGGTTGAATTAAGACCTCCAGGAATGTCTCCATTAATTCTAGAAAAATGAACCATACTTTTCAGCTCATCACCCATAACATCAAAAAGTGAAGGAAAAGCTCCATCGACCATCCATCTGGTCCAGGCCTTTTTTCTTTAGCAAAACACTTTAAAGTTGCCTCAATTTCAGCCAAAGTGACTTCCTCTTGTAAATGCTCAGTATTTTCATCATTGAAGAACCTCGGATATAACCTGGCCACATTGATCTGATCCTGCATAACACAATTTCCCTTATCCATATAAAACTTTCCAAAGAAATTGACAGCTTCTGTCTTTAAATGGTCATTCCCAGTAATCATTAAGCCCTGAGAGTCCTGAATTTCCTAGATGGAATTCATGTTTCTTCTAGCCGAGGCAAATTTATGATTTTTTTTTGTATTTTTGTCTCCATGAGCCAGCCAGATGGCTCTGCTCTTAAGCCGCCACTCTTTTTCTTCCTGAACCAGCAATTCCTCTTTTTTACTTTCAAGATTTTTCAAATCTTCGAAGGTATGAGCATACACAGAGGAAAAAAGATGCTCTTCAAAAGCTTTCTGGATCTTTGTTTCCAACTGAGATAATTCTAACTGATCAGACAACTTCCTATTTTTGATCTAGCCAATTAGCACTTCTTTAAGAGATTTTAGCTTGTGACAGAAATGCACCACCAAGTTATCTTCCTTTCCCCTGTACTTCAACCAAAAATATTTTACCATAAGACAAAAATGCTCATCAATTAGCCATGAGCTATTAAATTTAAAAGGTGATGAGAATCTTAGACCATAATCATCCAGCTGCAACACAATGGGCCAATGGTCAGAGAATTTGTTCTCACAGATCCAGGAACGATATCTATGAAAATGAGACAAGAAATCAGACTTGACGAGAAACCTATCAAGTCTTTTATGAACCCTGTCTCTACCGCATCGACCATTTGTCCACGTAGGTCTCAATTTAATAGGAGCAATATCTACAAGTTCATTCTCCTCATAATACTTAGGAAAAAAGTCAGCCATATCATCCAGCTTAGCCAAATGTCCCCATACCTCAGAAGCTGAACAAGTATGGTTTAAATCACCTGCAATAAGAAGATTAGGAAGTCTCAAAAGACCAGAATCTTGTAGGGACTCCCAAAATTGCAATCGTTCCTTATAAGGGGCATAGCAATTTAGAATGTCAATTGACTGATTTAAACCACATAAAGAGCCTTTCAAGAGGATACCCCAAGGAGTGGAGTGTGCTTTAAAGGAGAACAGAGCCGAATTCCACGCAATAGCAAGACCTCCCAAGAGACCACAGGAAGAAACAGCAACAACTTCCCAATTAGGAAGGACCTTACAAATTTTGGAGATAGCAAATGAGTCATCGCACATGGTTTCCTGGAGCATCACAATAGCGGGGCTAATAGCAGAAACAAGATTGGATAAGGCCTGAGCCCTAGAAAACTTACCCAATCCACGGACATTTAGGGAGATAAAGGAAATTAAAAACCAGAATCAGAGGGGGACACCACTCTAAGGCCCTCAGGAAAAGAAGAAGAAACAAAACCCCCATCCTCTAAACGCTTCGAGACAGGAGTATAAGTATCACAATCGGGGACAGACTGAACAAGTAAGGCTTTCTTCTTTTTTTCCCCTTCTGATGGTGACATTTTGGAATTTGTGTGAATGAATAGGGATGGTATCAGATTGAATACCAGGGTTTTTCGAATAAATGGATAAAGGAGGGAACTCATGTCCATTATCAAAAATCAAATAACCACTTTCATTTAGAATGGAATTATCTTCTAAAGAAAGCGGCAGAGGCGATACAAAAGGCTCAGCCACAGGAGAAGGTAAATCTTTCGTACCAGAAGGAGACTCCTTTAAATCATCAGCAGGAATGTGGATAGGGTTTCTAGGACAAAGACCAACATCATAAAGAGGAATATCAGGAGGAGCAACAGCAAAATTCTCTGAATTAAGGTCAGAAAAAATACTGTGACCCACCCGAGTCCTATCAGGAACCAACCCTTTCATGTCAACAAGAAGACCAGTAACAGGATCATGTCTCAAAACTGTCTCACCCTTTGAAATGCGAGAAGAAAGTTCTTTCTCAGACTTTTCTAAGAGCATTAAATCATCCTTAGAGATATCCGAAAAATACTCCAAAGGATTAGGGACAGACTTACTCAAATACAAGTTAACCCATTTTTGTTGCAAATGTTTTAGAGTGGAGAAATCAGAGGAATGTGATGCTGAAGATAGCTGCCAAAAAGAGGGACAGTTGGCCTGAACATGACTAGTCTTCCAGCACCCAAAAAAAATAGCATATATATTCTATTCTAAGCTTTTACGATTTTGGCTACCACACATGTTAGAAGGTTGGTTTTATGAGTTTATTAATAAAATTCAGTAGGATGTATCTAATGGTTATTATGTTTGTATTATATATATTAGCATAACCCAAAGTGGGGAAACTAAATGTCTAGAAGAATTTTAATATGTTGTAAAATGAGTGAAAGTTGTGTGTATAGGACAATATAATTTTATGTATTTGAAAAGGAAAACTATTTTGTAAGTACTAATAAGCAATAAATAAAAACTCATGTAATCGATGGCAAGTAAAATGACTTGTACATTAATTTGTTATACGAAAAAGTATACATATGTGAGTAAAACAAGAAAGGGCTAGGTAGTGATCAAGTTTGACTCTAAATATATATTGGAAATCAACATTGGTATTTTCAATTGGTAGGGGGAGTGTAAGGATTGAGGATTACAATTTTAAGTGTGAAATGGACAGAGAATGAAGGTGTGCCTCTTGCTCTTTTCAAAGTGAGACATATGAAGTGTCTTTAATCTTTGCATAACATTTGAAGGAGAACAATGTGTATTTTTTCTCCTCTTTTCTTTTTTAGCATGAAAATCTATAACTAGTTCTCACTTGTCGAAAGGATCTTTGTTGATGACATCCTTAACATTAAATGCATTGATGTTTTTCCTTGTTTGCTCTCAATGCTTATTGCGCTTGAAAATCAATATGTGAACTTCACACTAGCTCTCCTCTAGTCTAGAGTTGTATGCATGTTATGCTTATGTTTTTATGTTATATTTAAAATGAATAACCACGGATACAAAATTCAATGTTAGGAACCTCACCAAGTCACCATGGACTAATTTAGCTGAGTGGGTATATAAATAGTAGGCATGCATTTAAAGCTAGAGTGATATTTCTTCATTGAAGTAACAAGTCTAATCAATTTTTAATAATTTGTTGCTCACCTTACAACTCTACCTTGGGTTATGGCATAACATGGTGTTTACTATAAGCATTCAACCTAATATCCCCAACCTACACCCAACTACAACATCACAAAGGTCGTATATTTAAGGAATTGTCTTGCTATATGATTGACGTTCAACAAATCAACATGGCATTCCATCATGTGGACCCCATGATTGATCATTCTCAGGTGGACAATAAATACCATCAAGAGAAAGGGGGAAACATGTTGTTTCTCAATGGAAAAATGTCACATTATATCAAAGAGAGACTATAGGAGAATTTATTGGAGATATTAATCCACTTGTAAGCCATATTTATCAAAGGATGAAGAATTTTGTACTTCAAATATAGCAAGAAGCAGTGAATGAGCTTAGATGAGCTTTGCTATTATTTTCATATCATATAATGGAAAGTTAAAAATATTAAATCCATACAATGACAATTGTGAAAGCTAATAAATACATCACATATAAACAACACAAAATAGTATAGAATATACTCCTTTAAAATATACATTAAGCATATTAATAAATAAATAGTAATTTAATTTAAAATCATATTATAATAAAAACTAAATTACGATATACATAATTATTAATAAAATATAATCTTAATGTTTTTTCGAAGGAACATGAGAAAAATCTTTGAGTACTTTATTATTATCCATAAATAGTAAATAGGTAAACCGTCAACCCTAACCTAATTCTAAGGGGATAAAAAAAGTCTAACCAACTTTGAAGAGGAGATATGACATGCATTTCATGGCTACTTGATCCCCTCAAAACAAAATATAAATACTATTATCATTTAAATAACTAAATTTTAAATATAAATATTATTATCATTTAAATAACTAAATTTTAAATATAAATATTATTATCATTTAAATAACTAAATTTAATTTTTTAATATATAACCACAACTCTCATGAAACTTTTTTGACTTTTTACTTTTAATATATAACCACATCTCAAACACTCTTACGAAAGTGTTTTTCACAAAGCCAATAAAGTACGTAAATAAATCCTATTAATTTTATTTAAGTAAACAAATAAATAATTTATTATAGAATTATTCCAGTAAACGAAACGCCGAAAAAAATATTTTAAATATGCTCTATTGCACAATTACATTGTCAATTGACCTTGAGATGTTCACCAAGTCGTATGCGTGTATATATTTAGAATCTTCTCTATGATTGAGGCAAGGACATCCATATGTTTGAAGATCTTACCACTGTGACGACAAGATTGCCTTACCCTAAACGAATGAAAGCATTAAGGGGGTGCACCATGACACACAAGCGAATGAAATGATGACTAGCTGAATGGGCTGTCATCAACAAGCAGACTCAAGTGCTGGCGATCTGCAGATGTCTAACACGACTGGTATGACAGGGGGCGGCTCCTCATAGACTGTCGATGGACAATGAAGCGGCTAGAGGAATTGCTCCCGTAAAGAACACCTTCAATGTAATAATTATTAGTAAATTTTTAAAATATAAATAAATAAAGTATTTGATTAAAAAGAAGGTAATTTTTTTTTTTTTTAAGTGATTAAGATGACATTCCAATTCTGGGTTGACAGGTGCGAGAGGGGTCATCTTTGACTCCGGGGGAAACAGAATGAATGACTACACCAAGGGGATTGGAAATAAAACCAACAACGTTGTTGAATGGCTAGCTTTGATAAAAGCACTGAAAATTGCCATTAATATTGGAATAAAATACTTGATAGCCGTTGGGGACTTTTTATTGATCATCCGCGAAGCCTGAAAAATCATCATGAAATGCAATAATTCAACCACTAACTTCCATTAGCTCCTCAAATTCCTCAACAGAGAATTCAATTCCATCAGCATCATCCACATTCTTCGCTCAAATAATCAGCAGGCCGATGAAATGGCGAACAAGGGAGTACTTCTAAGCATTGGTTTTATAGCTCAAAATGACAAGCCTCCATTTCCTTACTGGGTTCCCTAACCCTCTTCACCCTTGGGGTGTCTCTTCCCCCTTGGCTTGCTTCCCTAACCTATACTCCTCTACCACCTTAACAATCAACAACACCCTCCTTTGCATGCGTGCAGTTGTTCCTTGGTACTCGAGCTGCATGTTGCATATATGGCCTTCACATGGCCCTATCTACCACCATCTCTCTCTCATTTCCCATGCTACGACCATCTCTTCTCTCAGTCGGCTCTCTGCATTCCGATATTCGGCTCTCGTTCAAGGTATGGGTGATTTCCCCTCTGCATCCTTAGCTTCCACCTTGGGCACTCTTAGTCCATCTCTTGACCATCCCTTCTCTTGCTCACTCTGCAACAAATCTTTGCCTCAACGTTCCACCCACGAGCTTCCAGACGTCCATCTCCTTGGCCCTCTGCATTCTCTGGTCGACGACCTCTCAGCCCTCAGCTTGGGTACAGTAAGTGAGCCAACCCTGGATCCTTCTCCCCCCCTGTCCACCCTGCACACTCCAGTAGATGAAATGGAGGACCAGCTACATTTGGTTAGAGCGGAGAACTCTGAAATTAAAAGGACCTTGACCAGAATGTACACTCTTCTGCACTCCATCATCACTGCAGTAAGGAACAACATCAATCTCGTGAATGGCCGTATCTCTTCCATCTCTGATACGATGGACTTCACTACTAGCACCATTGCAAATGTGGATACAAAGGTGGATGACAACTACAGGAAAATTTCGGATTTGGATGGCAAGATGGACAAATTAAGGGAGGATTTATCTCATTGCATCCCTTGCTTCCATGACAATAAAGGCTCCAACAACAATCCTGAGAACTATATGGAGAGTCCAGAACCATCGGACCAACGTCAAAGCTAGCTTTGCATGCATCTTCTTCAGAATATCTGGGTTATCTGTTTTCTTTTTTCCATAGCTAGACTAGACATAATTTTGGTTATAATCGTCTAAATATGAGAACTTATCAGTCTCTTATGGATCTGAAATCCAATTTTTGTAATGTACTGCTTTTGCATACTTAGTTTGGGACAATTCATGAAAGTCTACAGTCATCTTAGTTTCAGTTTTTTAAGAATTAAAAGAAGTTTCAGTAAAGCAGAAGGGCTGGTGCAAGCTAACGCTGGCCACTCATGACGCGTTAGTCGCAATGGACTTCTAGAAAAACAAAAATCCGAACGTCAAAAAGCAATATTAGAGCTACCTACACAACTTTTTGGAATATGGCGCAAGAAGATCAAATGTAGACAATCAGATTACCTTTCAAAATATATTTTTGGAAATTAAGTATAACTCCCAAAAAATGGGGTTCTCCTAAGGTTGGTATGTTATTTTTTTAAGAAAACATAATGAATATGTTTGTGTTAGCCCCCTGGTTTGGTATTCAAATGGTGGATTTTTGTTAAAAAAATTATATACAGTCATAGATAACATGCCGTTCTAGTGCGACGCTATTTTTTCCATATTTATTTATGTTAATTTTAATTTTTTTTTTAATTAAGGAAGTCAGCCCATCCCTAAAATGACTAGGCCGAGTGTTAGCCCTCAATATCATGGTCTTAACATAATCAATCAACATTTTTTTTTAGGATGTAGGTTTTTGTGTGTACTTATGCGGGTTCTTTTCCATTTTCAAAATAGGTGAGCCAATAAAAAGTTATAGACGAAAGAAATAACCTACATTTTGTATAAGATTGACATTAGTGCAATTGAAATTAACTAAAAAATAGGAACAAATAATAGATTTAATAAAAAATTACATATTCGGAATCTGCACACATAGTTCTACAAGTGTGTGTAATTTCACTAGTGGAGGACAAGTGTAGCATA